>VWPU01001692.1:0-344967 GCA_013398955.1 Callaeas wilsoni | reverse complement strand
GGGGGGCGGGGGGCCCGGCGGGCGGGACCGCGGCTCTCGGCGCCCTCGGAGCCGGCGCTGCCCTCCGCCCTCGCCGCCACAGCCCCCGGGGAGAGAGACCTTGAGCGGTGCCGCCCGGCCCGGCCCGGCTCGGATGCCGCCATGGGGAGCCGCTTCTCCAGCATCCCCGCGCTGCCCCGCGGCGGCCAGGGCCGCCTGCACCGCGCCCGCCACCACCGCCTCAAAGGTACGGCTCGGTCGGCACCCCCGGCACCCTGAGCGCCCCCGGCATTCCTGGCACCCTGAGCATCCCCCTCATGACGGGCACGCGCGGTATCCCGGGGCACCTGAAGCAGCCCGGAGCGGGATGGGTGCTCTGGACACCCCGGCATGGGATGGGCACCCAGGCAGGACACAGATCCTGGGTACCGCAGGGATCTCAGTTTGGGATTAGATCCCTAGGTACACACAGCACCCTGAGTACCCCACGCCGGGCAGGCATCCCGGACACCTTGGGACAGGCTGTGCTCGCCGGGGTAGGATGGCTCCATCCTCTCGCGGTGTGAGCCCCCCTGCCTTGCCCGCAGCACTGTCACTTCTTCCCCGGCAGTGCCCCATGGGTGGCTGATGAGTGCACGGGTCTTTCCAGGCAGAGGTACCCTAGGAAAGCAAAGGACAACAATTTGGGGGCGTAAGACCACCAGGAGTCCCCGAGTGCTTATTGGTGAATGAAGGCTTTGCTTTGGTGTATCTTCTGAGTGCTCCATGAATGCGTGTGTGCATGGGACTGTCAGTCCTGCTTGGAGGAGGGCAGGGAGTATTTGGGGTTCCTTGTCTAGCTTATGTGGCTATTCTGTTCCTCATAAGGATGCCATCCCTTTTCTGAACTCCCGGGGACCTGCTGGGACCAAATGGGATGGGAGTGACTTCTGTAATGTGGGCAGGAGAGCCTGCCAAAGGTCTCCTCTATCTCTGCTCTTTTTTACCCTCTTTTGCTGTAAGTTGGGAGGGTGGTAGCAGAAAATAGCCCATCGTTCATGAAAGCAATTTCCTTGGGCAGCAGTATACACACACAGTGTGTGTTCAGCACTACCTGGGTACCTCTTCTCTAAGGTCATTTTCACAGCCAAAGGCACTGGCTGATGGGGGTAGAGGACGTCACACATCTCTCTGTAAGCAGGGAATGAGGGAAGGTGCTGCTCTAACAAATAGCCATTTCAGATTATAACTTGTTGCAGCTTCCTCTATGTGTTGCAGAATTTGCAGCCACCAGCATGGCTGGAAAATAGGGATGCTGCTGTTCACCTTCATTTTTGCTGAGCTTTTGGATACTTCTTTGGCATGATCTAGAGGAGTGGAAATGGTTAATGATGAGCTGGGCAACTGGTTGTTATACAGAAGGATTTTCTGATAGTTGCATTGTTCTTCTGTTAAATCTCTCTGCCCCCTTCGTCTGTATTTGGGTGATTCAGAGCAGTTGTGTGAACTGAGGGTGGTTTTATCATGGCTGTTGCAGTGGCCATGCAAGGAGATGTTAGGAATGCTCATCGCTCTGTCATGGACAAAGCCAGTGAGAAACTCAGCCCAAGCAATGGCTGTGCTTCCAATTAGACTTGAAAGGAGGGGGATGCTGAATCCTGAACAGTGAACCATCATCCTCTATCAGTGCAAACATGAAGGCGCACGCAATGCTGTAGTTGTTGGTATGCAATTGTAAACTGCCAGGGAGGATTTGTCTTTTTAAGAATCATGCTGTCAGCTGGAAGTCTTTCTGGAGCAACCTTAAGCAGATAAGAATTTATAAACTAAAGCCAGAAGGGACGTTGCCACTTAATCCATTAACAGTGGCTTACGTGAGATTTGGAGGATGCTCTGTATGAATCGCCTGATTTTGGGGGGTGGGGGAGCGATGAATTCTATGTTAATGGCACTTTGTTACTATATTTCTTCCTTTAATTTCCATTTTAATTAAATTTCTACCTGTGCTGAGGCACCAAGCAGAAATATTCTAAGATTGTAATGCAACAGAGCACTGAAATAATTTTTATTTGGAATAAAGAGTGAACAAGGCATTGCCTTTGTTGTAAAAACTAAGCAACTGCCAGGGACAATATGTGCCTTTTTTGTCTTTTTGGAAACCAGACTGCCTCAGGTCCTACATTTAAATGCTGAATAAACAAGTCTGATTGCATTTGACAGGTTTCTGTAAAATGGACTCGAGGCACAGCAGTGAAAGTATGAATGTCATACAGTTTTGTTACATATCTGCCATTTAACATTTTGTAAAGTGTTTTTTAGTTGAAGGTCCCCAGTTGTTCTTCCTTGAGTGTCTGGATTAGTGTTAGGGATATTGAACTTTTATAAGTTGGCCACCAGCACTTTCTTACTCTGTGTCAACCTCTTCCTAACCTGGTGTGGGGGTGATTAGGGCTCATTCTTGCTTAAGAAGAAACTAGGATTGCATTGTTTCCCAAGGTGGTCTGTGGACTTTGAACTCAGTCCCTGTATCTTACAAGTTCATCTCTGCTAAGTAAGAAGTAAGATCTCTGCACATGATAGAGCTGTTGCCCGCTTGTGCTGAAAATTTTTGTCTTTCTGTTAGTCCTGCTAAAAATGGTCACCTTTAGTTACACAAATCTTCTGAAATCCATGTGATACTTTTGGTGGTGTTGAAGGCATAACACAGAAATCTCACGAAGACTGACATGGCTGGCAGAATATTTGCTTTGTTTTAGATGGTCGTGCAAAAGGAGGAAAGCACACAACTTGATTCTCAGGCTTCAGCTGCAGTTTTCAAACCAGGTAACTGAAATAGGCAGGTCTTTACTAAGGTACCTGCAAGAGCAAAGCTGGAACCCCAGGCTGATGATTTTAGAGTTGCTTTTGAGTCAGGTAATACTTAAAAATCTGTTAGGTCCAGCCCTTTATAAAAGCACTTCACATAACTGTTCACCAGGAACCACTAGGCTTGAGCACTTTGGAATTACCTCTTCCAAAGCAGTATGTCACATCTGGATTATGAATCCAAATTTTGGTGCCATAGTTGTGCCTACAGGCTTTGGCTCTTTTGGAGGCAGTGAAAATGGAACTCCTCCAGGACTGCAGGTGATCTGACGCCATGGTCCTGATATGGCTGTTAACCTTGAAGTCCTGGCCAGTGATTGGAAGGAGGTTTTCACTTGGTGATATCATGATGGGGAGGTTGAGGTGAGATTATTTTCAGAATTCCTGTGAGTATTTCCCTTCCCATAACCCAGATGTAGTTTGTCAGGAGTGACAGAAGGTAATCCTTTGTGTACTTTCCTAATGCTGAGCAGAAGATTATGATTATCTGGTAACAATCTCCTTAAGGATGCAGCCAGATAAACTCCAGGAAATTTTTGCTGTCCACCCTCTCTGAAATATGGTTTGTGATAACTATCATACAAGGTGTGTATGGCTGTTTGGAGGGGAGCCAAGTAGGAAAACTCCAGCTGTATCTAATCTCCTGAATTCTGAGATGAAAAAGATCATCCTTCTCATCAGCGGCTCTGTGTACTGTTTATTTACTTGTGTCAGGGCAGTCTGGCTTGAACTGTTCCAACCAAGGAGACTTCTATTATTTCTCAAGAGATGCATGCTCAGTTCAACCCGTCTCCCTCCCCCAAGGTTCTTCCAAGACAGTCTATTCAATCTCCTCTATTAACTATTTTTTATAATCCTGGTGTAGCTCATTATTACATCTTCCCAATCTCTGGCTTTTGCATTCCTTCCTTAGGTACTGCTCAACCTTGCTGGAGGTGTTTCACTCTTCTCCCTGTGAGGTGTGTGCTGTGTGCCCTCTTCGGGCTGTGGTGTAGTTCCCAGATGTGCTGGTCCAGGATGCTAGAAATGAAGTTTTTCTAGTCCTTGGGTCAGAAGTGAGACACAGGACTTTTGTGCATTCTCCTGTGCTCCACGGCCATGCAGCTCTTTATCCTCACTTGTTTTGTGTCCTTAGCTTCAAAAAGGCTTAGCCATTGCTGTAGACAGCAGATCAATATTACATTGTGAAAGCTAAGAAGTATTACTGTCTCCTCTCTTAAATCCTCTCCTCCAGCCTCCTACTCAGGTTTGGTACCCTTTCCTGAGCCCCCTCTTGCCTTGAAAGGTAGATTTCCATAGTGAGTGGCAGCAAGCAGGATTTCTTCCTGTTAATTTTCTCATAGGTCAATGCACCTATGATATTTATGAAAAAGAATGCATGCACAGTATTACAGAAACAGCCCCAGCTGCCAGGGATCCTCTTCTCAGCAGTGCTGATTACTCATGGGTTATTATTTTTTATTTGTATTACAGTGGCCTCTGGAGGCTCCCATCACGATCTTAGTCATGTTGTGCTGGGTGTTGGGTGTTCCTATGGTTGCCTGTACTTATTGCTCATTCATCCAGATAGCTTTTACTCATGGGTCTGGGTGATGTCTGTAGGATGATTGGGGTTTGTACCTGAAGAGTATCACATGAAGCAGTCTGGCACCTCAACAGAACAGTTCTTGGCCCGTTCTTTTGCTGGGACAGGTGCAGTCAGAGTCAGCAGTGGTTTGCTGAAGGATGTTACCACCTCTCTGGTTGCAGTTCCCAGACTGGCAGCCTGTTGTGCAGCACCTGACCAGGAAGGCAGAGGCTTTCCTGCTTTCCCTCGCCCACAGAGTACCAGTCAGGATTACAGAGCCTTTGCCTGCATTTTTGCAGTTGCTGTTCCAAATGTTATATCCCACTGACGCATAAACGTCAGACTTATTTCCCATTTCACTGGTGCTTTATGAGCTTCTGAAATACACGTAGAAGACGGTAATCTGGTGTAGGCATTTCAATAATTGTGTGCCATTGAAAGACTCTCCTGCTGCCAGCTCCATTTTGTGCGCTCACTAGATAAAACTAAGGGGGGAGTAAAAGGTTATCAGCAACTGATGGTCATTGGGCTTAGAGGTTGGGGTGCATCACAAGCATTTTTAGGCATCACAAGCAGTGCACTGGGAGGATACCAACAGTGGTATCCCTGTGAGATAACCTCAGCTCCCATTGCTGTCGTAACTGGTTCTTCTTTGAAGTATTATGTTATTTTCTTCCAGCCTTACAGAGTCAGAAGTTTCATCATTCAAGGCTTTGAAGGATGTCTCCTGTTTCCTGCCCTTCTGCTTTTACTCTGTCCTGGGTATGCTTGTCTCCCTCTGACCTGTCAGTGTGTCTGGGTTGTAGGTATAAAGTTTTTCCTGCCTGAGGTTGTCAGGTTTGTATGACCTTCTCCTAAGCACTAGATTTTTTCCCAAGCTACTGAACTTTGATTTATTGCATTTGAACTGCCTAAAATTGCTCGGTGTTCCAAACACAGCAATTTATTGATCTTAGTTTTCCTTTCCCATTGTCCATTTCAGAAGGTGATGAAGCCTGTTGGTGAAGCAGGTACTGCTGCAGCTTTTCACAAATTTCCCAGGAAATCACGTGGTTTCTTGCCCATGGGTGATTCTCTGTATTTCTCAAGTGCAAGAAAGTCTGCTTTTGAAAACCAGTAGGAACCAAAACATCAGTTGCATGACTGAGCTGAAAATATTAGTGCCAGGCTTAGTAGTAATTAAAAAAAGCAAATTAAATACTGGAAATTATAAGGGAAGCCAAACAGAGGAAAATAGAGGCTATTAATATATTTTTGTGTAAGTGTGTATATTATGTGTAGTTCTGGTTCTTCTCCTTCCAAAATCTCAGGAAAGATACAGAAGAACTGGAAAAGATTCAGAGGTGGGCAACAAGGATGGTCATAAGTCTGGATTAATTTCATATAAGGAATGATTGAATAAACTGAGACTCTTGTCTCTGGAAAAAGGGACAACTAGCATGGAAATGACTGGCAAGTAAAGAACAGGCAGAGCTCCACTCTTCACTGTCTCTTCCAGTACAAGAATTAGGAGGACATCAAATGAACAAAAGGGGACTGTAGCCATCTGCAGTAGGCTGTTGCTCAGTAGAGCTCATTATTGGTGGATGCTATGGGTGCTAAAATGGGTCCACTTTTAAAGGAGATTGGAGGAAATCATGAAAGAGGAATCCTTTGATGTTTGAGTCAAAGACCACACATTTGCCCTTCTCATTTTGACTTCCCAAGGGCATCTTCCTAAGGCTACCTGTGTTTAGCTGATAAGGATAGTGCTAAAATGAGAACTTCAAACTTCAGTGACAGGTGCAGCTGGGTTGTTCAGACATTGCAGTGGTAGATGGAGGGATAGAGCCTGCTCTGGTGCTGGCTAGTCTCTAGCTGGATCCATCCTCTTTATCATAAGCATCCCTGCCTCGTTGTTTACAGAGTGGTTCATTGCCATGTCAGTGTCAAAGTCACACACAGAACATCCAGGCATAATTTGGGAGGCAGAAGAGATTGTAACTGGGTCCCTGTACAAGCTTTCTTGGATGTGACTGTGTCTCCTGGACACTGTGATTTTGACAAATACAGTTGCTTTTCCATCTGTGGGCTCTTTTTGTGTAAAAGAAAGCAGGTTCTCTGTGCTTAAAATGACCTCCTAATGACAGAAGCCTAAATATCCCCTGCTTCATTTTGTTTCCTAGACTGTTGAAATAGCAGGTTTTGTGGATATTCCCATATCTGAGAAGATTTCTAATACAGAGGCTTGGAAGATTTCCGATTTGGCAGCTGTTCTTACCTACTGCTGCTAGGATAATTGCAGGAACCAGCTACTTCTGCATCGCTGAAATTGTTGCCCGTGGCAAGTACATAAGTACATGTTGTTTTACTTACAGTGTGTACCTTCACGGTGGCCACTTATTTCGAGCTGGGGATCCACATGTGCTCTGACTTGGTCTGCCTTGAAATTTTAGGACATCTGAGTAATCCAATTCTGAGCTGTCTCAAGGAGTGGGATCCACAATACTTGTGTTTCAGGATTGTCTCCATCTAGAAATTGTTGATCTACGATTAACCTTAATCACAGCAGTGTGCAGGTGCTCAGTGCTGTGCTGCAAACTGCCAAATCCCAAAGTAGTTCCTCACTTTAATCACAGCACTGTGCAGGTGCTCGCTTTTGTGCCACAAATACCAAAGTAGTTTTGGAGATGAGAGGTGAATTTTAACTGAAAGTTAGGATCCAACAGCAGTTAAAACTTTTGTTGTGAGTGTGACGTATCCATGAGCCTGGGCTGCGTTTTAGCCTGGCTAACCAGGGCACTGCTAAGCTGAGTAGCTGGAGAGGAGGGCAGACACTTGGATACTTACCCATTCTAAGATCTGGGCTGCTGCAAAACTGTGGTTAAAATTGAGGTGAGGATAGGTTTTCATCTCCATTCGTTCATGAGGAGCTTGAGATGGTAAAAGTGTGTTGTTATAAGATGCTAGTTCATGTTTACACTATTGGTTATTTGGCCTTTCAAGAACAGGATTAAAACAGAATTTTGTTTTAAAATTATAGGGCAGAGGGTGCCATGGTGGTATTACGTTTATACAATCCTCCATTAGTCCACCTCAGTTCAAGTTTTTGCTGAAGCATAGGGAAGGAATCTCAGTCCTCAGAAAACTGTCAGGTTAAACTGTAGGGCTGTTTTATGCAAAATTTTGAAAAATAAATATTAATGGTTCTTTGCCAGCCTCAGAGATAAAATGCCATGGCAGGTTTTTTAGTTTCAAAAAACCCAGTAAATGTAAACTTTTTTTTTTAAAAACTATAATGACATATTAGTAAAAATTAATTCCAAAGTATGGACATTGCTTGTGGAATCTCCCTCCTCTATTGTTCCTTCTTATTCAGTATTTGAGTTTCACACTGATAACACTGACACTTCCAGATGTTCCTGCATGGGTGTAGGCAGGGATTCCCCATTGACTTCATCTTGTAAACTTTGTGATATGACCACAACACATCCTATGTCTAGCACCAGGGCTTGGGAGATGGATTCATCAAAGCAGGGACTGGGGCGCTGTGTAACTAACTGGTGCCACTGTCAGTAACTACAGTGGGTTAGCAAAGAGGGAGCCTGGCTTCTGAAAGGACAAAGGACAGATAAGGCAAGCAGATATAGGGCTTATTTACCGTCCAGGTTCCATATTTTCATCAGGAGGTTAGTTCAAATCTCCTCCTTAGGTGGTATCTCTTTATTACAGCATTAATTGTATTGGTATTACTCATGATTTCTTTGATTTGGGTAACTGGTGCCTTTGCATTTCTAAATATCTATCTATCTTGAAAGATCATTTTTGTCTGTGATGAATGCCTATTTTTTATACTTAACAAGTATTTACTAGGCAGGAAGGGAAGAGCTGGTTTCCCATAGAAATATTGAGTCACTGTAGAAGACAGGACACAAATAACTGTAAATGTTGCAAACAGAATCTGCGTCTTACGTGAGTGAGTGAGTGAGTCACTTCAATAGATGTGACAGAAAATGGAAAAGACAAAATGTTCCTCACTAATTGATTATGTTCATCAAATACAGGAAGAGGAGAAGTAGTTGAAATTCACTTTCTTTATTAAAAAATGCAGTAAAAACATAATGAAGGACCTGGGTTACCTCTGATGTTACTACTGGATTTCTACATTCCTACTCCCATTTCTATATATCATTTGGTGTTCCTGCTTTAATGGTGTGACCCCTCAACAATCACATCCTTAACATGCATGTGATAAAATAAAGGTGCAGAAAGTTCTCCCTAATTAAAACCATGAATACTTTTTTTAAAAATAAGGTTTAGAGTTGAGATGCTAAGAGATAAGTACTGACAGCTGAGAGCTTTGCTCCTCTCCTTGAAATCTGCCTTGCATTAGTTGTGTAAGAAAGTTCTTACCATCTGCTGGGTGGAGATCATCTGGTGTTCTGTGCACTTCCTCCGGATCGTTGTTCTCAGGCCCTACAGGTTGTGCACTGGAGGGCTTAGCAGAGGGGTTAAAAAGTACCTTAAAGTTTCAAGCAGAGAAGTCATGCAGGTGGGACGTGTAGCAGTGAATGCAGTGAGCTCTGGTTGCTCTTGCCCCCGCAAAGTGTGTTTGCTGGCTGAGCAGACACTGTCACTCTCCTGTTGTCAGTCCACCGTGAAGCCCAGGAGGAGAAATTACAGAGTCATGGGTGGGAACAGTGACTGAAGGTGAACTCCCAATTTGGAAATGTTAATGCTGCATCCATTATTAATAACCCCACTGCAAAAGAAAAAATGCTTTGCTGCAAACGAAGCTGTGACACAGGGAAGTAGCGGGCAAAATTAAAATTTTATACTTGCCGTGGTCTTACAATAAAGGTTTTATGATACACATCCAGCAATGCTGCTATAAATAGTCTCGTTATCTCATCTTCCAGCTCAGTGTATGACAGAAGATTACAAGTAAGAAAACAGTTCAGTGTAGCTTTTAGCTGCTTTCCCACTGCTTCCCTTGCTCCTGCTGGAGCATTATTACTGTGTCCCTTGTAATTCATGTGGAGACAACATTATTCAGAAGTACAGAATGTCACTAGGAGGAGGATAGTTCAGAGAAAACCCAGAAGATTTATGACATAGCTTAGATAAGGCCATGGAGGAACTGACATGAGGGAAGTAATGACAATTCACAGTCCAGCAGCATTTCTGAGGGGGTGCTGAGAACTTCTTCATGCCAACTCCATCGGGTCAGATACAGAGCAGAGCATGCTTTAATAAGGTGTTCTACACGCTCGATTGCAGAGAGAACCCTTTTGCTAATAAATAATCCAGACACACCAAGCTCTGTCCACATGGGTCTAGGACCTGATCCAAAACCAACAGAAAGTCCTTAGAAAATTTCACAGAGGCACAGCTGGCACAGAGAAAACCTCTTTTTCCTTTTGGTCTTATTTCTCATGGGAGAAGGAGGAGCTGGTAGGTGGGCGAGGAGGTTCCTCTCCTCCCCTCTCTGTGCCTTGCTGGTAATGCAAATCCTCTTTTCTGACCCTTCCTTGGAGATCCCCCTGGCCTGTTTCACGTGGGTCACCTGAAGCCAGCAAGGCACGCTGGGTCCTGGGAAAGCTCCCCTGGAGCAGAGGCAGCTAAAAAGGACCTTCTGCAGCCTGTCTGTGTGGGCACAAATAACCCTTTCCCACAGAGGACTGAAGATCACTTTCTGAACTGTCGTGGAGTTTTCTTGTGTGACCATAGGAGGAGGCATGAGGGAGTATGGCTATTTTAGTTCTGGAGCCCCATGAGACTTGAACCATCCTCTTTTTGCTATATGAGAGGAGTTAGGAAGACTCTGTTTGTTCAAAGCCCAGCACAGCTCACCTGCTGCAGGGTGTCATCCCTACCATGTGAAGCTCTCCACCAGCACTGTGTTGGCACATGTCCAGCCACCTCAGTGGAGCACGGTGGTGGGCACACGTGTTCTACAGCCATGGCCAGCTGCAGAAATCTTCTTCTGCACCTTTGTCACACCTTCTCATGGGGGAGCTAAAGCAATGATAAAACTTGGGGAACTGAACCTCACCAAACCTGTTGCAGGGAGGGAAGAAAGAACTTGTGTCATCCCCTCATCCTGAAATAGGCTGACCTGGAGCCTGATGCTGCTAGGAAATTCTTTACCAGTCCAGATTCTGGTATTCCATCTTAAATTCCCAGGCATAAGCAATTACAAGAGCTGCCAGGTGAAATGCTCTCTGGACATGGGCTTTCTTGTGCTGTGGCCTGTTCAGCAGGAAGGACTTACCTTCTCGTGATTAGATTCTGTAGGCAGATCAAATTTGCTGTTGGAACAGAGGTTTTATATATAGTAAAATGCTCCCAGGTGTGCTTTTTGGTAGTGCTTCTGGGCCAAAGCAAGCATTTATTAATAAGAGGCACCCAAACCATGTTATGCACTGCAGCAGAGCTGGAACAGGGTGCTTTTGCTCTGATTCAGAGAGCTGATTGAATTCAGTGACAAATGCCAAGTATTCATGTCCTTGCCTGAGTTTATCTTTTAAATTTGAAAGTGTTAAAAGCAAGAGTTATTTTTGGAATAAACATATTAAATAGTGATGGAGAGTTCCATCTGGGTGTTGGTGGGATGGTATTTTATTGTTACATGTTGTTGACCAAAATGTACTGCTCAGACCATGAGAACAGAAAGCTGAGGGGGTAATACATTGCTCTAGATTTGCATCAGAATACTGGAGCTCAGAGGGCCCAGTGACTTTGCTTGTGACATTGCTTGGTATCATGAAGAACACAGTAAAATTACATTTATCGTATCTGTACAATAAATACAATACATTGTCACACAATTGTAATATTTCCCATAAAGTTTCTGACAGCTGTTCATATTTCTACATTAGTGTGTGTATGTGCATGGAGGATATTTGAATTTTATGATTTTTATCATATTGACAAATGTCCAAACTCTAGAGAAGCCGTTAATTGCCTTGGAAACCATTGCCACCCCACCACTTGGTTGCTCACTCTCCCTCCTACCACTAGTCTTTTGAGCATCTATATTTAATTTACTCTGTAACATCACCTAAAATAGCCCCTGGCCTTTATTTTTGTTTATAGCTAGTCATTTATAGTTTAAAATGATTTCTGTTTTATTATCATCTCCTTAATGAGTATTTTGCTACTTTATTTAGGGTAAAACAAGTTATTATTATTTAGCTGTTTAATCTTTCCGTGGGCCATCTTGAAGCCCTTGAATGGTGAATCTTTACAGCTGAACCAAGACTCAGGGTGAGGATGAACAGCTGACCCATAAACTCCAGGCAAGTTGTCGCATTTCCAGTGCCTCTGAGCCATCTTGTGCCTCAAAAATTAATGCTACTTACAAATTGCCTTCTGCCGTGCTCCATCAAATGCTAAGATGCTGTAATTATTTATGACAGTTAAAATCTCCTGATGCAGTCAAGTAAAAGCCAAACGTATAGGGAAAGCATGTCCTGTGGAAGAAGGTTGCAGCATGAAAGATGGCTTGTTTTCACTGCAGGTCACATTGAGGGGCAAGCTAGAAATACATGTAAGAGATGGAGACCTAGATGTGCTAGATTTTTAGGGGAAACTCCATTGCTGCTGTCATTGGACTATTTTCAGGTGTTTGGATGAGTGAATGACCCAAATATAGTTTAAGCCTGTGACTATTCCATTTTAATAGCAATGCAAATACAGTAGGTGAAGGCTAAGAGCGCTGCATCTAATTTAGCAGTGTTGCTTTAGCAACATCGTGCAGGATGCAAATAGTCTCCTTGGTAACACTTCCTAAGTGTCATTAGATAAGCCATGGTTATAAACACGGAAGCAGATCAGAAGGAGAGACATGCTCTAGTGCTGTGCCTTTTTATAGCCCCAGACATCACGATTAGCAGGATGGCAAGAGGAGAGAGGAAAGCTGTCCTGGGGCTCGTGAGCGTTTGTATGTTGTGCTTTGGAAAAGCACACCAACGGTGATGGGGTTTTCTGACTTGGTTTAAATAAAAACATTTAAATAAGGGTTTTAAATAATGGGAGGTGGTAGTTCCTGCCCTGCCCATTTGTCACAGACATACATTAAGTGTCCTCATGCCTCTCCAGCAGATGCAGATGTTAACACTTCTTCCCTCTAATGGCACATTCGTGTCTTGGTGAGTTTTGAATCTACAGGTTGGGAAGGGGAGAGGAAAGGAGACCCCAGAGCTCAATGTGAGTGTGACTTCCCCATGTTCATCCTGGAAAGAATGTGGAAGTTGAGGTGGTGGTGAAGGATCTGCCTCTGGGCTGAGATTAAGTACAGGATCTGCTCCCCTTCTGCTGATCTTGCCCTGTTCCACTGTCATTGCCAGAGGATTACCTCTCCAGAACTAGATTTAGCTTTCTCTTTTGAATTCCAAAGACCCTTTCCTAGAGATCAGCAAAAGAGTAGAGATGAAAGTGAGAAATAGGGTTAATTAGTGCTCAAAACCAGGGCAGCTGTTTCTGCTGTTGGCATTGCCATATAGAAAAGAGTCATGAATTGAGGCAGAATCCCACTGGTCGATGCCTGAGGAACTCATCCAAGGAATGTGAATGCCTGATGATGTCAAGTGGAGCACATGAAAGACAGTGGAAGGAGCCAAGTCCACAAGAGCATCAAAATAGGTTTATTCTAGTTTGGGAAGGAAGTCTGAAAGAGCAGATGGTTTATTTCATCATGAGCTTGACCCTGTGTTGGTAGAGGCAGACAACTGGTGGACTTTTGCATTTTTTTGGAAATCCTCTGAACCAAAACTAAGCCAGATCCTTTCAGCAAAATCCCTCCTGATCTGTAACCTTCAGGTCCACACACAAATCCATTGACTGGAGACTGGCCAGTCCAAGCATCCTCTTTGCATTTCAGTGGTGTGCAGCACTTTGCAATTTAGATACATGGCAGAAGACCTACTGCAATTTTCCCCATTCCAACAGAAAAAAGAATCCAAATATCAATAGTCTCTTTTTATGAGGAAAACTCAGAATAAGAAAAAACAAAACAACCATCCCCCACAATCTTTTTTTGCTCCCTAACCCTCTTGGAATTTATCCATCTTCGTATCACTCATATCTCATGGTCTCTGTTGTAAATGTCAATGCTAATTAATGAGACCTTGGCCCTCTGTGTAGCTGAGTAACAATCCCAGGTTTGTTTGTGAGATGGGTGCCCTTCCATCTCCCCAGTGGATGGCACTGGGGCTGTTAGCCTTTTGTGCGAGAAGCTGCAAGAGGCAAAGTCTGAAACACCTTTCCACCTCTGTAGTGTCAAAAGATGCAGGTGAAGCTCTCCTAAGATGCTTGAGAGAAGTGTTTCCTAAAGCTTTTAGAGATTAAAATGAAATTTCCAAGGTCCTGTTACTGAACTGCCTGGATCCCATGGATGTAGGCATCCATGGATGGATCTCATCCCATGCCATGCCATCCCAATCCATGCCATCCCATCCCTATGCTGGGCTCCTGAGACCCCAGTGGAAGGCACTTGTGAGTTTTCTGCTTTGAGAAGGAGACATTGGAGTCACTGGACCACAGGATGCCATTCCAGTCCTAAGGCACATTGCTGCTTTCCCTGTGCAGCATAACAGCCTTCATGCAGTGGATCCTGGGACTGATGTGCAGGTGAAGTTTGGCTCTGCATCCAAATTGTTCTGCAACAGAGGATCTGAGTAGCTGTTCCTCACCACCATGGTCTGTGGCTTAGGAGGACATGAGAATTTGGACAAATGGCTCTGCTAAATGGTAGCTCAGCCCTCAACCTGCCCTTCCCTCTGCTGTATGCAGAATGGAGCATTTCTCCCCAGGACAGCCAAGTTACTGTATTCCTGCCACATGTCATTTGGAGTCCTTAACCATTTGTAAGGCATAGTGTTTTAAACCAGTTTGGGATAGGAAAATTATTTCTGTTGCAGAGAGAAGGGTTATAGCTCATGCTTCCTGGTGGGAATCAAAAGGCAAGAGTGCTAAGTTTTTTTTTGCATGCCCTCTTAGGGCTTCACTTCAGGGTCTCCAAGTAAAAATGTATGGGGGTTAAGAACAGACCTAAAGCCTCTCCTTCTCATTGCATAACACACGTGTCTCTGTGGCTCTTCACTGAGCTCTGTTTTTGCAAAACCAAACATTAAACTATCCATGAGAATTTAGCCCCTATTCTCACTTGGTCTAGCTTTTTGTACCCAAAACCACCATAAAATGCAGAACACCACACAGGACATTAGCACTTTCTCGTTGGTCACAGCCCAGGGTGGAGTTCAGCTGAGACTCAGTTTCCATGACAGGTAGGGCCACAGCAGCTCATCCAGATGTGTGCAGTCCTTTTTCACCTGTGAGGTTCTCAGCTGGGTACCCTGGCCCTGCCATCCCCTGTGTGGTTGCTGCAGCCACACTGAAGCCTTGCTGTGAGCCAGCTCAGGCATTTCTGCACTTGCACCACGGTCTCATCCTGAACAGTGCCTCTGCATGACGCCGGCTCCTTGCCCGTTAGGCAGAAGGAGTGATGCTTTTGTATTCCCTGCCCTGCCCTTTTGTATTCCCTGCCGCACCTGGGTTTTCCTTGGAGATCTCCCATTCACACATGGAGCCTGCCTCTCTTCCTGGGGCTGATGGGACTGCAGAGCTCCACGGTGAGGCTGTGAGCCAGAAATCCCCCAGTCTCACCTCACGCACCTGAGACTGAAGGGCTCGTGCCATTGTATAGTTGCAAACTCCCTGAAATCAGTGTTTCAATACAAGCAAAGCAGTTCTGGCTTTTCTGAGACTTTGTGGGGCTTTTTTGTTTTTTTTTTTTGTTCATACTGGGAATCAGGAGCTCCACACCTAGTTGTGGCTTCCTAACCCTCAAGGAAATCCCTTCTTTTCTCTCTTGATCAGTTGATGCTGTGGTTTTGCCATGCAGCCTTGATTAGAGGTGAGGGAGCAGTGTGGGATCACGCTGTGGCTCTGACGAGGGATGCTCAGTCCCATTGGGGCAGTGACAGACATTGCTCCCCAGCTCCTCACCCGCACTGCTCCTGTCCCCTGAGCACTGGCTGCCCTGTATCTGCCAGCCAGGCTCCCCCAGGCAGCCACAAAGGGCCAGACGTGCTCCTTGCCCACCCTCTGGAAGTGGGGGTGGTCTGTAGATGAGGGCTGAAGTGTGTCCCCACAACAGGAGGGCATCCCAGTGCCCAGTCCAGCCAAGAGACTCTTCTCTCTAACTCGCCTGTCCCGATCTCTGGCTCTTGCTCTGCTGCCCGTTTCTGTGCAAACGCTCCTTTTTGATTTTCTTCACAAAAAATTAGAACAGACCCCAGCCAAGAATCCTTCCCAAGTAGCTGGTGCAGCCACAGGGCAGCTTCCCCTTTGACACAGAAGTGCCTCATTCAGTATTCACCTCTGAGGACAGCTGACTTTTCGCCACTGTCTGCTTGCTGAGATAGGGGTGTTCTCTGTGCTTGCCAGGCGCTTCCTCTGCAGCTGGGAGCTGCTTTCACAGAATGCAGTGATCTGCCCTGTCTTGGACTGCCACCCTTCTCTGTTATTTTTATATTTTTAGTGGCCTTCCTTGTGCAATAACATGAATTATTTTTTTATTTGATAAGCATCTTCTTAGCAGAATATTAATGCATATAATTAAGATAGTATTTGGCTCTTGAATCACACTGTTCATCCTGAAATTGTCTTAATTACACAGCTGCTTCTCTAGAATGAAGCCCTCTTTGTTTAAAAGCTTAAATATGGAAAAAGGGACAAAATTTCTTCCTCCACGGAGAAAACCTCTATTTCACATTTCTGGCTATGTTGGAATCAGTGGCTTCTCTATTTTAATGAAGGGGAGAAATCAAGGGAATAATAATGCTGATTTTTGTTTTAATCCTGTACTCGGAGTAAACCATAAACTGCCTTGATTTTTTTTTTTCCCTGCATTATTGAAGGTAAAAAGCTCGAGGATCTTGCATTCTTTGAGTAGGTTCACATGTGATTCCTCTGGTTTTCCACTCTCTCTGACATCTTGAAACTCAGGCATCCCTAACAGCCAGATGAAATCTATCAGATAAGGCACCTGCTTTTCACCAGCTTCCAGTTTGTGAAGCAGAAACCTAGCTTTGACATGAGCCTTAACCTCTTTCTGTTACAATAACATGTTAAAAAATGCCTCAGACAAGTCTATGGAGTTACTTCAGCCTTCTGCAAGGCAGCTGAGAAGTTATGTTCAATTTGCTGTCAATTCTTCTGCTTTAAATGTTGCTGCTGTAAACTATCAGCCTCTCCTGTGAGTACATTTGTGTTTGGAATGATGCAGTAAATCAGATTATAGCTGTCCTTTATTAACTCTGATGCACAAGATTTCAGCGGTGGAGGTTTGATTCAGAGAAAATGAATGAGGATAGTTAAAGTCAAATATAAATAGAGCTCATTAAAAAACAAACAAACCAGCCTCTGTTTCATTATGTGACTCTTAATTGTACCATGAGCGTAGAAGTAGCTCTCATTAAAGTCTCCTGGCAGCCGCCTTCTCTTCATCTCCTTCTGCAAACTCGCTCACAAGCTCCTAGGATTTCCTGGGGACATGAACCCAGTTTGCACCATGGAATGGGGCACAAAGGGACAAAGCAAACAAAAGAAGCCTGTGTGCATATGCACATAATAAAATGAGCATAGCCTTGCCAGCCCATCTGCGTCTGTGCAGGCTACCACCACTCACCTGCACCTACGACCTCTTCCCTACACTCTCAGCAGCACCCTGTCCTCACCTGGCTGGGCTAAGCCAGAGGAGCCCTCTGATTTCTGCTCTCTGCCCAGTGCCTCAGCTGGGCTTTGTGCTGTGGGTGCTGGTGCTGCTCTGGAGCCAGGTCCACGTTCCCTGGGCGCACAGCTGCAGTGGGAACACGCAGCGTGGTGGGGTCAGCATCAAACCCCGGCTGCTGGGGGAAAGCAGCCCCTCTGTGCCCCCTCGACCACCACTGCAAAGCCCAGAATTGCCTATAAGATGAGAATAAGCTCCTTATTGCTGAGTGCAGTCTGTGAGGAGCTGCTGCCATTCGCTCAGCACAGACACAAGATGAGCTTAGAGTCTGCCTTACACACCCGCCATCCCTGTGTGGGTGGGTTTGTTCATTTCTGGTGGGTTTTTACGTACATATGTTTTGGGGGAAGAGAGAAAGTAAAAAAGCAGTGATGGAGTCAGAGCATGGAATAAATCCAGCTTTGGTAACAAAATACAGTATACAGCAGTCTCTGCTGAAGAAGGAAAGGTTGCTGAATGGTACCCAGTGCTTCCAATTCAGTAATGTACCAGAAACCATTACCTTTAATGAAGCCTCAGCTATCACCTTAATGAACAGGACATGCTACCTTTCTGACATCCTGAGTGTGAAGGTACAGTGAGTGGGAAAAGAGTCTTGAAAAGGCTACTGGGCAGTATTTGAAAGGAAGACCTGTAGTTCTGGAAAAATAAGCTACTTTTCAAGCAGGGTTTTCTTTTAAAAAGGGTCTATTAAAGACTCTGTGAGTCTCATTATTGCTCATGCCATAGCACAAGTGGGAGATTAATATTCTTCTTGAGGGAATAAAACTGCAATATCTCTTGAGCAAATCTATTCCCACATGAACAAGCGAGCTCAAAAGCAAACAGCAGCTTTATGCTATTTATGATTATACTCCTGAATCACATGTGGAGCCTGCAAGGGTCCTGGCAGTATCAGTTGCGCTTTTCTCATGGTTTCTTGCTGCAGTTCAATTCCACTGCTGTCATAAACTCAGTCCCAGCATCACTAGCGCTGGGACCACGAGGTCACGAAGTCCTTGGTATTTTAAAGCAGTGCATCAGCTACTCCTGCTCTCTGCAAGCTTAACTGGCGTGATGCCTGAGTGCCCGTCACAAGGGCTCCCACTGTTCCAACTTTCTATGGAAAACCGTTCCGAAGTTTTAATTAATTTTAATTCATAATCACAGAGCAGTTTGCTGTGTGCAGATGGAAATCAGTAGACAAGTGCTAGTATTTTTATGTATACATATGTTTTACAAAAAGAGTTGCAGTTTACTCAGAACCTGGGCTGGACTGTGACTGTTTAATTACTGTTCACACAGAAGTAATTTGCAAAGTGTTAATTTCTGAAATCAATGCACTCCAGTCCAATAAATATTTAATGCTTCCATCTGCCATTTTTAAGTTAGTTACCAACCCTGCTGGATGGAGTCTGTGAAACAGTTATCTGCTGTTGACATAAAGAAGGGTTTTGAGACCCAGCTTTCATGGAAACCTAGAAGAAAGCAGGTTTCCTGAACTCTGTTTTTTTCTCTTTATTAGGTTAAATATGGATATGGACAACATTGCACGTGGAGACATGTTCATAGCAGGCAGACCAGTGTAGAATTACATCTTAATTTTATGAGGGAAAATACATTGAGTCTTCCCTAGTAAGACTATTACCGCAGGTCTTAGGTTTGAATTTTGGGAAGAATCTAGTTGGAGCATGCAGTATCTTTTCATCTGGGAACAGCCTAATAAAGCGAAGGGCATAGTGGCCACTCCAAGGAGCAAAGGGGAGGTGAAGCCCCCGTCCCTGCCCGGACAGGAGGGAGCACACGGGGCCGTGCAGGCAGCTGGGGGTCCCGTGGGTCGTGGCGGGATCTCAAGCTCACTCTCTGCAAAACTGGATGTGGCAAAACCTGTCTCCTTCTGGCTGCATGACAGACTATTTAATTACTGATATTCATGGAGGATTTGGAGCTCTGTGGATGCGAATGCCCTGTGCCAATGCAAATGTCACTGCTCGTGGTACAACACAGGGGCCTCAATGATTAGTTCTGTTTTACTGTTTTTCTAGTACAATTATGTTTAATTCATGTGTTGTTTCATCAAAGTGTCTGTCACTCAGGGCTTGGCCTCATCTTCTTAAATAGCTAGATACAAAATTACAATGCGTTCCTCCAGTGAGACCATATTTCCAGAATATCATCGCAGCATTATGATGATACAGGGGTTTCTGTTTAGCTGAATGGGTACATTGAATCATCATTTTAAAAAATAAAAATCTCTTGAGCTTGGATCATTAGGTTTGTGCCATCTCCCATACTGGGTTACTCTGAATCAGCATAATAAAAACCTGTGACTTTAATATTTCTTGTTGGGTCCGGGTAGACCAGCAGTGTCACGGGCAATTGCAGATTGCAAAGCACCGAGCAAAACAGGACTGATTTTTCATGAGATGTTCTTTCTTTGAGCCCTTCCCCAGCCTGGTGGCAGCTTCCAGGGATTATCTGGAAAGTAGTGGACTTGTCTGAATGACCCTTATGTCCCTGTGGTGCCTAAAACTCCTGGGGGAGCCTGGAGGAGCATTGCTGCCAGCACCAAATGCTTTAAATACCAGATCGCAAAGCACCAGTGTGGGCTGCTGTGAGATGGGTGGAAGCCTGTGCCAGTAAATATGAATCTGTAGTTTAGATAATGGTTTTAGCAATGCATTCAAATTATTGCCCAAAGCTATTCCCTATTGTGCTCTTGCATGTGAAAAGACCAACCCAGTCTAAGCCTAATGGGACCCTAATGAAATTGTTTCCTGTAGCTTTATGCTGTGCAGCTGGATGTAACTCCAGCTAATGCACCAGAGACATGCAACAGCAAAGTTCTCATCGCACTTGATGAGGCTGCTGCAGTAGTGGATGGACGGCTGTGGGGATGGGTAGATGTGTCAATCAATCTATAATGAGACTTCTGGATTGAAAAAATTTGCTGGATTATGGAATAAGCTTTTGAATTGCTACTGTGATGGGCTCCCCTTGTGTAACCAGGTACTACAGTCTCTTTTTGGCTTTCATGTGGGTGGTGATGTGCCGGAAAGGAAGAAGAAAAGAGAAGCATGGGAAATAGTGTTGGAAGCATGATTTGCAGTATTGCTTTGGTACAAGTCCCTATATTTTATTTGGAGATAGCTTTTAAACTTTCTGGGGCAGGTGCTGAATGGTACTCCATGGTTTGATTAACCAGCATCTAACCTCAGGAAGTCCCCAGCAGCTGTAAACAAATATTAAATTAAGTAATCTTTTGGCTAATGGCTGTTCCTTTGCTGCCAGTAAAGTGCTATCCTGGGCAGTTTTCTTGCTGCTTTTATCCACTTTCCTGAGGGAGCCAGGACCACTGCAGTCAGGTGAAGTGCAGGGGGACAGGAACCATCTCTCTGTTTGTTACTCAAGATTTGGACATGTGCGTGGTGTGGACATGCTCCCAAAGAGCATGAGGCACTTTCTGTCCCCATTATCTCCTTTGCAGCAATCTCTGCAGGAAAACAGAATCTGAACACTGCAGAAATCTGCTTGGTAATGTAAGACAGCATGGTCTACTAGTCACAGCAGGGCTTAGTGGAGCTAAATCCCTGTACTTGATGTTCCCAGTTCTCCCATGCAGATTCCAAGGCATTTCACATCTCTGCACCTCAAAATACCTATATGTAGGGTTAAAGGAAGGAGAGACTTAGAAGTGCATTGTTGTTGTTATGGTATAATTCTAACCAGAAACAAGCTGCAGGAGAGAGCCGGCAGTTCCTAGTTCTTGATGCTGTTATTTTAGACCCAAATTAGTGAATCAGTGTGAATTCAAAGGAGGTTGGGGGTGGTCAGTGTTGGGTCCGCTGCGGGCCCCCCATTTTACAAGTTGCGGCCACTCAAGAAAATTCTTTTCACTGAAAAAACAATTCCTTTCCCTCCACATCTTATTTTGAAAAGTTAGTTTTCATTTGCATCCCTGAATGGACTTGCTGTGTCATGCGATGTATCTTGAGGCGAGGGATGGGGCGAGGGATGGTCTGGCCAGGGAGAGAAGCCAAGTCGACTGTGTGGAAGGATTGTCTCATGTGGCTTTGCTGAAAGTTAAACTTCTTTGGGGAGATTGTACTGAAGACTGAAGGCATGTCTGAACTCAGGGTGTGGGTTGTCATCTGACTAGCTTGTTGCCTTAATTTGATGAGCTTCTGAACGATTTAGGGAAGATTCTCCTCCTGCTGAGACCTCTTCTGCCCTCTGTGCAAGCAAGTTCTTCCTGGAGATGACAGCGTGTGCACTGATTTGCAGGGCAGTCCCTTGCAGGCTCCTGAAGGCTGGTTTCCCAGGGGTGTGATCTTCACAATTTTGTGAACGAAGAATCTATTGTGCATCAGGGATTCAGCAGGAGGAGCCAACAAGGCAGACATGTTGTAGTGCTTCCATCCATGGAAGTGCTTCCATCCACCTCCACCACTGGAACCTCTCTCCCATCTTGCACAGAGGCTGGGCAAGATGCTGGGTTTGTGGAACGTTGGGTACTTGCAAGACAGTACTTTGCCTCTTCATCATCTCACAGCAGAGGCCTGATCGTGCTGCCTCTGTGAGCTTCAGTCTAGGAACTTGCTTCCAAAGACCGTATTAGTATTCTGCAAAGAAAACAGGAGTGCTTTCTTCATTGAGTCAGCTCAAAGAGCTAGTGTGGGTCGGCTATTGTAGGAAATAAAATGGCTGCTGGAAAAAAATAAGCATTTTTAAACAAACTTATGTTCTGCTTTGAATTATTTAGGTTCAAAAAATAGGTTGGTTTAAACGGGTGTGGGCTGGTTCAGGAGAGCAGTGTTGTGAGAGCCAGCAGCCCCCCAGGCCTGCAGGGTGAGATCCCCGCATAGAACTTGACTCCTGTGGTTTCCTGCAGGGCAGCCAGCACAGAAAGAACCTTGTAAAAGAGAGAAGGAAAGACAAGCTGGGGAATAATAACACTTCCATAATACTGCACTTTCTGGGTATCAGAGTAATTCTATGATACAGGATTTTAATAGTACAAATCTGGCTGATAACTGTTTTGGTAAATAATAATAAAAGAGCTGTGACAGTTCAGCTCTAGCATGACTAATGTAGTGATTTTATCTATCTTGAAGAGAAAAATACAGCAGCACATTCATCTGCCATTCATCAGGTGTGCAGATGTCATTGAGCAACACTTGGGCCTATGCAAAGGGACCAGCAAACACACAGCTTTGGGTCTGTTTTAAGATTTGTTAAAATACCCTGTTTCTATGTCCTGAACATCTGTGCTTGACGCATTTCACCTCCTTTCCATCTTTAATGTGGGGATTGCCTCTCTAGCAGTCAGCGAGATGGCAGCCCAGGCAATCTGTTTCTCCTTTACTACATTAATAGCATTTGCTAGTGTTAAGAGACCTCTGCAGCCCTGGAAAGCAGTAATGGTTACTGTGGTTTTTTATCTAATGACTAAGAGAAGCCAGAGATAGGTGATAAACCTGGCTAAGCATCAAGTGCTGAATGGCAGGGCTTGTCTCTGAGCAGGTGGGAAATGGCAGGTTCATTGCTGCGCCTTCCTGCACCTCCCCAGGCATACCTTATGGCATTAAAAGCTTGGAATTGTTTTGTTTTGGGTGGAGTTAATTGGAATGAGCTGCTGAGTTAATTGGAATCAATTAGAATGGGCGGCTGACTTATCTCTTCAATCTGCATATTAATGCCACCTCACACTCTGCTTTCCATCTGATCTGAGAGTAGAGGGAAGAAGAGGCTGCCTGGTGGTGTCTGTGTGGCAGAGGTGGGTGTTGAAGCTCTGAGACCTGGCTCCTCTCCCCTCAGCGCAGTAACTGCTGTGAAATGCTGCCTTCCACTAACATATTTGATTAGCATTTGCCTCCTCTGGTTGCAGCTAAGGCATCCCGCCTGTTTTTTTTTTTCCTGGAGAGACACTGATGTTCTTGTGTGACTAGCTCAGGAAAGGTCTACCTTTAGCAACAAGGAGATACTGGGAGTTCTGCTTTTAACTGCAAGGATGCAGTTTCTCATCTGTAGCCCTAATGAATTGTCAGCTGTATTTTCATTTAAATAGTGCTTCTTAGGACAAAGAATACAACATAAAGATCAGTCCTCATTTACTTGGATGAGAATGGGCTCTGGCTTTCGAAGTGTTAATAACCAGTGTTGTTGGAGTTTATCTTACAGCAAGCCAGGAGCCCCATCTAGGAATATGGTCCATGTGCTCTTGTGCAGTAAAAAATATACAGGCTCTGCCTTGGACAATGTGTACTCTTTTTAAAATGGTCTCCTATGGATCTTTATGATTTGCCTGTCAAGCCTTTAGTGAGCTCTGTGTTTAAAGAGACAACTTTAAGTGCCCAAAAGTTCAGCTTCATTTTTCTTTCTTTTTAGTTGTTGCGTTTAAAACAAACAAAAATTAATTAAAATGGCCACTTAAGTAAGGTAATATTATTTCCAGCTTTCTAAGAAAGTGTTGGAAAGGAAAAGTGCAAACCTTTGCTAGATTTGGCAGCTTCCTTGGAAACTCTATCCCTGTGTGAGAGTGCATTAAAAATAATGCTCTCTGGCAGCTCTTTCGGAGACTAGCTCTGTGTCATAGATCTCTTACATTAAATCAGAAATCACAAATATCGTAGACTTACTGCTCAAACTCATGGGGAGGAGAGCAGCTGGTCACACTTAATTTTAATGATGTTTCAGTATAGCATGTTCTTCCTTTTCCCCCAAGCCCCATGATAAGATTTGTGCTTTCAGACGATAGCGCAGGATGAGCCTCACTATAGCTCTCTGGTGGACAGTTCCTGTGTGTTAAGTTTGCGTGGAGCTTCTCTGCTGATGCCTGCTGCTATATTGTCTCTTCAGCTGGGACTTCAGCCAAGTTTGTAAGCAGAGATGAGGCTCAGCCTCTGAGTTTGGACCTAGCTCTTGAGTTTCTTCCTGGGGTGCCAACTGGCCAAGTGTTGGATACCAACTGTACCATTTCTGCTAATAAATCACACCGTCTCAGGTGATAAAAATGGGTTTCTAAACCTAGGATACCAAAGAAAGTGGTAGCTGCTATCCAGTGGGAAAATAGATTTATCCTGCCCCCCAGCTGTCAGTAGAGACATGTGCTGTTGGAAAACGTCATGTTTTTTTTTCCTTCATGCCTCTTTCCCTTTTTGGATAAAGACTTATCCATGCAATGCTTATTACAGTGCAAGAGTATCAGTAAACATAAGCTTGTTGATAGTTGGCATTCTGATGCTTGACTAGAGGGAAGATCTACAACTTAAAAGGGGACTGGAATAAGAAACCCGCAAGTGTAACCTGTGGTTGGGAAATAGCAATGGCTGCTGTTAGCCCAGAGGGTGTTGGGTTTTTTGCTTAGCAGTGAAATAAGATCCTTAAATGAGAACTATATAATTGTGCTGGAGCTTTGTGTCTAGGCTTGTGGCTCCTGTTCCTTTTCAGTGTGATGTGTGACCTGAAGAATTGCTTTGCTAAGGACACTGAGAGGTAGTGAATTTACAGCTATCTTTACCTACAAGTTCTCTCTTTGATTCCCTTAAGCATAAGAATCAGTCACGTCACCTCTGCTGCAGACAGGATAATTTCTCTATTTTTTAACTCTTTGTTATCCTAACTAGCAATGATAATTATTCAATAGCAGCATCCTCTCAAAAAGGAAAAAAAATTCCTTTTCTCACTTAGCACATTAGGTTGTACATTAAGGAAAGCTGGATGTGTGACTCTGAAGAGGAGGATGAAGGCACGAATATTGGCTTGACAAGGCTGTGCATGCAATGATTCAGAAATGCACCAATTCTTCGGATCTTGATCCTCTTGGGATCTTCACAGGGGTTTAATGTTGCTCCTTTTCTATTGCCCAGTCATCTTGCTTTGATTTCAGTGCTTTCAGCTTGAAGCCCTTTCTCTGCCCTTCATGTCAGTGGGGCAAGGCAGGTGTTTTGTGAAGCACAAAGCACCATAACCTCCTGAAGAACGGCACCATGGTCTTTTCCCCTTGCCTTCCCACACAGCTGTATGTGCATGGTGGTGTCAGGGCCCTCTTTTGCCACCCTCGGTCACCCCACTGCCTGGTTAAGTACAGCCCTGTGAATCGGTGACTCACTGCAGAGCCTCTCAGCATTATAAAAACCTCCACAAAACCAGCCTGCAAAGTAATCTTTCTTTTCCACCAATTTTCTGATTTTCTTCCCAGGGCTCTGGCTTTGCTCGCAGGTGGGCTGGGAAGCCCTTGGCCACCTGCACAGGGCAGAGCTGGCACGCTGCTTTTGCTTCAGCAGCCTCTAGTGGGGAGAGTAATGCGGTTCCAGCCGGGGCAGGAGTCCTCCTGTGCTATCGCTTTGCTGGTTCTGTAGACCACCCAGAGAAGCGATTTAATGTCTGGAGTCTCAGATGAACTCTCCTTTAATCTGTGTTATAAGCAAAAGCTAACGAGTAGTAGAAAAGGCTATTTTTTTTTTTCTCAAGAGGCCAATATGTTTTTTTTCTTTGTATTTTAAATGTGTAGGAAATAAAACTAGAGGTGAATGAGTCACTTTCATGAGTCATCAATAGTGGGAAGAAGGGATTTAATATTTGCAAATCAGAAGCAAAAAGTACAGTCTGTTCCCTGCTTGGTGTGAGAGAGAAAATAATGGACAATTTTAAAAAGCTGTTTTCTCCCCAAAAGAAGAATAAGAATCAGGTTTCAGACTCTTCAGCATCTGGGGGTGAATGGCTGCCACCCCTCCTGGTACCGTGGTCCTGCTGGTCCCTTGACTGACTGCAGCCAGAGGTACTTCTTGTCTTGTGGCTTTTCCAAACCTCGGGACTTCTGTCTCATGCTGCCAGTGGCTTTCTTGGTGTGACCTTGGCATCCCTCTCCACTGCTTGTCACACAGTTTGTCCTTTATAATATGAGACCTTTGCTAGTAACTGAAGATGTAGAAAGAGCCAGACTTTGTGCCTTCAGCAACCCCTTTTCTCCCCCGCAGAACAAAGACTGGGCAAACGCAGGCAAGTGCAGCAGGAGGGGAGGATGAGCCAAGGTAGGGAATCGTGCCCTGGCCATGCTGGGAACTCTCTCAAATGCCTGGTTGGTGGTGCCTAAGTGTGAAACCACACGACTCTGACTTGTCTCTCCAAGGCTCGTGGGTGGTGACTCAGCCTAAGAGGAGGAGGAGGATGTGCGGGGCCTTCCTCCCGTGTCCGCCAGCTGTCACTGTTGCTGCGCACACCCGGATAGCCGGTGCCTTCTGTCCAGCTGGGATTTACAGCTGCCCCAAAACGCCGAGCTTGTTTGGCTCATCTGTGGTGTGAGAGTGTTTATCCTCATCTTAACAACCTGTTCCTGAAGCCACAGCTTTATTGCCTACTGAAAGGCTCTGTGAGAGCTCCAGAGATAATTTTAGTCCATACACATTTTTCCCCCACCTTGGGTGTAACAGTTTTAGATTTTTTTTTTTTTTGAGGCATTGTTGCAGAACTAAAACTCCCTCAAAGTGCTTCTCTGATTAAACAATGGTTTGTAAAACTGAGGGGGTTGGAAGTAATAGTAAATTAGGAGACGTGGTCACAGCAGGATCTGTCAGGCTTTGGCAGCGTGCATACACACACAAATACCCACATATCTGTCCCTGTGTGTGTAGGCACTCAACTTCTTCCGCCTTGTATTTCACATGAGTTCGCCTTGAATTAATGAGAACTGCTTGTGCTTGTAAAGTGAAGAAGATGGAGTTTTGCCTCCCCAGTGTGAAATGGCTCACAGATGGAAGTATGGAGGTGTTTGCTGAGGGCTATTCTAAAATTACTCTTAGATGCAGTGAGCATCTCTTCAAGTATTGCACTTTTACCATCTGAGCTGAAAAACACAAAATTTGAGCAGGTGTAGACTGGACACCAGAAAGAATTTCTTCTCTCAAGAGGTGGTCCAACATTGGAACAGGCTGCCCAGGAAAGTGGTGGAATTGCCATCACTGGAAGTGTTGGATTAGATGACCGCAGAAGTTTTTTCTAACCTTAATGATTCTATGAAATTAGCCTGACATTCACTCTGTGGTTTAAGAGACCTTATACCAATACTGTAATCAGGTTTTACTTGAGTTCAGATATCCCAGAACTTCACATTTGAAAGCACTGAGTGAGCATAGTGTTACTTGAAGTCACTATTGATGTACTTTGTGGTGATTATGCAGCAGCAAAAAGCCCCATCATGCTGTTTTTTTACCTGTAACCATGTTTTGGATTTGAGGTCCCAATACTTACTGAACCAGGTTCTGCTGTGAGAGACACAGATGTCAGCTGGAAGTTGTGCCATCCCTCACCAGTGCTGCTTTAGACTTGCAGCAAAGAGCAGCATCTGGCCTTTAAAATGTAATTCTGGTAAAAGCAAGCACCAATCTACACAAATTTCTCCATTTAGATTAGATCCTGCCTCGTGCAAACATGATCCAGAAGGAGAAAGTGAGTTTCTGGCAGAGACAGATGGAAAATCCCAGTCCCTGCATTGTGCTCCCGTACTTGCTGCTGCCTCCTTTCAAACCTGTGTTTTCTTGTTGGTTGTCTCTCTTGAAGCTAAGCGTTAAGAACAGCAAATTGATGATTTTTAATAGTTTTCTCAATTCCTGACCAGATTAGGAGCACTGAATAAAAAGGGGAGGAATTTGTGGGTACATGTATCTGTGCACAGCTGTGTGGGATGTTTCCTGGGAAGAGCTGGGTTGTGCTTTAAATGGGTTTCTTGCATTCATGTTACTGTATCAGTCAGACCCCTCCTGTGCCAGGTGGCTGTTTGGCCGGAGGGAGAAAAGGCACCTTTCCCATCTTCATTTCTGCTTTTAGTTTGGCAGCGCAGGGGCCTGGTTTGCTGCCAGTTGAGTAGCCGTGCTCGCAGCCGTGCCTGTGCCCTCCGCGTCGCTGTGTGTCTGTGCCATGGGCTTGGGGATAAAGAAGAGGCAATTTGTGATGAAAAAGGCCATTTCTTTGTCTAATAAGGTATTTATACATGCAGTTCAAATAAATACAGCCAGAAATGGGGAGTCCTGATGTGTGCTTTGAAAACATGGCTGGACTTACTGATGTGGAAGGAGGCTGATAAAGAGTTTGGTCTTTTCCAAGCTCTCTTGCTGCCTCTCCTGCCTGCAGCTCACTGCTGCTACTCAGTGTTCCTCCAGACTATTTTAAATTGTTTTCTACTGATGTGGTGACTTCTGTCTGGGTCTCCAGGGAGCCAGCAGTAACACAGGTCGTGCTCCCTGCATAGCAGTAGCGGTGGAATGGATCCTTATCTGGGATGCCTCCTTGCTTTTCTGCCTGCTGCAGCCTCAGTGTTTCCCACTGCGGAGTGGGGAGCTGACAGCCCACTGCACTGGGTTTTGGGAAGAAAAAGGCTTCTCAATAGCTTAAATATGGGTCATATAAGGTATTAATGGAATTGATAGAACTTAGTCTTGATTTATGCAAGAAGAGCTGAGGATGGGTTTCCTCTAAGGATTGGTGAATGATGGGGTTTTGCCCTTCTTGACTTGTAGGACCTTTCCTTGTTTCTCTTCTGCCTCTCTCCCTCTTTGTTTAGCTGCAAGCACTCTATTGAAATTCTGTTGCTGAATAAATGTCACATCCCGGGTAGTATGTGTCTTTGTTTTCCATATTTCTTTGCCACGTTGAGGCTTATTGTGTTTATCAGGTTGGAATAAACAGCCTGTGGCTGTGCAGAGATGGGAAAAAGCAAAGGAAGAGTTAAGTAGGCGATACCCAGGTTCTGCCAGCTGGGATGTGAGCATATGTCTATGTGGCAGGCAGAGGTGAATTCAGTTTGCCTAGGCTGAACCTGGGTAAATAAGCTCTGCTGAGACTTGGTAATATTAGGTTGAGCTCAGTGTTGCACAAAAAGTGGTCCTACAGCCTCCATGTGGGTTAGTGGTCAGATAGAGTAAGAATGCATCTGTTCAAGGAGTGCAGCCTAAAAATGCTTAATTCAAGCCTTGCAGCACTAAATAGCAGTCCTGATAGTTGGAAGGACAACTGAAACCACTTAAATAGCAAAAGAGGGAAATGAAATGACCCGCTCTGATTTACATTCATGACAGCATTTAAAAGAGTCTATGTGGTGCAAGTTTGCTGTAAAGCAGTGAAACTTCCCTTAATCTGACATTTAATAGATCAGCTTAAAAAAATAACAACCTGACTGTCACCCTGGCAAAAATTATGGGGAAATACAACAGAAAAACTGCTGTGGGGCCACACACTAAGCCTGGTTCACATTGGGAGGAACTGGAGGGAGACACTGTGGTTGCACCAAAATGTGACTTGGAGCTCACACGTGTTTACTCCTCACTGAATCCATCCCAAAGACTCTTAAGAGAAAAGAGATAACCCGGTGCTGCATTCGCTGTGGTGTGGTTTCCAAAAGAGGCCGCTGGCCCCAGGACTCCCCTTCATCTGCACTCTGGAAACAAACAATCAATTTTTCATTTTTAGTGGTTAATTCTGAAAATATGAAGGTCTGTTTAGTCTTGTCTCCCTAACATAAACCAGCCAGAACAAGGCAGCTTGAGGGGAGTTTGCAACAAGTTCCCTTATTTGGAATAACAGCCACTGGTGTAATGTGGCAGCTGTGGGACACCCCCACCTCGGTGGGGCTGAGGGGTTGGGATATTCTTGTGATGGATCACAGGGCTGTGTTGGGGAAACTGTGGGGGCAATGGACATGTTTGAGGAAACACAACAAGCCAGATTTGGTCCCAAGCTCTTCCTGTTACTTGCACCCAATTTGTGGGAACAGGTTGTGATGTGAATGGGGTCTGGAAAGGTAAAACGCAGAAGAAAATAAAATTTGTGTTGAGCCAAACTTTTTCATAGAACTTCCATGGCTATGACTTTTTGCTTTTCTTCGGTAGGGCATAATACTATCCTACAAACTCTTCCAGGAAGAGCTACTGTCCCTTGCCAGTCAGGTGCTTGTGGGCAGGTGCCACCCTAACAAGCTCCTTGTGCCATGGCTGTGAACAGGCTGGAGCAGTGGCTGGATGTCTCTGGATCTGCTCAGCACCTCCCTGTTGCTGCCCTCCTTCCTCCTCCTCCTCCTCTCCACAGCTGTTCTCACCCTGCTGCTCGGGAGGGCTTTGATCCTGCAGAAGGGAGCCTCGAATGGCCCTTTTGCATGTTGGATCATCCTTAGTGAGCTCTCTTTCTACAGGCTTCAGATTTTCTGTAACTTGCTAATTGCATGAACTTGTAAGTCGTTCAAATGTACAACTTTCTGTGGCCTGAAATGACACCCCTTTTTCCTTGGCAAAAGGGGAAATGAGTTCTCTGAGCTCGTGCTGAAGGTATGCTGGGAATTAGGGTTTGGTGAGCTGGGCTCCTCTCAAACTGTGACATGTTCTCCATGTTTGAGGTCTGGTTACTATTTACCTTTGACAATAGCAGAAAAAAGTAAAGTGCATTTCATTTATATATGACTTTTAAGTTAAACCATTGCCCCTTATGCTGAGCTAGTAGTTTACACCTCCCTCTCATGCTATCTTTCTCCACTCGCTGGTGGTACAAGAACCTCCTTTTATTCAGCTGCTGTTGGTGAGAGTGCTCTTTCTTCCTTCCTCTATTGTGCTATTTCTTCTAGAGTGCTATTTCTTCTTCCTTGCTTTTAACAGTCTTCCACTATTAAAATAACTTTGTGTTGGCAATCCATTGCACACTTGTTCTATGGCAGATACTAAGAACATTTAGAATATGATAGTACTTGGATATGCATTCATCACTGAAAGAGCCTATTTTATTTTTATTTGTTCAGTAAAGCATGAATGACAAGTTCAGATCGCAGACAAATTCTGTTTCCTCCCAAGATTTTTTCAGTATAAATAAACTTGATTTTAATGCAGCTGTGTAATAAATTTGCTCATGAATTTGGAAGGTAAATTTGCTTCTATAGGTAGATATTTATCATTTCATAGTCTTCTAACCAAATATCCATAAATGGTGTTTTAAGCACTGTCTAAATTATTTCCATGCCATCTGAAATGCTTCACAGACTGTTTTCACATCCTAATGACGATTTTAAGACAATGGAAATCTGCATTGCCATGAAGAAATGTTTCCTTTTCACACAGCTTTTTTTAAAAGTCATTATAATAACTTGTACTCCTGCTCAAGGTGTTTTATAAAATCTCTTCATATTTCAGCAATCCACCCCTATTTGACAAAACATTTAAGTGTGTATTTGAATTATACCTGGTACAAGAGAATGAATCCAAGTTCACATGTCAGGGACAGGAGAAGATCCAGAAGGACCTACTCCCTGGCCCTTGAACTATACTAGAAGATCTCATGACATTCCTGTGAGTGCTGCAGCTGCCTAGGGTTTTAGCCACAGAATCATTCCAAGATTTCTTCTAGGATGAATTAAGATGGAATTGGCGGAGCCAGAGCACATCTGATACACTCAGCACTCTGTCTGTTCAGCATTTTTGAAATCAGTAGGTTTTGGAGGAACTGCTGCAATTAGCTCATGTTCTGTGCTGGAAGGATGGAGCAACGTGGGAGTTGTCCTGGCTCCAGGGACAGAGGCAGTGGGGTGCTTCTAAGAGCTCCTCAGTCTTTTTCGTACTGCATCATCCCACACCGTTTTTGAGCAGCCAAGCCCTTTACTTTTGCCTCCTTACTCAGATGGGTGGGATGAGCTTTTGTACATTTGCTCTTTTCCTAATCTTTTCATTACTAGCACTTGGTCGTAACTGACAGTCAGAACCACAAGAGTTTCTTCTCCCATTCCACCCACCTTTTCCTTTAAAATTCCCACTTTTAAAGTGAGCAATAGTTACAGATGCCTTCAAATTACATTGCTCTCTCTGTAAACAAAGAGCTGACATCTGGCATATTTTGAAGTTGCTTTATTGAATCTTGATCGTTCCTGTAAATAGGCTCTGTGTCTGTCATACCTCAGCGGTGCTGACTAGATGGATCACTTCCTGCACGGACTGAGTGGGAGAGGCCCTTCCCCTGTGGTGGCCACAGGCTGGAGGGCTGATGTCCTCCAGGCTGATCCTGTGAAACAGGGGCTGTTTCCACGAGAGTGGGAGGGTGCACACACGCTCACAAGTACGTTGGTGTTCCAGTGCTGGTAGGAATCACAGAATCACAACGGATCGTAAGATGGATAAACATAGATGGAGGAGACAAAGTGCTGTTAGAGTTTAGGAATGAGTCAGTTTTTGGGTGAAGCCTTGTTTTGGTAGACTCAGATGTAGATTGACATAAAGCTCAAAGTATCTTTTCCAGATTTAAAGGTTTTACTTTCTTTTTTCTTTTTAACATCTATTCCTTGCTAGGGTAGTATGAAACTCTAGAGTTTTGAGTATGAGCCAGGTGTTTAAGTAGGTTTTATTTTTAAAAATTGGGAGACAATCTGCAGAATTTCCCCCATTGCTGTATAGCTGGAAAAAACCTCAAAAGCTTTGAGCGTGATGGTGTGGAAATCTTCTATGCTTGAAATCCAAAGACAGCCAATGGCAAAGAACCAGGAGACTGAACAATGGTTTTTAACACCAAGGTGATGCCAGCTCCTTACTCTGTGTAGCAATCACCTAACTAATTCATGCTGTTGGGTTTAAGATCACATTTCCTGCCTCCCTTATTGCTAAATATGGCCTTAAAAATCATTAACAGAGGCCATTTTCACATCTTTCTGCTGAGGTGAAAAGTGTTCTTCCTAATTTACAGGCTGGAGGATAGGCAGAGGGAGGTGAAATGATTTGTCAGAGATTAAAGAGGAGGGTTAGTAGCGTCAGGAATTGATCCCAGGTATCCTAAGATCTCACTTTTTGGCTGCATTGGGGAAAACAAATTTTCTGCACTTACTACAGGAACTGACAGAGGAAAAAAAGTTTTTTAAGCTGCGTTTGTTATAAACACAATTCCTTTTCAATAATATGTGTTCGTGCATATCCTCTGACGAACTATGACTGAAATTTATTATGAAGGGCTGTAATTCTTGCAGAGGGGGAGAAATGAAATATTTAACTTAATCTCTATAGCATATTCCATATTTTCCTTGCTTTTGGTTACATTTTTGTGAGGCGAACTATGAATTCCCTCGCCTATTAATAATTTATTGTTACTGGAACATAATAGTGTAGAATGCAGTTCGTCCAGGAAAAAGCTTCAGCAGGGAGTGAGTCATTGATGGTAATAAACTTCCGTTCCTCTCAATAGACCATAGGACTGTTTAGAAAAATGTTTTTGCCATGATTCCTGAATTGCTTGTGCTCTGTACAGCAGCTGGTAGAGATAAAACTGAACGAAGCTGGGCAGACTCCCTGTCTCCCCTCTATTACTATAGCATGTTTTTGAATCATACACAAAAAATGTTTTGGTATGTAAAAGTGACTTCAGAAAAGCAACTCTAACTAGAAAACAGCCAGCAGTGAATAAGGATACATTGCCAGAGCGTGATCTCGAGTGCGATATCTACCATATCTATGGTGCTCGGGGGGTTAGCAATGCATGGCTGTGCAGTGCTGAGCTCTCCAGCATTACCCTTCTGTGAGAAGTGTTATCTCCTAGGAGCCCTGGGGCCTTCAGGAGGCAAATCTGAGCTGAATCTGATAGTGTTTCACAGCTGCTTGAGTTGGGGTGCAGCTTTGCATATTACTGTCTGTAACCTCCATCTTGTTTGGTGTGCAAGATCTCAGTTGCAGAAGACTGGTCTTGTGTTTGACGGAGCATTTTAGGCGTGTTTCCTGCTCTGCTGGATCCAGGTCCTCAGGAGCAAGTGCCCTATTTGGGTCCAGAAGAGTGAAACATATTTCTAGCCATGATCTTTTTTTCTTCCCATGAAGAGGCAGTATGATTAGTGACCAGATAGATAATAAACACCTTTTGAGGATGTTTGCTCTATTAAAAATGCCATTGGTGGGGTCATGAAGGGCATAAGCATTCCCCAGTTAGAGAATAGTTTCTGTAGCATGGGTCTTCAGTATGTAGTGTGAAAGGTTAAAAGCTTTTAATGTAATTTCCAGCCTTCTTCCTTCAGAGTCCTTTCAAGGCTCCTGGTACTCCAAATGCTACTGTGTCCACAGGGGAGGGTGCATTGTAGTGTTGCTTTCTGGGAGCTGTGTTTTTATCAAGAGCTGAGCATATAACCATGAGGGACAGATTCTGTACAGCTCATTAGATGGTGTATTTTGTATCTGTGCACAGGCTGCCAGACACGTAAACGTGATGGACAAAGGTTCTGCAACCCAGGCCGGAGGGAAGGGAAGGAGTTGACGTAGCTGCCATGTGAACTGTAGGGCTATGGCTGGACAGCCACTTCTGTAACCCAGTGCAAATGGGAAGCTATGTTGCATAAACAGTAAATGCAGTAAATAACTCCAGCTTTGTCTGAATAATGCTTTTGTTTCTAGTTTTTCATATGATGGTTTTAGTTGACAGATGTTGTGATTCTAGCAAACACAGTTGCTGTTATTCTTTCGGATGTGTTTTTGTTGTAAAGCCTGCAATTGGGCGATTTTTGGTACTGTGGTGTTATCTGTAACACTTTTGCAGTGCTTATACAAGCTTTTTTCCCAGTACAGCAATAAGCCTTTTTTTTTTAGGAGGAATTAATAAGGCATTATGACTATTTCATCGTTTTTATCAGTGTTTAACAGATTTCCAAATCTTCGTTCATTAGAAGCCTCAGTAGATTCACAAATTTTCAAGATTGTTTCCCTTTGTATTCCTCCCAAGCATAGCACCACTTGTGCAGTGGAGCCCAGCAGCAGCGCCTTGGGTAGGGTATGCAGCGTGGCCCAGGTGAACGGCACAGGCTGTGCAGCTTCCTTGCTGTCATCACCTTTCCTGCAGGGAAGCTGAAGGCCCTATCCTGCTCAAGTATCTTTGGGTTTTTATCTCCTCTGCCGAAAGCAAGAAGTTCTCTTTGAAACACTGTGACGCTGTCATGAGACTGGTGAAACCTCACAAAGAGAACCACTTCCTTCCCACCTTCAACAACCAAAGGCTTTTCAGTTTCATATAACACTCCTAGCCTACTGTTAGGAATTTGAACATTTGCAGATACCCATGTACCTGCCTTCCTGCTAGTCACTAGAAGACACAGTCTGTATACCAGCATCTCATGCAGGTCAAGGTCCACAGGCAGACTTCTTGCCTCTCAGTCCAGAAGGTACCTTCCTAAAGATTTGCTGCTGCCCGCTTCAGGCTCCATCATACCTGTTGTGCTCTGCATCTTTATTCTCTCCATTAGTATGTGCAAGAAAGCAAATTGCATGTATGTAAGAAAAGAGGTATTTGTGCTCACAAAATGAGTGTTTGTGTGTAGCACTGCTTGTCTTCTCAAGCGCTTCCTCAGTTGTAGAAACACTTCACGGATTTCCACAAAACTGCGCTCTATCACTGTCTATTGATGAGGTCCCCACAGACATGCAAATCCCACCTCAGTGCAGAGCTGGGCATTCTGGCATTTTCTTTATTCAAACTCCAGCTGCTGAAGACTTGGAGATGTTGAGTTTAGTGCTACGCTGCTGCAAGGAGTCTTGTCAACTCATTGGAGCAAATGGGGCTGATGGGGAGGTTGCAGAGGTCAGAGCAGAGCTGGAGCAGATTCTTCCTGAAGCTCCCAACATCAGCTCAGTGCAGTGCTGGGTGCTGCAGGGGAGTGATGCCCCTGCTGCTGCTCACTGAAGTAGGTATCACTTGGGACCTGCTCTGCACCTTACACAGGGCCCACCACACTGCCTGCTTTTCCTCTCTTCTTGTGACCTGGAGCAGGATGGACTGTGTGTGCTCTGTGGTGGTGCTGATAAACAGTTTTGTGGTTGTTAAGATATTCTTCAATGCTCACATTTAGCCATGAAACAGTCAGGAAGGAAAGGGCAGAAGGTAAAAGAAGATGGAACATACTTGGTTTGGCACATGGATAGCTTTTGGATTGATGTGCAGAGAGCACTGTGCTGTGGATACAGGGCATGCAGTGTGTAAGTGTGAATTGCAAGTGCAGGGATACCCTCTATCCCCTGAGTACTTGCTGCCTCTACAGGCAGTGTTGATGCGGGGTTATCACAGACTCCTGACCAACTGTAGCAAGCTTGCAAAAACCTCAGGAAATTTGGTGCCAGTTCTGGATAGTCTCATGAATCTTAAAAGCCTTGAAAGCTGTGTGAATAATCTCTAAAGAAAATAAATGCGGACTGCTGCAGGGCAGGATGGCTGGATGCTGGCTGGCTGCTGTCCCCAGGTCTTGCTGGCTGCTGCATTCAGCTGCCCTTGTAACCCAACAGTGATCCCTGCTCCTATGAGACGTTCTCCTTCCCTGGTCCTTGCTGACCGTGCTCTGCAATGACTCCATTTTTCATACTGATTTCTTTCTACCTGTATCAAATTTATTTTTCATTAGTGCTTGTTAATATTTTTCAAATGGACAGGTTTCCTTTCCCCACAGAATTTATTTATTAGGGGTGTTTCCTTCAGAATGTACCAAGTCTGTATCCTCGAGGTCTGCTTGCCCTCTGCTGTCTTCTGCCAGCTTTCCCATTGCCTCTTGTTTATTTATTAAGTCTTCCTAGTGATTGCATTTCCTAATTAGTGTGTTCTCTCCTTTCACTTGGTGTGCTGTGTCTCTCTTTGGGTGATGTGACTGGATGTGCATCTGTCCATCAAGTGATCCTATGGATACCTTGGCTAACTTCCTCCCAAACACAGAGTCATCTGTTCCATAGAGTATAATTACTGGAATTATCTTGAATATCCTCATGGCTGCTGGTTTCTTCCTGTCAGCTCAGCTACTTATATCTATTAATGGACTTGACTGATGGAATGTGCACTGCTCTCAATCAGCTTTTAAAACAATTCCTGGCTATTAAATTATTTAATAACTCTATCAAATTCTTTTCACCCACTTTTTATATAATTTTGAATTTTAGAAGATTTCATTTATTTTATGAAACAAGTCTCATTTTGAAAATTTTTTTTTCTGTAATTGTCACTTTTCTGACATCTGGTAAAATATATCCATCATCACTCATATTTTTCCATTAATTCTCTTTCCCAGCTAATTTTGCTTGTAATTGCTTTCCTTTTTGTGACTTGGGTCTTTTTCTCATGTGTATTATTCTGTAATTACTGTTTTGAACTTACTATATTTCACATGCCAAATTCAATCAAATCGAGGAGCTGGAGCACCTGGCTGCTACTATTTTTATTCTTTAACTCCTCTTTCTGTGTGGAGATGAGATCTGGTGTGGCATTTCTCCCCTTACTGGAGACCTCAGGTGAACGCTGAAATTACAGCTTAGCTTCAATTAAACACTTGGGTTTAGGAGATGCTGACAGGAGCCCGTCACTGACGGCATTGCTAGGTCAGGCACTCACTGCTATGGCTCCGTGTTCCCCAAGCAGCTACCAGCCAGGCACCCACCCCCGTGGGACACTCCTTGTTGTTCTTACTGGAATCTGTCCTACAGAAGTATTTGCTCTGTCTGCTCCCCACATGGCTTCTCAAGCTGACAGAACCCAAGATCCTCACTGTGGGTGTGAGAGCCAAGCACTCAGCTGGTGTTTTCCTTGCTGCTGTACCAGGAGTGCAAAGAACACAGTGCTGATCTTACAGCATCAGGGTAGCTCAGAAATAGCCAGTGAGCTCCTTTATGTTCTGCCTCTTCTCCTGGAGAGTCATAAAATATATGAGTTATTTGGTGAAGTAGCCTACTTGTCACGATCTCTCTGTATTGATTACAATCCTTTGTGTGATAAATAAGATGCACTTAGGGCAGGCTCTTGGTGTGGTGGTGCTTCTGAAATGAGTATTGCTAACAAACCTTCCCTCAGGAGCAGATTCACCTCCATGAGGAGAGAAGCTGTAGTGTTTTACTGCACGTTTCAGCAGACTGAGAGCTTGGACATCACCAATTAGTGTAGCTTACTTGCTGGGGAATAATTAGTTAAGTAACTGGTTATGTGTCCATGTCTGTCTTCAATCCTTTAACTGGATCAATGACTTGACCTAGCAGAGCAATTCCTAATTCCTTTATGAAACTTTGCTGAGAGCCTGGACTCCCTTCAATCCAAGAGGCTGCTACTTTTTCATTAGTGGCTCTCCAGGAAGGCAGCTAAGAGCAGCCTTTAGAATTGGTGTCAAGAGTGATGTTAAAGGAATATTTGTTCTTATTTGAGGTGAAATAAATCCTTTTAAAAACAATGAATTGGCCACAGAAAAATCTCTCAATCGATCAAGTACCTGCAGGACCCCTCTGCCTATGCTATTGATCTTGCCCTGAGCAGCTGAGCTCTAAAACAAAGATATGAGCTATGACTGCTGGAGACTTCAATGAGGTGATTTGTCTGGAAAGACATTTAAAAAAAATATATAACTAACAACTGTATCAAATAAGATTATCTGAAAAATGCTTCTGTGTGTAGTTTTTCTAGTAGTTTCATATCTGAGGCAGGCTTAAATTCATACAATTGTTTGAAGGGAGTCACTTCATTTGAGTGAAATCTGCAGAAAGGTAAGTGCAGTATCTGTTGTACCAGCAGACCAGACTTGGAAGCACCTTACTTACTGGAATCTCAAAACAATCTTAAAGTTTAGTAATTTGGAATTATCAGGTGTGACTCAATGGAGACAACAGCACAATGCTGTTCTTGGACAGAAGAATTCGAGGGTGCAGATAAATATTAGTGCAGTGGGGGTCTGGGAGGCAAACTGATGAGAAATGATGTGATTCTGTTGCAAAGGAATGAAATTTTATGCTCAGGGGAACTGGCAGAAGCCCCACAGCTGGACTGGGGGAGGCATTCCCCTCAGTGATGGGGACTGAACTGGGATAACATGTCCAGTTTTGGTCAGCATGCTTTGAGAAAGGCATGGAAACACTTGATAGAGCCCAAAGGAGATGAACAAGAGCCATGAGGCAGAGAGAGCTGTTTCTGATGAGAAAACTGTAGAAAGAAGTGGATTAATTTCCTTTAGGGAGGTGAAGTCTTTGTTGGAGAAGGCTGTGAGAAAGGGCAGAGCAATCCCCAGTCCTTCAGAAGCAGAGAAAGGGTAACCAACTTCAGTGGAATATTTTAGTCAAATATTTTGGAAAAATCTTCTTCAGGTGGAAGGGTAGGTAAGCACTAGGACTTGTTACTGCAAAAGAAACCTGTTTCCCAGGAGGTTTTGTTAACAAGTCAGACCACACACACCAGCTCCAGCTCCTCACTACACCTGGTGCCCTGTTCATGCTGCAGCTCACTCTGTCCCTGCTTCCTCACACCCATCCCCGTGTGCTCTGTGCATCCAGGATGGTTGTGCTGATGATCCCAGGCTGAGTCCTGGTAGAGGAAGCCCATCACTAATCCATGCAACAGCAGTGGCACCAGTGGGACGAGCAAGAGTACAATGGTTAAATCCTGACCTGGTGGGACCACCTTGGGAGTGAAAGGGTGCTCAATCCTGTGGAAGAGTGTTGTATTATAGGATTAAGGTTGCTTTGCTTAGGGGTCAAATGGGCAATCCTGGATTTCTTTTAGGAAGCCATAGCTGAAATCTAAATGACAAGTCTAGTTATGAAATCTAAAAAGTGAAAAAACCACCCCTAATTGTAAAATCAATAAAAGCAATTTATAGGCACCTTGATAATCTTATCTCTTGCCAGTGCAAAGGAGGAAAAGTCAAGGTGGCTGCTCTGCATGTATCTTAGAGTTCAAAAAGCTAAGAAAAGTAGGCAGGTTTTAGGTTTTGCCTTAGGGAATTTGCTTTCCTTTCCTCTTCCTTTTAGATGTACCAGTTTGGTACCATTTTATATGTCTGCACATCTGACACAACAAAGATTTCTCTGTCTCTGATATAGGAAGTATATTGGGAATATCACTTGCAAGCTGAGCTTTAATATTTGACTGATTTAAACTGCTAAATAATTGGTTAAGTTTTCACAAATTTTGAACACACCACATCCCCCTAAACCCCCTCTGAAGCCTCAGGAGTTTGACTGCTCAGTGATGTCCAGCTTGCTGTGAATATCCAGCCTCTGAAAACCGGGCCTGTTTGTTTATTTGCTCTGTGTGATGCTGCTTAGTATTGTGGGATGGATGAGCTCTGAATGTATCTGATCTGGTGCTCACCTTCCACCTGTATCCAACCCCCAGTTCTTCACAAGTGTCTACATTACATGGCAGGATCCTGTAATAGGAGGAGTTGTCAGGACAGAGCAGAAACGAGCTTTGTGAGAGCAGATAAGAACAACTTGCGCTGGAGCAGCAGATGTGACTGTTGTTTTGTGCAAGTAGATGATTCCCTAATCCTCTTAAGGACAGCCTGGGCAAAATCCCCTTTGTGACATTAGGCACAGTCTGGGCCAGGTGGCCCCAGCTTCTGTCGCTGCTTTGCTCTGTGGAATCTCTGTGCTGTTGCTGAAAAGCTGCTGCTAAAACAGCCTCGCTGCCAGGTGTGGGCCAGAGCCCTGGGGACAGCCAGCACCAGGGTACCATGACACCTTTGGCTGAGTGCAGCTAAGCAGTCCCGGGGACTTTAGGGCCCCGGAGTCTGTGGGTGTTACAGAAATGCTCTTTCTAGCAGTCGTGTGTGTAAGAGGGTGGTAAAATATTTGGCCAGAATAAAAAGGGATGACTGTGAGAGGTGAGAGAGGAATGGGATGGTATGGCAATGGTGTGAGGTGAGCTGGCACAAGGAATATCTTAGAGCTCCCTCTGCCTTTCTCCAGGGAAAGCCACTCCTTTCACTGATGGGTCTGGCCTGTGCAGTTGCAAGGGAAGTTTTCCTCGTGGTTGGATTGTGACTAGGATGGTGAAGGAGAGTGACCAGGAGGTGGAATGGTGGTCTGACACCTGCTATAATTTCCCTGCTATGTCTTAGACTTTTTATGTGACCTTGGACAAAATATTCCATCCTGGAACATGGAAAGGACTCCAACACTGTAAACAGTCTAAAACAAGGACTTGGAAACTTTGACCTTTCTCCCACTTGCCTTAGTTGGTATTCCTTGTAGAAGCCAGTAGTGGTCCTTTAAAAAGTGTTACTGTCCATTAATAAACCATTTCATGATTTATGCTTAATAAAACATACCCTCATCAGAAATGAAAACCCAAGTCCCATCCCATTGCTTTCCTTCTTGGTGCCCTTCAGTAGCTTCTTCCTTCCCACATCTCTTTGCACCACACTTAGCCACCAAAATCTGCACCTTGCACTTGCCTCCCTCTTATTTGGTGCTACAGGGAGAGATGAGACCCACTATGAATGCCACATGCCACCTTTGTATTTTTAGCATAACTCTGAAATTACTGTGAAGACAAATGGCTTTCAGTTTGGTGGACACCACTATTTTTGTCCTTGCTTTAACTAGCCAAAGAATTTTGGTAAGCCAAAATTCATCTTTGGAATGACACAAAATGTATTGTGGGGACACATTAAGGCTGTTAAGTTCTCTGGATTTCGGTGAAGATAATTTTGGAGGGTAAAATCCTGAGGTTTTTACTTGGGCAGATCTCCCACTGACTCATCCAAGACTACCATGTTAAAGTCATCAAGAGGAGATTGTATCAAGAGGATACGAGACTGTATGTGGTATGTTTCTGTAATACATTTTTTGTGTGTCTGAAGCAACTGGTACTAGCTTTATTTCCATGTTTTCTGAATTATTTTTGATTTCTTCACCACTCTTGCTCATCTGTTGTAAAAGCAGCCTGCCTGACATGAGAAAGGAGACAAAAATTTCTGGCCTTGCTTCCTTTGTAAGAGATGGTGATGGCAGTGTCTCAAGTTGCTGGTAGCACCAACTTCCAGGGGGAGAAGATAAGGATTTGTCCAATAAAACTCAACATCCCTTCTGTGATGACACGAAGCACCCTCATTTAGTCCTTGTAACTCAAGACTCAATTTATGCAGAGCTGGCACACTGCAAGCATTTCTAGGCTGGAAGGTGTTCAACATCTTAGTGTCAGTCAACTACTGACTCTCTTCTACAGATTATATGAATAATGAGTAAAATGTAAGATGTGTCACTTCACAAAACAGTTTTCAGATAGAGACTGTGATTTTCTTGCTCTTTTGTGAGTTTTAAGAAACTTAGGCATTTCAAAAGAACTTCTTTCTTAAGTGTCCTAACAGTCTGCTGAAAGTCTGGTGTGAGCCATGGAAGCCCGACTCCGTGGATCACTCATGTAAGCAGGAACAAGCTGCCCAGGATTTTTCTCTCTTCATATTTTTCCTCAATGAAACTTCTGTTTACAAAAAGAGACTACAAGAAGGAAAGGAGTCTGGGGCCTGAGCTTTCAGATGTTGAAACAAACACTTGACCTGAAATTTGGCTACTCTGGGACCTGTTCCTGGCTCAGCTCCTGCCTTTGAGAAGCTTCAGTCTTCCTGGGCTTGGGTGCATTTCACGAATAGGTAAAAAGATGATTAAGGAAAAAAAAAAGAAAAGGCAGTGTTTTCATTGAATTAGCTTTGCCAAGCTGTAAGGATGGAACTGTTGTAGCATTACATACTTTTTTTGGCTTCAGTGGAGCCACTCTGCATTTCCACTGATACAGCGAAGATCTGAATCTGTGTTCTTGGATGCTCCACTTCAGCAATTGATTCTAAATCAGCCTTGCTATCCAAACATGTAGAATTAAAGATTTGTTACTAATTATATAGCTGCAATTCCTGACTATTTTTCTTCCTAGTTTAGACAAAATCTTTCTGACATTTAGCAGATTGACATTCTCTTAGCATCTCCACAACAATCTGTCCAGTTTGTTTAAGAAGACAACATTTTTGGAAGAAACTGCAGCATCTCTGCTGGAAACTCAAGTACCTGGCAAGAAACGCTTGAGATACTTGTTGAGCTGGCCAAGTTCTGCTGTTATGCTTAGTGATGGGCAGTTGTGTGATCTCATGTGTCTTTGGCTGTCTAGGGTTCACCTTTTGTTTTCTTCTAGAAGGCTCAGGAAAAAGCGACGTGGAGTTAGAGAGCACAGCAAGAGCCCTCTTGCCCTGGATGGTTCATCCTCTGCAGTGCTGACTGCGCTCTCTGGTGAGAGGTGATTGATGCCGGCATGACGGACACATGGTCATGTTTCCAGGGTGTACACATTTCCTCATTCCCATGGGATAAGGACTGCTTGCCAGTCAGACGTTGTCATCAACACTCAGTGAATATCTCACCCACCTCAGGGAAGATATAAAGTGCTGGATGATGGTTCCTGTTCCCATGGGTCTGTGGAAGGCTGGGGTGGGGGGAAAGTTTCCATATTAGACTTGTCACTTTATATTTTAAGGGTCTACCTAGTTAAGGACTAAACCTGTCCTAGGCTAAGGACACAGGATCTGTGTCCTCTCAAACCAAATAATTACTGAAAGGCAGTCATCACTCTGAAATAAAGATGGTTGAACAATTTAACCCATGGTTGGAGGCTTCCAGCTCCACCTGGAGACTGTATTTTTCCAGCCACCTGGGTTGCAATCTCTGCTGCTGTCCAATGGTGCTCCAAGAGCCCCCAGCACTCTTCCTTCTAATACCTGAATGGTTTTGCTCTGCACTTAATTTTTATTTCCACCAGTTAGTGGTGATGTGATCTGTCAAAGAGCCTTAACAAATGTAAAAACACCTCAAAGGGTGTAAAATTTTTTTTAAAGAGAATTTTTGTTTTGTTTTCTGTTGTGGGCTGACACTCTTCCAGGTGTTACACCCAATGCATTTCACAGTGATGGTCCTGCTGAGCCCCACTGATGCCCCTGCAGATCAAGATGGGAACGAGTACATGATGTGAGTGAGGCTTAGCTTTTTTCAGTTGTTCGTTCTTTATTGCTGTAGTTTGGGTGACTGCAGGCAGTGTTCCATCTTACTGGGCAGATCAGTTATCTTGCAGGATCAGCTGTGCTCCTCGCAAAAGTGGACTGTAAGTCTATTTTTTACATAATTAACTGCTGAGCAACAGTCACACTGACAGGTACTGAATTCCAGGTTAGCCCCACTGAATATGCAGTATTTTTGCTACAGTCTTTTTTGGCTATTAGTGAAACGTACTGGGGACTTGTTCAAGCAGTTGGTAACACCCAAGGGTTACTCAGAGTTCAGCCTTTTAGCAGATACTTACCTTATCTGTACTTGTCCCTATTGGAAGATAACTGTTTATTCTCATTCTCCGTGATTTGGATAGCTTTTTACACATTGCTTATTATAAATTATACTTAGTGTGTTTCCATTTGGCCTGGATTCTTCTCTCTTTTAAAACTTATTTGAGGATTTGTTCACTATCTCTGTTTCATATTTAAGTGTCCCTTTTATAACCTTAGTGAGAATTTACAACTAATTTCAAGCCTTGTGTCCAGTTTCAGTTTGCGTCCCCCTTTCGTTTATGGCACAAGTACAGACTGCTGTAGATACAGCAGTTAAATCAGTGATGTTGAAAAGTGGTGGAAGACTTGGTTGCAGAGACAACTTACTGACAAGCTGGCCACTGCCTAAATTTTAGAATGACAATGGAGAAAACATGAAAGCTGTGCTGAGCGTGAGCATCAGAGATATCCCAGTAGCAATCAATAGCTCTCAACAAAATATTTACTGATGGATCCATACTTATCAAAACCTTGGGGTAGAAAAGGCTGAAATAGATAAAGAAGTCCTTTCCCTCTTGCCTGGGGCTCTTTGACTTCATCTAAAAGATAAGTTCTTGTTTGATCTTGGTGAAGAGTGCATGTGACTTGCTTAGGTGTAGCTCACTCTGCCTGTTGCTTTGCTGTCTAAGAGGCCATCTATTAAGTAGTACTTTGGCAGAAACTTAGACTCTTTTATATAGTACTTGTCATTTGAAGATCTCCAAATCTGTCCGAAGGGGAGGAAATTTATAATCTTTATCTTCTAAATTTAGAAACTAGGAACAGACAGACAGGGTCAGAAAACCATTTGCAGCACTGGAAATAGAAACCAGCTTTTTGAGTTGTGGTTTCTGATCTTGCTAAAAACTAGGTAGCAAGAGGGGAAAGGAAAATGATTCTTAACTTCCTTCTGTACCTATCTTCTGTTGCTGTTCAGTTGCTAGGCTGCCATGGTCTCATATTTACCCATGCAAAGCAACAATATAAAGCTGTTTGCAGAGCATAACACAAAACATTGCTTTGCATGCAGGGGCAGTAAAGCATTGCACAGCTTAGGAGTGTCTGTGCACGCTCTGGGGAGGGCTGGGTCGTGTGGGCTGCTGTTGTCCTGTAGTGCAGCTCCTGCTATGGAGCTGGATCCAAAAGAATGGAGATTACTTACCCGTAACTATGTATGGAGCCTGGCAAAATGATGCCTTCATCTTACTTTGATCCAAGATGTTGCTGAAATATAAATAGTATAATAACATATTTTTAGATGCAGAGGCAGTGAACTTGTAAGAAACAAATGGAAAATCCTCGTGCACTGCAGCATCCAGTGAACCTGCTATGCTTTCTTGCTTCCACAAATCATTCACGTGTTTCACTTGCTGTTAGGAAGTAGGGAGGTCTTTCTAAACCTAATTTGCAACCAAGTACAAGAGAAAAATAGTTATTTGTGCAGAATAGCTTCAGAGACTGTATTCTGTATGCATCTGACTTGGAGAACATTATTGCTGCTTTTAAAAACATCAGATACTGTCTTACTGTGTGAGGTAGTATCTCACTGGGAAAGACACTCTCCTAAATTCCATCAGTCCACTGCTAGAGAAAATGAAATTAATTTTTCATTCTTGTCTCTGGTGTAGTCATCTCCTTTCTGTGAATCACAATTCACCTCGCTAGAGAAAGCTGGAACAGAATGAACATTTCATTTGTACCTATGTTCTTAAATTGGTCTCCATCACTGCATTCAAACATCTGCTCCCTGGGGAAGACCATTTGCCTCAGTATTTTGATTTGGAAATTGTACTGATATAAATAGACAGCAACATCAGATGCAGCATCTTGAATGCACTTTCCAGTCTTTGCATATCTTCAGGCTATCTCCTAGGAAAAAAATTTGAAAGTATTTCCAGTGAATCCACTTAAATGCTAAGTCATTTAAATTCTCAGCCTTTTTAGCCATTGTTGTTACCAGGCATTTGAATAATGGCACAAAGAAGTGTTCCCTGCCTCCCTCTCCATATTCACCCTATCATGTGGTCTGGTGGGCTTGAGGACAGCAACTTAAAAGGATCCCTTTGTTAAAATGGGCAAGTCATCTCTGAAATGGAGGGTGCCTTCATCTGATTGGAGATGGTGGTTCTGTTTTTATGGAATAATACAACAAAATGCTCTTGCGTCACACTGAAGTAACAGGCAACTTTAAAAATCCTCAGGGGAGCAGAGTGTCCAGCCACTCTGAGAGCAGCCGGGAGTCTGAGAGAGCATACACCTCTTGCTTTTTCTCTGTGATAGCTCTGGGAATGTATTTTGCTAATTCTGAAATGGGAACTAATTGAATGCTGAAGACCATTTTTGCAAACTGCTGCTGAGGAGAGGCGACAAAAATCCCCAAATTTCTGTTACTCTAAAGCAAAGTGAAGATGTATGCTGTGCTTTTCCAGAAGATGTCTCAGCAAACTTGTGTTAAAAGCAGCTTGTAGAAGGCTGGCCATGCTATTGTGTTGTCTTTTCTGTTTTATAGCATGTAACCTAAAAATCTTTCTCTCAAGTTCTCTTGTTTTGTTTTGGTTTTTTTTTTTTTTTTCAGTTTGGGGTGATTTTCTCCTGATGGATGTACAGGTGTCTTGAAGGCTTTGAAGGACTGATATAAAGAAGAGTTGCATTCTGCTTTACCAGTTATTCTCTTGTATATTTATATCTAGTTTTTCTACTGCTTCTCTGCTTGTGTCAAGATAGATGTAAGAAACAGTGAACAAATTTAGGATGATGCTAAACAGAAGTTGTATGTCTGGTGCTACAGCTACAGAATTTGTCTTAGTTACTTCCAGTCATGGAAGCATGTATATATTTGTAAGGTACTGAGTACCTTGGCCTCTTAAACTGTAAAACACTTAAGCATCTGTGGGGTTTGAAAAAACACATGGCTATTTTCCCTTCTCACACATGTTCTTCTCAGCTGCATGAAAGTGTGAGAAATGGTTTAGAGAAGGGGCGAGCTTAGAGGGTGGCCTAGGTCTCTTCTAGCTGTAGAAAGAGGGCAGGTTTTCTCCATTGATGCTGTATCTCTCTGTTCTGTCCCTCTAACTCCTCATGGCTCATTTGCCACATAAAGCTCCTGGACTGAACAGAGGCTCTGGGGCTCCCTGCAATTACTTATTTATCGAGCCCCGGCAGAGCAAAGCCTATGAGCACAGAGCAGGCTGTGGTGTTGAGCAGTGCAACTCACACCCACCCTGCATAATCCAATAGCTCAGAGTTGCATTTAGTTTCCTTGTCTCCCTTTTAATACGACTTAGCAAACAGTGCTTTGCTCCACACATGGCAAAAGGGAGCTGACTCAGAGAGAAGAGCGGCCGTATAAGGAGCAGCAAAGGCTGTGGCAGAGGTGCTGCCTTGCTGCCACCCATCCTCATATTTTGGGGAGAAAGCCCTTCTCTCCTTGTCTTGTCCTTGGCTCCCATTTGGATAGAGCAATGGTAAGGATGACCTTGGGCATCCCTATGTTGTCCCCTGTCCCGAACCACAGGTAGATGAGCAAAGACCGGTTTTGGTGACCAGGAGGAAGATAGGCGTATGGAGAGACTGCTCCACATGGAAAGAGGAGTGAGGAACGACCTGTGAGATCCTGGTCTCCATCCACAGCCTTGGTCTGACTCTGTCAACAATCAGAGCAGGTTCTCTCCTGTATGAGACATTTTGTTCTTAAGCCTCAAAGCAGTTAAGTGCCTTAGTCATGTTTTGCCAACAGCTGATGATGTAAACACAGTGAAATGAGTGAGCTGCAGTGTAAGAGGGTGCTGTGGACGTGTTATCCTCTGGACTGGGCATGGAGCAAACCCTGCTACAGCTGTGGGTTTTTTCCCAATTTCACTGCTGTTGATGATCATCCTCCAGAGTCCCTCTGGATACTGAAGATGGCATGTGTCTACTAAAGTGGCTGAGTAGGTGACCTCTAGGAAAGGAGATTTTGCTTTTGATCATTTTTCACATCACAAGTAAGAAGAATCACACTTGAAATTGCCACTTTTCTGGGAACATGAGCAGAGGAGCCTAGGATGGTGGTGGCTGCACAGAAGATTATCCCTTGAAGGTGGCCTGGGAACAGTGGTAATGGTCACTGTGGGCTGCAATGGCACCTTGGACTGGGTGCTCTGTGTGCAGTGAACAGTTTGAGTGGTCCTGTTCCCAGTTCCTTAATTGACTTTGGTAAATCCATGATGTTTATGTGTCTGTTACTTATCTAAAGTTTCTCTGCTCCTGGTTGAATAATTGCTTCTGACCTGTTAATAATGAGTTTTCATTCACTGCTCATTTCCCTGGCACGTGACAGAGCCCATCATGGTAATGCCTCTTCTTACTGGTTAGGTAATTGTAGCTGTTTGGTTTGGGAGGGGAAATATACTTTCTCCAAATATTTCTGTTAGCACAGTTTTGCTTGTCTGTGCATTAATCAGTGATGAATGCAATTTATTTCTACATATGGTGGGTTGATATTTGCTATTAGTGTTTCAGACCACTGCAAATGTCTATGGTATGGCTGAGGGAGAACTGTGATATTGTGGCTATGTTGTAAGGCTTGGGCAATGAGGAGAGGCATTCATGCTATTTGATTTTTGCATCTTTTAACTTTAAAGTAGGTTTAAAACAGTGGGGGTTTTTTTATTATTTTTTAAATTTAATGGTATAAATCCTATTTGAATATGAAGAAATAGTGAAAGAACTTGCTCCAGCAGGGAAGCTTCCTGCATACAAACAGTAATCAGAAAAGATGCTGAACTTAAATCACATGACATTTGCAATGATTGCTGTTTCTCTGGGGCTCATAAAGGAACTTGTCAAGTGTCACAGCTGGTCCATCACCAGTGATGGTCCATTAAAAAGTTGTTTGTTGCTTGGCTTTTATCCCTTGACGGAAAAGGGTAGAGGAGAGAGCAGCTCTGGAGCAATGTGTTCCAGTTCTGTGCGAGCAATGTGTTCCAGTTCTGTGCGTCTCATACCGGGTGCCTCTCATCTTTTCGGGGCTCTGACCCTCAGCTGGTCAGGGATGGCAGTCTGAGGTCCTCAAAGGACTCGGGATCTGACCCACCTGTGACACCTCTGGCCCTTGCTGGCATGTTTAGATGTCAGCATTCATCCAGCGCTGCTCTTCCTCCTCTCCACACCTTGCCTGGTGTTGGAGCTCTCTGTCTCCATGGTGCCTCTTCATGTTACTCTTTGCTTATTTAAAGAGAGAGAAGAAAGCCAGGTGGTGTCAGGCTCCATTGTGTGTGCTGCTAATTCACCCTCTTACAGTCCTACTCTGTAATTTTCCCTGTGACTAAAGGGGAATCATTCCACCTAGTACTCCAAGTTTTTTTTTCATTTCTAACAAAGAAGTTTCATTTCTTTGCAGGAGTGCAGAGAATCAGTGAAGAACCCCCATATTTTATTCTTTAGAAGACAAAAACTGCCCATTTTATTCTTTTGATTAAAGAACATGAACACTTGACTTGTTAGGTAAAAAACCAGATGGTAGAAGCTCGAAGGATAGTGTGCACACACAAAACATCTGCTGTGCAGATAGTATTTAGAAAATTATGATATCAGAGCCTGTTGCATCCCACAGGCTGTAAATGTGGAAATGTCCCTAAAAAACACAGCCCCCAGAACAGGACCTAACCCCAGTTTTGACTGCCCTGAAATGCTAGACCTGGATCTAGTTGTGTTGGCTTGATAAGGGTCTGCTGCTTACCCAAAGGTTACTTGTTTAGGATTAGGTTCCTTACCCCATTCTTCTGCTGTCCCCCTGTACAGGTGTGCTGTTTGCATGACTAATCCATTGAATATGCCTGGTGTGATAGTCCAAGTCCTGTTTCTCTGTTCTGCCTTGTTATCTTCATTATATGTTCTGTGTTCAGAGAGATATTAATTTCTGAATATCATGCTTTCCATTCCGTAGTGACTGCTCAGCAGTCATCTCATTATGGTCTTAAAGATACAAGGCCAGATGCTTTCATTTATACTGGATAGGCCTCTGAGGCTTATACGATCAGTTCCCAAACAATAATTTACAGAAATATTCTGCCTTTTACATTCCAAGAACTTAAGTTTGAAGGCTACTTCAACAATAAATTACTTACAACAAATTTTATCCAAATTATCTTCTATTTCTGTGTTGTATTTTAATCTATTTTTCTCTCACATGTTCTTTCGTTTGGTGCCTTTATAGATTTAACATGGCTATCCAAATGGAAAATCTCTTCCTAAATACAAGTCAGCATAACCAGCTTTTACAAGCATCAGAACGCTCCAGATTATGACACCTTTGTACTGTGAAAATGAAAACTTAAAATCATATGCTGCCTATGCTGTATTATTTATCTATCTCATAGGCTTTTAGCTACAGCAATTAGTATGAGTCTGACATAGCAAATGTCAGATGTTGTTTCCATTTCTGCTTTTGTTTTGCTTCATTGGCAAAATTGTTACTGATTTCAGTAGTGGCAGATTAAGCCTTGTGTATGTTTAATTTTCATAAGCCAGCAAAAATGTCTTTCCTCTTCATTGTGCCCATTTCCTTTAAATATTTCCGTGTGTCTTTACACAACTCTCCCACTCAAATTTCAACATCTTCCAAGTCTCCTTCCTTGGCTCAAGTTGTCTAAATCCCAACAAGTATTGGCTCAGACTACGGTATTACCCAGCTAAGGGTCCATCCCTGCTGTGTGAGACAGACACTGCTTCTGTTTGCTAGAAGGTGAAAGGTATTGAATAAAGATGTTTTTTCTGCATTTCCTGAGTTTTGAGCCTGTTAGGTGTTTCACAGACTTGCAAAGCAGCAGATGGATAAATGGCGTCAGCAATATAGTGTAGGCTGTGAGAAAAAATGTAGTTACTAAGCTTTAGGTTAGCAGGAACAATATCCAGAAGGAGTGACCAGCAAGTAAACTCTGGTGTTTGAGCATCCAGGGACAGGTGGCTTCCTGCCCTCCCCAAGAGCAGCTGGTTCAACTGGAATTGCTAAGGGGCACTGTGGTATGGGTCTTGTACATATTCTCTTAAATAAACCCCTGCCTTGACAGCTGGGGTTTTTCTTGAAGCAAAAACTAATATCTGGGAAGACCACAAACTCCTAAGATATGGATCTTAAATAGACTTGAACCTGTCAAAAGGACTATCATCTGAAATATCATCATGGCCATGTAATGTACAGGCCTGTGCTGCTAACATGGAACATGCAGAGATATTTATCTTGTCATGCCCATGTCTAATGTTCCTATCTTAATCTAGATGGACAGAAAAAGATTTATACTTCTTAACTACTCTACATTAATGAAAAACATTTTCTTCTGCCCTCTCACTGAAGCTGCAGGGCAAATAGTCTCGGGGGTGTGACCACAGTCAGACCTTCAATGAGGTCTTGGAAATGTCAGTGAACTGAGTTCACTGTGTGTGAGTTAGACGTGTGGCAGAGGGCAATTTGATGATCTGGTTGAAGTTGGGGAGCACTGAGCATCAGCTGTCTGTGTTTTCTCTTTGGAGGTAAAAGCTGGGTAAGAGTCAACTAGGGATTCCCCTGAGGCATGCAAGTGTCTCCTGTGGGCAAGGACACGCTGCTGCCACCAAAGCGGTGTTGGTATTGGCCCCTCAAGTTACATGACAAGAGGAGATGGGTGAAAATGTCCAGTTTAGAAAATCTGTCAGACTGTGGTGGCTGATCTACTTCTAGAGACACAGGTGAGAATTTCAATAGAGCAGTGTAGGTGGATACTGGGTGAAAGCCTGGTTAACAACTGTCAGCATTATGATGACTGTGTCTGCAACTGTGCTGATAAAGCCAATGAAGATGGACATTTTGTCCATGTGGCTACATAAGGCTAAAGTGACAGGAGTCATCATAGTTGGCACGAAGCTGCAAAAGTGAAAATGCTTTTGTGCAGCTAAAACGTCTCCAGGACATAAGAACAGCTGAGTTAAGATGACCTGATAGGGAGGGAGAGACACTGTTTGGATTGGTGCTATAAATGATGTAACTGCTGATTTTTACTAGCATGGAGTATGGCTCACAGGTCACCTTGAACAAGCAAATAGCTGCACAGAATAGCTTAGAGTTTTTGAGTCATCCTGTGGAAAATACACTTTGGTCCTAATAAGCAGTGTTTATTCCTCATTGAAACTCAACTTCTTTGATTCTAATCACAAACATTATTTTTAGCCCCTCATGCTGAACAGAGTTCAGATGTATTTTATATGCTCAAGGGACCAATTGTGCTGGGGTCAAATCCTGCCTATTATTAGGACTGTGTGTATTTAATAAAATATCTTGTTTATATCTAAGTTAAGCATTTTTTTTTTCTTAGATAGGTGTGATTTAATATTTCAGTTTTAAAGATGTTTTTCTTTGTTCCCCCAATACCAAATAATAGCTTGGGAGACCGAGAGAAGGAAGGGTGGGAAGAAGCAGACATCTAAGTAAAACATATGTTGAATGGGAAAAAAATCAGTCATCCTGGGTTCTGGGCCTGTGATTATTTCCACATGCCTGGACCGTATCACTGTGCTGTGTGCCATTAATGTCATTAGATGCTTTATACCAGAGTGGATTTTTTGTATTTGCTGGTGAGATTGCAGGATTGGGACCTTGATGGGTAAATGTTGCCAGTGCCATGTGGGCACTGAGGGGGTGCTGCACCCTTCCAAACCCCCTTCTTGTGCTGTGTGTGTGGGCACATGCCCAGCCAGCCCAGCAGCCCCTGGAGTGCCAACAACTGCTTGGCTGGTTAAGCAGCCACCAGGCAGCAAAGCTTGTTCTCAGCTCTTTTTAAGAAAAACAAACAAGAAAACTGGCTAATCCAACCCCACCTTGTAAAAATTGATATTTTTAACTGGTGTATGGGGCTGGAAGAAGGTTGAAAGAAGCTTGATGTTCCCATTCAAAGGTGCCTATGTGTCCAGAAGAAATACCGGCCCTTCCCTCTTACTTTTGTGAAGGCTGGTTTGTGAGAATGTGAGGCCTTGGGATCCATCGCCATTCCCTTTGGTTCGTGGCGAAAGGAAAAGATATTTGATTGCTCCCTCCAGATAAAAATACAGAGGAGTCTTCTAGGCCAGAAAACGACTTCTTTTTTCCTTTTCTTTCCTTTTTTTTGTTGTTATTTGAGCTTGCCAGATTGGTCTGCTCTCTGCTCTCCAAGTGTGTGGGCGGCACAGAAGAGGTTGCTGAGACAAAGAATTGGGGGAGGGAGGAAGGAGAAGTGAAAAAGACCTTTGGATTGGAGGCATGGTATGGGAGGAAGAGGTGCAACAGCAGGAGCAGTGTTGTTTTGGTTTGAGGAAGTTTGCGGCAGATCAGAAGAAGCTGTGGTAGGTCAGAGACACTCAGTCTAGATGCTGCAGTGGTGAATATATTAGCATGGTTTAGATCCTAGGGATACGGACATTCTTCTGCGTTTGGTAATATGAGTCTCATGTCCTGCTCTGATCCCTCCTCCTGGAAATGGAGATGTGGGATGGAGAAGTGACTGGAGGGAAACATGACTATTGCCCTACTTAGTACAATATTTGCACTTGATGTTCATCTGCTTTGTGCTTTGATAAAGTAGGTATAAAACAAGTGGCATTTGGTGAAGGTAGAGCTCTGATTTTTTGTACTGATTAAGTCCTGTTTTCCTGAGCTGAATAACCAAAACTTTTCTCATTCCAATAATAGCTGCCCCCAGTCTACTGCATCTGGCTTGTGACCTTTCATGATACTTCTGTGAGACTGAGTTAGATTCAAAATGTCTTTTAAGTTGAATAATAGAAGAAAGGAGTTAAAGGACATAACAAGGGAGGAAGGCTAAATTTCAGGTAAAGTGTGAAAGGCCACAAAGAGCCTAGGATGGGGAGGTACAAAACATCAGTATCTGGTGAGGGAGAGCAGAAGACCAGAGAATGGTGAGTAAAAGATGAACAGAGGGAGTGGTAAGGGGCAACACCTGTAACAGGCATGACATGATTTGTTTGGTATTTACACCAGCAAGATGCCTCTCACCAGGGCTGGAAAATTCACCCTTGCCATGCATTTTGCCCTTGAAGTATTTGACCTCCAGCTCCTTTGGTTCCCTGGAGACCAATGTAAAAGAGCTTGTGAAGGCAGGTCTGTATGAGAAAGTTCTGTAAATAAGTCACATTTCCCCTGAGACGGCCCTGTAGCAGGAGACAGGGAAGTTTTGGGCTGAGAAGGGGTGCATGAAGAACCATTCCGGGACGAGGATCACCGGCTGTCCTCTGTGACCCCAGGAGCCTTTCAAAGCCCAGGTTAAAACTTTCTGGGAGCACACGCAGTGGGGGACATTCTCACAGACACGTGGTGTGAGCCTGCCTGCCCGTCTTGCCAGCCCAAAAGGTTTCTTTTGGATCCTGCTGCCCTTCACCGTCCTCTCTGGAGGACTTTCAACAGGGTAATAAAAAGGTGTTCCTCTGCTGGGTTAATATTTACATCACAAACATACGGTGCCTTTGCTTGGTTACAAACATCCCTGCATGGAAGCGAGAGGCTTTTCTCGGAAAGGGTGGCACAGGAAACAGAGAGGTTATTCACTCTTATCATTGTATCTGCTAAGAAAAATCTTTAGAAACTGCATTTCTATGATAAGGGAACATTATTAAAATTACAAAATCAGGCTCTCAAAAGCTGTCACGTGCTGGAGTGGAAGTTGTCTATCTGACCTTGGTGCCGGTGCTTTCTGATTACCTTATTTACCTCTTTGGTTTCACGGAGTCCTGCCTGTGCCCTTTCCAGAGGGCATTGAATGAAGATTGGTAGAGCGAATTAACCTGTTGCTTGAAAAGGTCCTCACTTAAATTTTTGAAAAAGCTCAAAATGTGCTTGTTTAGCTCAGGCAGAGAGGCATCACGTCTTCCTACAGGAATATTGTGAAAATGTGTAGTGTTTGCTCTGCAGTCACATGTTAAAGCAAAAATGCCATAAAACCGCTGTTGATTCCAGCTGGTAATTTAGTTTTTCAGTGCAGAATTTGGATGTTGCCTGTGATAAAGTGTGAATGAGCTACTTATATAATATAAAAGTGTGTGTATATATATGTATTATACCAGTATTCCCTGTAACTTTGTGTGGAAATACATTATACTTGTATTGCTAAAGTGTCATAGTACCTTATCACGTGATACTGCTCAAAGTTTCCAAATATTTAATAGCCACAGAACTGGGCTTGAAATAACACATTTCTCAGTCCTGCCATGTTGTCATTGTGCCATGCCTCCAGTTGAAGCAAAAATAAAGATATTCTCGTGAGATTAAAGAAAATATTTGCTTGGAGATAGAAACTTTAGTTTTCTCTCTAGTTCTGAAAACATAAGTCAACTTCATTCAGGTGAGTATTATCTTTGGTTTTTAAAATTACAGTGTTTCTTCTAGTGACATGTTTTTATATTCATTTTCCATTATATTTGGATAAGCCTAAGATTCTTTTGAATCTCGTTGTGCTTGAAGAGGTAATGTGAAATGGCAGTGAGAAACAAAGCTATTAATTTAGCATGGAAATGACGGTCAGAGCTGGAGGCATCTGAAGGCCTAGTTGGTGTCATGCACAGCATAATACTTGCCCTCAGGAATGGGCTTCTGGCAGATTCCAGGGGACCTTACCCCAGACAGACACAGTTTTTCTGTATCATTTTAAAGCTCCTGGTTAGCCCAGTGCAATCTTTTATTGCCAGGCACGTCTTACATTGAACTCTGTGATTTTTAGTCCTTGCTTCCTCTCAGTTTCCCACAGGGTTTTCACCATATATTATCCCAAAAGTATTCAAGGAAGAGGGACCACTCTTGGCTTTTGGTGCATTAATTTCTTTCCTGACACCTTCATGCACTGAGTCACTCTCTTTAAAGATAAACCCCCCATCCAGTGGGGGCTTGTGAACATGTGCATGCTGATGGAAAAATGTTGTGCAATTTGGCCTGAGGTCAGTTCAGTTCCTTTCTTTAGAAATCCTTCTTCTTGCTCAGCTTTTTGTCCCTCTCCAACCAACACTCCTGTTTCTCTCTTCCACTCCTGCAGATAGTCAAGCAGGGAGGTTATGATAAAATGCTGAGTGCTGGCAGCATCGGGGTTAAGACTTGGATGTCCTGTGGCAGCTTTGGCTTGAAACAGGGGTGACAGCCCTTGAGCGGTGGCATGAGGCCTCTGGCTGTCCTTCTCTGCATCGGTCCACAGCCTGGACATCCATTGCACCACCTCCCTGATGTCTTTATTGCCCTGCCAGAGACAGCCTTTACCACTGTGCTGCTGCAGCTCCTGTCACTAAAGCAAACACAACTGATGTCTCATTTAAGCTAAGTGCAAATGGGAGGTGGTTAGTCAGCCTAAAGATTTTTTCCTGTCCTTAAATTCCCCTTCCTGCCGTGCCTACTGAGAATTGTATCAGGATAATTGAGCCACCTGGGTTAGCAGTTGCAGTGCTGTAGTTTGTAGGTATGAGTCGTGATTTTGATTTTAAGAATTTGAGCTAGAATTTTGAATTTCCTTTGACTTACACAATGAGATTTGGCTTTCATCCAGAGCTGCAGCTTTATAATAATGCTTAATAATGACATAACTCATTATATTCCCAAATGGCTGCATAAACATCAACTAATCAGCATATTGCTTGCTACAGCAGTATCTGTATCTTTGCATTACAGATAAAGGATTGAAAGTGGAGACACACCTTTTGTCTAAGTCACCTCTGTTAATGGCAATAAATTAATTTTAAAAGAATGCATAGAAGGCAAAGTTTCCTAGCTGTTTCTTGTGCATGCTGGTGAGACATTTTTTCTTGGATGCTTTCCTACAGAGAACATAATTTTTCCTCTGGAGTTACAGCGGCAGAGGTTCCTGAAGGAAATCTGTTTTCTGTACAGGTGAAGTTTCCCCCTAGTAGCAGCCAGAGAAATATGCTGAAAAAAGACCTAAGAATTTTTTCCCATAAATTATTCCATCTTCCCAGATGAACTCCTGTAGCTGAGAGCTACTGTCAGGGTTGAATGGGCTGTCTGGCTGTGTTGGGATGTCTTTTCTCAGACCATGATGGTTCTTTGGCATCCTCCTTGCTGACCTGCCAGCCTTCTTACCAGGACACCAGGAAAGCAATGCAGATAGTCATAACCCTTCCTGGACACCCTGCCTGGTACCCAAGGCTAGGGGTTTTATCCCGGGAGGGCTGGGAGATGTGCCCCATTGTCTGCTCAAGGCTGCTTGGAAAGATCCAAGGTTTTAGCTAATACATGGCTTGATAACCGTGAATCTATTTTCAGAAGTGCTCTGCAGCCTCAGCATCCTACTCTTGTGGTTAATAAGTATATTTAGCAAGATCAGGCACTGCCTCAAAATACTCCTGCAGCAGATTCCTCCTGGCTTGGACAGCAACACTGCTGCTTGGCCAGAGTTTGCTGGATGCCGTTCGTGAATGGAAGTGGATTTAGGAGCTGGGTTTTTGTTGGGTCCAACCTAATAACTTTGTCAGTGATTTAGAAGGGAATGCAAATGGTGATGTTATTGATTTTTATACTTGATGCCAAAATGGGAGGCCTTATGCTTATTGACAAGGGCAAAGAAACACCCCAAGGGGACCTAGAGTGTATTGACAGAGAGAACTGTAAAACAGGAACAGGGCAATAGGTAAGTTTTGCCTTTGTCTAGAGGAGAACCTGAAACATGAAAGACTGAGGAGTAATTTGGAATATATAAAGGTCTGAAATGGGCTTGGAGGTGACCAGAACAAATCAGCAGTAAGTTTCAGTGTGATGTGTCTGTAAAGGAAAGATTTGCCATATGGCAAATAATCCTCAAGGAATTATCACAGAACCAGGCAGACAGGCCATTCTACTGCTGCGGATGGCTCTGAGGGGCTGTGTCCCCCAGGAGCTGCTCCATGGCACTGGGGGAAGCTCAGGGGTAGGAGGGGATGCTGGATTCTTTTGGAAAAAAACCCCAATTTTAAAATCAATTTAAATTGTTTATAATTTTCTGCCAAACAAGATGAGTCATTCTGGCAGTCTGCCCTCTCCACCCTCCCGTTAAGACAAACAAACAAAGCCAATAAGTTGCAAAAAATAAAATAATCAGACAAGATAGCAATTCACAGTTCTCCTTTTGGTATATTCAAAACAAAGGGCTTATTTTTTTTTTTTAAGGACATTGTATTAGAGCTGGATTGAATGACCATAACTTGAAAAAATGAGGTAAAAATAACTCCGAAAATAAAATGCTTCATTTTGAGTTAAAGAAACATTTTGTTCAGCGAGACGCACAAAGCATTCATTTTTGGGCCAACATGAAATTATTTTTTTTTTCTAGCAATCTCTTGGTTGAGGCAGTGAACCAAGAAGTCAATTATTCACAGAACTGTAGCAAGATTAAGGTAAGGATGGAAAGCAGAGCTGAAATGAGAAACCGAGGGAGAAAATTTGGGATTGAATGTCCAAGTCAATCTTCATTGCTCCAAGTGAAACGTGATATTTCATGTTGTAAATTCCTGGACCCTTTGCCATTAGCCTGAGAGGGTGAGGTGCCCCCCAGAAGACGAAACCAGCAGTATCCTTGTGGCAGCTGTGGGTCCCCAGCAGCCAGGGAGCAGAGCAGGGTGCTCTGATGGGTTGTTGTGACCTGAGAGATGTCCTGCACCCACTGGGGTGTAGGGACCACACTGTGGTGCTCCTGGGCATGAGTCCTCACCCCACCTGCTGCTGCTGTAAATGCAGCATCATCTGGGGAGGGGAAAAAAAAGAAAAAGATAAAAAAAAGTAAGATTCTTCTGCCAAGAAGCTGCCATGAGCTCTGCAGAGTGTGACTTTGGGCAGGGATGAGCAGAGCGCTGCCGGCGCGCTGCTCAGCTGAGGAAGAACTGCTGCTTGGCTCTGGGGTCCGGGTGCGCGTCTCAGCTGGGCAGGTGGGAGCAGTGGGTGAGACGGCAGCGGTCACTGGCTGCTGCTGGAGGGCTCGGGAGAGGCTCCTCTTGCAGGTCGAAAATGCTGGACACGGCTTTCCTCAAGCACGCAGCACTGGTGCAAACACCCTGACTATGCTTTTTGGCTTGGGCTTTTTTTGCGCTGCCTTTTTTTTTTTTTCCTTTTCTTTTTGTTGTTGTTTTTTTTTTTTTTTTCCTCCAGAAGTGCTGAGATCTCAGCACACAGACGTCCTAAGCAAATAATCCTTACAACACAGGCAAGAGAAAATCTTATTTCCCTTTTTTCCGGTGGCAGAATCGAGGCAGTGGGATGGCAGGATTTGCCCAACACCATGGTAAGAGTTGGGAGGCAGGGCTGCACTCGCGGCTGCACAAGTTTGCCTCCCGCTCCTTTGCAGAGGGAAGAGCGACTGCGGCGCAGCGTAAAGATGCATGAGCTAGTTTTAAACGAGCCAGCTGGGATCTGCCGGGGCTGGCTGTGGCAGCTCGGTGCCTGCTGTGTTAATTTACCCACAGAGCAGTGGACAGGGGAGATGCAGGGAGAGGAGTGAGTGGGCAGGGGCGTGCGGTGCTGGAGATAGAGAGGAGGGAACGAGCAAGCTCCTGCACGACCTGCGGGATGCAGAGAGCAACCGAGGGACCATCCCTGGCTGCGGTCCCCTGCGCACCTCCTTGCACCACTCTCGGCATCCCCCTGCTTTTTCTAACGCTGGCCATTATCCATCAGCAGAGGTAACGAGCTGGAGCGCAGGAAGCATTGTATCTGGGCTGAGCATGCGAGCCCCGCGCAAAAGAGTTTACGGGGGGTAATGTTTTTATTATTTCAGTCTGTGGGGAACCATTCTGCGTTTCGAGCACTTCTTTGCTATTAAATAATTAATAATTAACCTGCAAAGGCCATTTGAATACTGGTGTGGTGATGTCTGGTAATAAATTTTGTTTAACTTTTCTTTTTCCCCATTCTCATTTATTCCAGGGTTTTGCAGTGGGGAGCGAAAGTTTCACATGGCCAGAGTAGTTTGGTTTTATAAATGAGTACTTAATTTTTATTTTCTTTTTTTTTTTTTTTTCCCCCGTGGAGTCAGCGGTGCCTCCCGCTTTGTTCTTAGCGTTGCCGGGGCCCCGGGTACCGCCGGGTTTCAGCCCGGCCGGCAGCCCCGGCAGCACCGCGCGTGGATGCCTTCGCCCGCCGCGCTCTGCGCTGTGGGACCGCGCTGTGTGCGTGGGGAGGGGGGACACGCTGCATCGGTGAAACGCCGGCAGCTATTTCAGGAAGCCGCGAAGTCTCCTCCCTCTTATGTAAATAAAGATGACAGCTCGGAGCGCCGGTGCCGCGGCGGGAGGCGCGGGAGTGGGCGGAGGCTGCCAGCGCGGGGCAGCCGGGTCCCGCGTGGGCCAGGGACTGCGGAGCGGAGCCGGAGCCGGCCGGGGGCTGCGTCGACATGGGCGGGCAGGTGACGAGAAACCTGCTCTACGGTAAGGACCGACCGCCCCGCCGCCGCGGGAGGCGGCTGGGAAAGGTGCGGCGGGGGATGCCGAGGATGCGGGTTCTGCCCGGCTCGTCCTTCCGGACCATCCCGCTCCAGGAGCGGGGCTGGCCAGGGAGGAAGCCCGGGCTGGGATGGTGCTCATCTCGCTGCACCACGGGGATAAGGCGTAGATACCTGCCCGGGCAGCGCTGAAGGGCTTGCTGGGAGGTGTCAGGGTCGAAGGAAAAGTAGCTGTGTCCGTGTGCATCCGTGTGCGCTGTCTGACGGCCCCCACCGGGAAGCACCAGCCCCGGCGGGCAAGGTTACTGCCAAGCAGCTGAGCGGGCTCTCGGAGCAGTCACCTTATTTCTCCTTTCCACCAGCAGTTTCTCCCTAGCCGAATTGATAAGGTTCGGAATGAATGTTGGTGCGAATTGACGAAGCCGAGGCTGTTCAGTGAAGCCCACTCCCTGGGTTTGTTGGGTGATGTACAGCGGGGGCGAGGGAGGAGCTGGAGAGCGACTGGAATACCCTGCACAGGCCAACGTTAAACCAGAATGTGAATCTATGGACAACGTGCGGTATTAGCCGTGTCCCTGCCTGCACAAATCTTTTGCCATAAATACTTCTGTGAGAATATTGCACTCCTTAGTATTAAACTTGTGTTTTGCTCTGAAATGTTCCGTATGAGTTTGGATGTAGTAAGTGTGCTGCATGCTCAGTGAGGTATGAATGGGGTTTTCAGAGACCCTTCCTTGTTTCAATAGTAAACATGGATATGAAAGACAGAGGTGGAACACTGCATGGGTTTGGAGTATCTCGTATCCTTTCTTTGATTAGTGGTACGTGAGGTATATACATTTGCACTGTGAATATTCATATTACAGCCCTGATTCTTCTCATATTTTCTACCAAGTCCAACCTCTATGGTTCAAGGAACAAATGGACATAGTTAGGAAGTAGATGACTCTCCCTAAAGATATTTAGGAAGGTGATACAGATTTTTTATTTGTTCACTGTTTGTGTTCTGAAGTTTCTGTGGACTGACCTTATTTCTTATTTAACCTCATTATATACATGCAAGATGCAGAAAAATTGTACCGCTGGGTCGCCAAAAAAAAAAAAGCTCTGGCTGTTGCCTTGTAAGTGCCTTTTTCTTGTTATTGTAAGTGCCTTTTCCCCTTTGAAGTATTATTTGAATGAATTAAAAAAAAAAAGTCAATGAAAGAATAAAAGATATATGTTTCCTGTGTGTGCCAGGGGCTTGGCATTCCTGTTGGGGCCTTCTCCTGCCTGCAGCTGGCAGCGCACTGCACAGTAATCTTGCAACTTCTGCTGTTCAGCGATTGTACTCCGGCAAGCATGCTTCTCTTTCATTTTTATTTGTTGGGAGATGAAGACTGATGAGGTGATGTGGGTAATTAACTCAAATTTTCCTCTTCAAACAGAGGGGCTACAGGCTGTGTTCTATACAGAGGTGATGCACTGCTCTGTTCAGTGCAGTGATACTTGAAAAAAAATAGGGATTATAATAAAAAATCATGCTACAAAGGCACATTTAACAAAAATAGACCACATCTGCACTTGTGGTTTGTCTGTGGCTACTGTTCCTCCAGTTCCATCTTTCTGTTGAATATTTGTGTTTCAGATGTGTCTCAAAATAGCTGAGCAAAGAGAACAGAATCTCTATCCATTTCTCGTAAGTTTAATTGAAAGTGAATGTAACTGTACTGCAAGGAGTTGTATTGATAGCCTTGGGATTGACAGTCTTTGTTTTAGATAGCACAGGTAATTAACCAGTGTCCTCCAGACATTTCTAGTGACCTCTCCTTGTTGTAAGGACGGGCTGGGTTTTTTACAAGCACCTAACTGTTCACTGAAAATTAACTCAGGTGGGGATATGAGACAGCAGGTTTCCGTCTGACATGTGCCCAGGCCTGGGTGCTGCCTCTGCCTGGGCGCACCCTGACCTTGGCAGGGTCATAAAAGTAAATTGAGATAAAAGCTCCTGAAGTGGCTCTTGGGGGAGGCACCCTGTCAAAAACACCATAAAATCAGGTTGTCGATTTTTAAAAACTGTGGGTGCCCTGATATAAGAAGAGGTTGGTTGTCGGCTGACAGCCAGCTGAACAGGAACCAGCAGTGTGCCCAGACTAATCGCATCCTGGCCTTTATCTGCAATAGTGTGGCCAGCAGGACCAGGGTAGGGATTGTCTCCCTGTGCTGGGCACTGGCAAGGCTGCACCTCGAGTGCTGTGTCCAGTTCTGGGCCTCTCAATTCAGGAAGGACATTGAGGTAATTGAGTGAGTCCAGAGAAGGGCCACAGAGCTGTTGAAGGGTCTGAAGAGTAAATCATTTGAGGAGCAGCTGAGGGAGATGGGGTTGTTTAGCCTGGAGGAAAGGAGGCTCAGGGGAGACCTTATCACATTCTACAGCTTCCTGAAAGGAGGTCGTAGCAAGGTGGGGGTCAGCCTATTCTCCCAAGTAGCAAGGGATAGGACAAGAGGAAATGATCTCAAGTTATGCCAGGAGAGATGTTGATTGGATATTAGAAAAAAATTTCTTTTTTGAAAGGGCAGTCAGGCATTGGAACAGGCTGCCCAAGGAAGTGGTGGAATCACTGTCCCTGGAAGCGTTCAGAAAGCCTATAGGTGTGGTGCTTAGGGACATGGTTTAGTGGTGGGCCTGGCAGAGCTGGTTAGGAGTTGGTTATCTTAGAGGTCTTTTCCAGTCTTAATGGTTCTGTGATTCTAGGTTTACGGTAGTCAAGTGCAACCATACACAGACCATCATGAGGAACACCTGGCATCCTTTTAGCCTCTTTCACTCACAAATCTGCTTTCAAACAGCAAAGTTATGCAGCAATCCTGCTGGATAGAGGAGACTCCACATCCTTTGGCTCAAGAAAAGCCACAAGTGGGTGACATGTCATGCGTGGTGTTGCGTGGCCATGGTGGTGACACTGGATGTCCCTGGACCTGCACTAATGCTTGAGTCTACTGAGTGAAGTCCTGCAAGCCAGTGCTGCTGATCCTATTTGAGCCATACTGTGAGGTACACATGCTCACAGGCACGAGCATCTCCCTGGGTGAAAATGCTGCTTTCCCATTTATACATGGCTGCAGAGCCATGCTCATCTGCCCTAATGGTGGAGTTGGCGGGTGCTGAATGGGCCCTGAGTCACCTGAAAGAAAGTTTCCCACCTGATGGGACTGAGGAAAAATAAGCTTTTAGCTAGCGTCACTAAAGCACCAGATGCCTGAGCTTCCTAAGAGAGATCCACTTCTGACTTCATTCCTTGCTCCCAAACAAACCCCAATGGCTTGCACCATGACAGGCAGCACCTTTGTTTTGGAAAGGAGTGGCCACCTGATGGCTTGAGATGTTGGGTTGTGGGACTATTCTCTGTGCAGTGCTGAAACCCACTCAGGCAGTCTCCATCTGTGTCCCTGCACCTGGCACTGTGACTGTCTCTGCTCCTCTTTCTCATTCCCTCTTGCTTTCCCACTACCCTCTAGAGAAGTCCTTGGGGTGTTTTCCAGAGCAGTCTGTGCAGGGACAAGAAAAGTCGAAATAGGAGGTTCAAAGGTAACACAACCTTGATGAGCAGGATGTTTACTTGCTATTTAAAATATTATATCTCTGTATGCGGTGCTTAACACTATTTTAAACACTATTTTAAATTTTTGGTATGGTTCCTCGTGATTCATAGAAAGCTGATTTCTACAAGAATAACTGTATACTACAGTATTCCTATAACATAGTCAGGGTTTACTAAATAATTATGTTGAACTACTTGCTAGCTAGTCATGCTTGAAAGAAATGTCTAATAGATACATATGTCATAATACCTGTGTTCTTCTTATGTGTTTGATACAACTCTCATCTGCTGCAGTAGTTTTTCATTCCTCCTTATGGCCGTGAGTGAGCTGCTATTTATAGAAGATAAATATATTGATTTTAGGGGCCAAATCTAGGAGATCCAGTCTAAAGAAAAAAATCCCCAAACACCTGGGTACTTTTTATGTCTCTTTCACTAAGAACCAAACTAAGACAAAGTGGTGGTTTAGCCAAGGAAGCCGCTGCGCTGTGTGGGAGAGAGATTCAGTGTATGTAGACGTGCAGAGGTTAGCAATGACGTGTACACACATCTCTGCAGAAGGCTTTTGACTAGCTGGAGTGTGCACTGTGGGTTAGTCCACATGCAGGGGATATGTGAGCCTGCATATCTGCACATTTGCTCAACAACCGTCCCTACCACCACTCATTATTATTAAATATTATTATTGTTATTAATAAATCATTAGTTGCAGGGCTTTGTTTCACTTTTGCTGTAATTACTCATGTCACAGGTGTTCATCAGAGTTTTGCTGTGGAGTCATTTTTACGAGGAGCAGGGGAAAGGTATCTCATGCCACGTTTTCCAAACTGTAATTGTATGGCATCAGCGTAATTGCAAAGAAGTCCCAAGTGAGAGCACGTTGGGTTTTTAGCCTGGGAGGTGGTGCTGATTGACAGGTGGGATTTTCAGGAGGAACAGCTGAGTTTTTAAGCTGCTTGCGGAAGGTGCTCTGTAAGTTGTGAATACAATATAAATAATAGCTCGTGTGTCTTTGTGTGGTGTATACAGAGGAACACGTAAGGGTTATGCATGAGCAGATTTATACCACCCATATGTAGGGCTGGTGAGCAATGCAGCCACAGTTGTGTGCTGCAAAATGGAAGAAGGAAGCAGGAATTAGGGTATAGCAGGATATATCCATGTCATAGCAGGTATATCCATGGCAACAGGCCTTTGGGTGGCTCTCTGGATTCATTTCCCATTTCATTGGGATCTCATTTTCCATGGACTTTCCTTTCCTTCCTGGCTGGTCATTTATTCCCACACAAAAGAGTGTGAAGCCCTGACACAATCCTTCCTCCACATTTTGTTCTCCTGGAAAACAATTTCCGAGTCTTGCTCACACAGGTAGGCAGGAGATCGGGGACATTTGGCTGACGTGTGGAAGCCTCAGCCCCCAAGACAGCCGCTGAGCAGCGGCTGAAGGGCTTTGGGGAAGAGCAGAGGGTGAAGGCTGTTTCTCTAGTGAAAAATGGCTATGGCATGCAACTTCTTTCAGTCTTACTTTGCACTGTAGAGCTCTGTTTTTTCTTTCTCTGGATTCCTTGTGGAGTGGTAAATGGTGTATCTATATGCAAGTGCTGAAATCAGCCCCACACTTTGTTTCTCGCTGTCTATTCGTTGCCTATACTGCAATAACCCTTGCAGTTAATATCACTAAACAACGTTGTTCTCTAATGCACACATATATTCTAATTTCATCATTTCCATCGTCTTACACCTGATTAAAACTGTGAATATCCCAGAAGAAATAAGAAATGGCAACACCAAAAAAACGAAGACCTACAACACCAGCTGCTAGTGAGATTTCTGTGCAAATTAGTGTTGATTTTTGTTCTAATAAGATCTGAGTTATTGCCTAGATTTTGGGATAACTTGTCATTCGATGGAGTTACTGGTGATGGCATCAGACTCACTAAGGGATGAGCATCTCCTGTATCCTTCAGACAGTTGCTTGTTGAGAGCTAATACAGGACTGAGGAGAAAAGGTTGTTTCTAAACTCCCTCTGCTTTCAGCACAATTGCAATATAGCTCTGAAAGCAAAAGAGTCTGTCTGTATGAGGAATTAATCCTATTCAGGGTTGGATTAACTGGTGCAGAAGACCTTGGGCAGGGTGCCAAAGTAGTGTTGGCATTTGCTGAAAGTGGAACTTCCAGAGATTATTTTGGTGTGTGCCTCTGACCTGTATGTCACCTGCCAGTGTCCCAAGGTGACTGATACTAGAGCGTTATCAGCTGCTGACAACACTTCTGACAGGAACTCTAGAGGTTTTACGAGTAGCCATGTTTGTACTTGAAAACTGTTTCATTTATTATGAAAGGCAAATGAGCTTTTCATTAGTTGAGGCAGTTTTTGGGTGTAGGGATCTTGCTACAATGGTGAAAGCAAAGACCGTTCCTGTTCTCATTTTGTCTTTTGCTTTCATGGCATTTTCTTATTAACTTTTCTGTCAGCTTGATGCTGTGTTCTGGTGGGGCCTTGAGACTGAATGTCATTTGTCAGACTTTGTTGTCTTATTTGTCTCCTCTTTGACTGCTCCTTTCCTTCCTCTACGTGAATGGATTCTTAGCTCTGATCCTTCTTCACCTCTTACTTACTTCTCCTGTTTTCTTAAGAATTATGGGTGATATATTAATCTATCATTCAATTAGTTTAGAGGCAGGAGGTGTCTCTTCAGGAAGGTTTGTAGGATCCCCTGACATGTTCTGGGGAATCATTTGCATATTTAATCAAAGCATGTACTCCCACGGCCTGACGATTCATATTGGTAATAGTAATGGTATAGAATAAATGTACTAAACAAATATGATTACCATTGCAGACATTAGCAGAAATAAAGAAGAGGTTATCTCTATACATATAATCTCAAAACTGATAAGGCCACTTTAGTTGCAGTAAAGAGTTTTACATTAATGATATCTATATGTGCAGAGGGTTGCATCAAGAACAGTCTAAAAAATTAAAGGGAGTTTCCTGGAAAGTGAAAGCAAACCCAAGGGTGGAATTGATGTTTGCTCTCAGGAGTTGTCAGGGATCATTGATAACACAGCAGGGTGCTGAGCTATATGAGTATGGCTGTGAGCCACGAGCCTTGCAGTGCATGTGCCCGTGGTTGGTACTCATGCTTCAGCCCTGTGGGTCCCTGGCCTTTGCTCTGGGATTGATCTCTATGATCATTGTTGTCCTTTCATTTTTCTTTTTGTCTATTCCCCTCTAAATCAATGTTTTAGTTTGAAAATGTATTTCTCTGAGTCCAAAATGAGTCAGATTCACCTTCTCTGTAGCTCTTGTTGAGCTAGTCTCACCAGTATTTCTGTTTCTTGACTCTGACCTTGATTGTCTCTTGAAGGGACACTGTAATTTGTTGGCATTAAAAATAACATTCAAGTTGACTGCAGTTGATGGTGCTGGGGAGAGGAGTCCTTTGTTTTATCTGAGATTTACCATGGGCCTGATAACTGAAAGGGGATGGGCTCAGAGTGAGATATGATAATTGATTGGATGCATGAACATCCTTTCCTCGTTAGAAACGTTGGATAGCACTTTTGTTTTAAAGAAGGGAAATAGTAAAATGGTCATATAATAAAAGCTGTATGCATTCATGAACATGATACTGTGTGCTCCTGATTTACTACCCCCTAACAGCCAGCATCAGCAGAAATCTGAAGTTCTTGTCCTCTCCATCAAGTTAAAATAAATTTTTTCATGAGAAACCTTTGTGCTAAACCAAGGCCCCTTGCTATCAGCTCTTTTTTGTGGTTCAGTTTACATCCTTTTCTGCCTATACAAGTAAACACATACTAATACAGAGAGGGAGTGTGGAGGGGCCAAGTAACAGTCGTACCCCTGGTCTGACTTTGCCCCATCACGCTGTACCTCACAGGGCCGTTCTGCACAGAGGCTGTGTGATGCAGGTCCATGCCAGGCGACCTTCCCAGACATGCTGGGTCAGCTCCCAGCAACTTGCTCACAGCAGGCTTTGATGAAGTCTGAAAAACAGAAAAGGACCCAACACTTGTCCCAAGGAGGATGGATGTGACTTCTCTATAAAGTTTGCCTGAATAGCAGAGGCTGATCCCATCTTTGACTACCCTAACAAGAAAGTTCCCACAAGTGACTTGCAGATGGCTCAGTGTGACTCTGAAAATGCTGGTTTAGTCTTGCTCCTGGTAAGTCTTTGAGTTACTTGCTTTGGGTTTCAGGAAACTTTTTCTGGCTGACTCTGCCAGATTTTCTCTGTGATAGGTCCTGCTGTGCAGCCACGTGGTGCCGTGTGGATACAACACTGGAAGTTTTTGGCCAATAGACTTGTCAGTAAAAGCAGGACCTGCTGTGAGATACCGGGGCGGGACTGAAATTGTGTTTTTCAAGAAGCTCTGAGGCTTGTGGCCTGGCTTAAGCAGAGGCCAGGCAGTGCCTGTTGAACCAGGAGGGAGTTTGAAGGGAAGACGTGCCTGTGTTTGAGTTGCGCCTTGGCAGGTCTGGAGATTGGTTGTGGGTTTTTTGACTCAGACTCCTGCAAGAGCCCGTCTGTCAGTTCCCTGCAGTGCTCCCTGGCAGCTGAGCTCTTAGCTTGCTTTATCAAGTTCAAGTGATCCTCAGGCTACTGCGAGTCCTAGACTTGTGTTATCAGCCAGAGGGAAGCTGCGCAGCCTTGAGAAAAGTGGATGGGTTTGGTCCTGGGAGAGCTCTCCACCTGTGGAGAGGAGGTTTCTGCCTACAAAGCAGGGGTGGGAAGGTGCTGTGCAGAGCCCCAGGGCAATGCCATCCCGTTTGCAAGAGTAGAGGGGGATTTGAGCCATAAACCACATTATGGCACACAAAGAAGCCATTTTAATTTCAGCCTCTGCTGGAAGCACCACGTGGAAAAGAAAATGTGATTGGTATGAAAGGAAATGTTTACGTTTCTAGGAGCAGAGACCTCCCAAATAATTAGTATCACTTGACAAACTGCTGTTTAAAATGCAAGTGGTTTAAGTGCCGCAGCTCAACAGGCATTTGTCAGAGCCCTGGCGTAAATGCGATCCCTGCTCTGGGTTGGTTCCTGCTGTAAAGTAAAGAAGATTTCTGGTAAACATCTTTTGCTTAAGGAAAATTTCTCCATGGTTTTATCTTTTCCTTGGTTGGAAAACCTAAATGTTAGAAACTGGACAAATGGCAGCTTGGTGGCAAGTGTTTGGGATACTGTTTTGGAATGAAATAAATCCTGGATTTTATTTTCTGTTCATCAGACTAGGCTTTTGGTCAGAATAAAGATAGAAATGTTTCATTTTCTTTAGCTCTTGGGAGAAGGAGAGTAAAGGAAGGGCTTTTGGGTGAGAGTTTTGAAAGCCACAGCTTCATCTCTGATCTGCCTGTCTCTAATATTCACTGACTCAACTAAAAGTACTTTAAATAAAAGCTTATTTTTCTCTAGGGTTGTTTGAAGACTGACTGAAGACATAAGGGTTGTTAAGAATTGGTATTTTTCAAAAGGTTAAAAAATGGCAGCTTACAAAGAGACTGAGATAAAAAAGAAAAAGTTTTTTAAAGAAGTCTCTCTGGAAGATGGAAATATATGGGTGCCTATAATGTACTGAAGTATCCCAGATCAAAATTACTTCTGTCTTGCACACCAAATAGAATCAGATTATCAAATATAAAATAGAGCTTTAGGAATCTAATTGCTTTTACAAAGACATCATTGATGATATGAATTTCTTGCAACTTGCAAAAGGAGAATTGCTCAATTTATTTTCTCATTATCTTATACTAGTTCAATGCCACTCTTTGTTTTTTTATCTCTGAAGGGTAAGAGACTATAATTTGTGTTGCCTTCTTGTTTTATGATTCTGAGTGGAGCTATGTGCTTGGAAGGAACACAAGTTTGGGAGTCCTGATGGGTGCTGGTCCCATACGGATCTCACGTGGAACTGGAGCTACAGCGTGGTAGGAGTTGCTGTTCTTCTTCTCTTAATCTCTCTGCACATCAGTGGCTTTGCAAAATTGGCCAAAGAGACCTTGATCCAGAAGCATGGCTGTGACAAGGTTCCTGGGCAAACCTGTCTCCTTTCTGTCCACTCAAGGCACTATTGCTTGCGCAAGGGTGGGTGAGTCAATATCTTGAGTCTCTGTATCTCAGCAGTTGGATTTTGGATGGTTGCTGACTGTAAAGTGATCGTACTGTCTTTGGCCTGTGCTATTCTGTGCATGGCTTCTGGCAGGCTTAGGTAGGAAAGTGGGCAGTGCTGCCTTTGGGATGCTACAAAGGGTATTGCATCATGTTAGAAATTCATTCCTGAAAATGGAGATGCAGTGATTGCAGTTCCCTGCATCCTTCCTACACAGGTGTGCCATGGCATTTATCAAACAAAGGATAAAACATCCAGGCTATCTGTACCCATGGCAGAAAGGATAGAATTCAGAGAAATATCCTACAGATGTACTACGGATAGATTTGAAAGAGTGCTAAAGTAATTCACCGTGTTTGTGAGAGCTGACTGCAGCTCCCACGGTGCTCTTCACCAGAGATCCTGTAACCTTAGCCATTTTGCTGGGAGATGTTTCTATCCTGTTAGCTGTGAAGCAGCTACCTGACCTCTCTTTACCCACTTGTGAGTTATCCCACAGAGACCTTTCCTCTCTGAATCCTCATGCAGCAAAGCTGTTCCCTGGGGGCTCCAGGTCATGCCTCATCCCAAGCTGATTGCAGCTGACTGACCAGTGTACAAGCAGTTACTTGGTGATTCAGAAGCTCTTTAGCATTTGATAACTGGAATATTTTGAGATTTATTGGCTATATATATACATGACAATACACTCTTTCCATCTTCTCTTAATCCTGTGCTTTGGAAAATCCATGTTTTAACCCTCATGGACAGACTTTATCAGTTTTGTCTTTAGTGGTGTGGCAGAAGCAGTAATTTTGTGATACACACGTGGCTGGTACTGCTGGCTCAGTTAATGCAGAGTGGGGTGTGCAGTACTGTGTGAGCAGCTGTAATAAAGTGTAAATATGGGCAAATTACCCTAAATAACTTCAGTATTCCAGAGATTTTGAAGTGTACCCTCTGGGAGAAAAACCACAGATTGATAGTGGTTTGGGATTTGTGCAAGTTCAGTTTGATAACAAATATTTTATGTTTTGCCTCTGTGTACTCTATTTACAGCAGTAGGTTCAGATTCTGCATTGAGATCTGCTTTTGGGTGCAGAAAACTAATCAGGGAAATGCTTCATGGCCCAGAGGTCTGGATTTGCAGACTCCAGTTCAACAGCTGCATCTCTCTGTGCTGTCAGGAAGGAGCATCTGTCAGGAATGCAGTGTGGTCCTTATTACATTATAATTTAGTGCTGTGGCTTAGAAAAACAGGAGCATTTATGTACTTAAAAAAAAAACCAAACAAAAACCCAACCTCAAACCCCTAAAAAAATTTAAAGCTCCAGTGATCTTTCTTACCAGAAGAAATGCCCCTTATCTAAACATTGACTAAAGGATGTTACACATTTTTTAAGCTAAAAAGAGCAAGGAAAATGGATGGATGAGTTGATCTCTACACTTAATTGCTCCTTGTTTTTCTGAAATAGTGTATGTGTCTTTCCGCCAAGAGAGTAAAGTCCCCTGAGCCCTTTAGGCTTGTTTCCAGTTCACACGTGATCTTCAAGGCAGTCACACTACGAATGCGGCTTCATCAGAACAATGCTCTGACTCGTGTGGCATCAAATTTCTTCCTCTTTTCACTCTTATCAATACATCAATATGCAAAAATGCCCCTCTGCATGAATTGTAAAACAGTATGTTCTTCCCATTCCAAGCTGGCTTGCTTTTCTAGCCCGTCTTTCTTCCTTCAACTATTTAGAAATGCTGTCAACTTTTCACCTTCACGATGTTCCTCCCGTGTCACCTGCTGTATATTACCCAGCTTCAGTAGATGGTATCTGGTCATCTGTGTCAGGAAAGGTCGTGCAAGTAAAGCTGCAGCAGTATGAAATTGATGAAAACGGAATCATTGGGAAGTTTTCTCCTGTTTGTACACACTGATGTTAAATACCATTTCCAAGCCGGGGTGGCAAAGCTTCCGTGGTGTGTTCTCACAGGAAACGTTGAGGTGCCTCCTCTACAAAACAGCTTGAGGGGTTGACTCTGTTGCCCAAGTCATTAGAAAATAATCATGAAGGTTCAAGGGAGTTCTGTGAGGGCTTATAATGAAAGGGCTTGGAGCTTCTAGTTTGAAGTGTATTTTTGCCTGTGCAAATCAGAGAGGACTAGAACTCTTCCATGCGCTGTTGTGGTGACAGAAGAGGTGCAGAGTCACCTCCTGCTGTCCTCTGGGGCAAGGAATAGCACTGGCCGTGGGTATGGAACAGCATGGGTCTGGACAGATTCATTAAAATAACAGAAATTCAGCGAAAACATATGTTTGCTTACAAAGTTATGTTCCTCTTATTCCTATTTCTTTTCTTATATGCAGCCTGTAAACCGTTCTGGGCAGGACCCATCTCTTCTTTCTGTCTTTGTGAGATTCAGCATGAGGTGGTGGCTAGCAGGTAGGATGACTTTTAAAGAAATAAACCAGGTCTACTTGCTCTTGTCTTCGGGCAATAAGGATTCAACACCCTTGGTCATCTCCTGGCTGTCCTATGGCAGCAAATGCTAAGGAAAGCAAGTTCCTGCATGGACTGCTCCAGCAGCTGCTTGTAGCAAGACGTGAAGTGGTAACTTCATGGGTCTGGCGTGGGAATTGCGAGGAAGGGTGGTGAACCAGTATTCACACTCGTTCTTTGAGTAAGCACCAGAGATACTGTTTATTTTTGTTAAAATAAACTGTAACTTTATGGTCTGACTGGCTGGTGAAGTTTCATGTTTTAATTCAGTGGTCCAAGTTCATGTTCTGGTCTGATAAAGAAACAGAGTTATTTACTGGTAAAGGGTGTTGAAACTGGTGCAAGCGATGTACTGCAGAGCCAGATGAAAGTGGGAAAGTCAGTAATTTAGATTCCACTTGTGACTGTGGTACAGAAACTGCAGATTAATGAAGGAATGCGTGCATAGAGGGCCAAATTCTTGCATAAAGGGAGAAATGTTGCCCTTTCTCCTGGTTTTGCCTCGGCAGTACTTATATTATTTGCCTGGAAAAAAATAATAATTTAATGGTGTAGCGGTTAACACTTCTAATGCTACTGGAGCCCTCCCTGGTCTGGGCAAAAGTTCTTGTTTATAGTTTCTATTTGTGCATCGAAGTTGCTGGAGAGCAGGGCTGGTGCCCTGCCCTGGGCTGGGAGCTTTGTATCTGGGCCCTTGTGTTGGCTCTGCCAGGTGCACTGGGAGTTTAAGAGGCTGATGGTGGGAGTCAGGCAAGGAGCTCTGTGCTTTCATCCCAGCAATGTACCTAAAAAAATACCATTTTGATGACAAACTTTTGCCTCATTTAGTACCCAGTGCAAGTTACTTTGCAGGAATATGTTACAGATTAACTAGTGGTCTGCCAAAATAAATCCATCTCTTTATATCTTTGTGAGATCGGAGAGCCTTGGTTAATCACAGGGGCCTGTTGTGCTTCAGGAGACAAGGAGCTGTTTGGGTTTTTTTAAATGAGAAGGTATGAAGCATGAGGAGAACAAACCAGGACAGTGCAATAGATTGAAAAAAAAAAAAGAGCAGTAAACCTAAGTGACAGAGAAATGTGCTGGATAAAATGAGGCCAGTGAAGGAAGGGGAAGCCTTGAAAGACAGAAGTGGCTGAGAAACTTTAATACTTGTGATAAGAGAAGAGGAGGAAGAAGGAGGAAGGGATGGCAAAGAAAGCAGAGAGGAAGGTTGTATGTTCTGTAAGTTTTCCTCAAGGAGAAATGGGCAGTGGAAAAGAGAATGGAAAGGAGGAATTTAAAAAAAGTACGTGGCTCTTACAGTCCTGAAACATTTAAGAGAATTTTAAATGTGGCCAAATAGTAAAAGTAATAGTAAATTTTGACCTGCCTGATAAGTTGCTAGCTCAAATAACCCCTTACTTTAAGGATTTATTTGCTGCCAAACAGGAAATAAAGCCAGTGGAATCAATGTCTTTTTGGCCTAGTCAGTGTGGAGCAAGACTCGACTTTCAGGTAATTTTTCCTTTGTAAGCACTTTCATATTCCATTTCACAAGAACATAAACTCTCCAAAAAACCCCCAGCATAAACAGCAGCCAGGTGACCCTGAGTAGATATATATTTAAAGTCCCTTTAGGACTGCTTTTGGACTTTATATTGAGTGGGAATCTTTGATATTTGGGTAACTAATGTGGATGGAAGTAGTTTGGAGACTTTTCTGACTAACAGCAAAGAGAGAAGTGCAATTTTCTGATGCTGAGAAAGGGAATTTTCAGTTGATCAGAAAGAAATTAAAATAGAAAAAAAAAAAGACATAGGGAAGACATACTGAGTGACAGTATTTCCACAGCCACCAGTCTACAGGAAGAAAAGAGCAGTGACCTGAGTTTGGAGACATCAGCACATCCACACCAAATAATTTTGACATAAGATCACTGCACCTCACAAGTTTAAATATGGATGGGATAAGGAGCTGCTCCTGGCAGTCATGCTCTCAAGAGACCCTGCAAGGAAAAGCAGCAGAGGACTTTCAGGAGGAAGGGTATGAAACAAGAATGGCTTGAGCACTGTGGTTTTAAACAAGACTACACACAAAATGACCCGACTTCACAGGATCTTGAAGTGACTCTAAAAGGATGTTTTATATTAGAAAAAAGGCACATTCCAAGTGTAATTGTCATGTATGATAGAAGAAAAACTGGCTTCTGAGAGTCTTTAGAAATGGCATTACAGCATAAAACTTCATGATATGTGGTACTGGACACAATCTAAACTCTCCAGCTGGGTAAGAGGAGATGCTCTTCCACTGCTCTACCATTCATCCCAGTGCATGTCTTTCTTGATTAGAGGTGGTCTCTGATTAGGGAGCTGTGCTAAACAAGACGCTCAGGATATGGGAGCATCCTCCAGCTGATCATCCAGACAAGAATCATAATTCAGATATGCTCCACAAAACACCCTGTCTCTTTCCACTGGTGATAGAGTGCCAAGAAAAGCATCCTATTATATTGTAAATATACAGTGGGAGTAGCCCGATGTGGGCCTAATTCAGCATCTTGGGTCTAGGGGGCACATCTTTGATTTTACACAGGTATAACTCAAAGCAAATTCGAGTGCTTGAGTTCAGAACCACAGCTTCTCTAATTTGCATTTTCTTTGCCTGACTTTGTCAGCAGGCTACACCATTTCTACCATCTCTCGGATTTTGGTTCTACAGATCCATTTGCTTGTCTCTACTGCTCTTATGTTTGCTTTCTCCTGCTCTCTGTTGCTTCCACATTCTTTGTCATCCTGACAAATAAACGAAGTTTAACCTTGATCGGTTACCTCTGTTTCTGGTGAACTCTCAGTATTCAGACTTTCAAGCTGTTACACTGTAGATGGAAAATGTGCCCAGGACAGACTTTCCTTTAAACTGTATTTAAATTGGAAGAGAATGCTGGCACCTCAACAAGTATTCCAGAATTAGATCCCAAAATACTGAGGCTAGCTAATCTTTTGGAAGAACAAAAACTCTTACTGATTTATATTTAGCAGAGGGAATGCATTTTAAAAACACAAGCCTATATGAGGCCCCTTGAAGAAAACATCTTTTACATTGATTTGTAGTGCGTGGAAATACTACGCGGCTGTAAAATATTTGCAGTTGGGCTCTGCTTTTACGTTGCTACTTTTTTTTTTTTTTGCAGTATGAACTGTCATGAACTCTGTGAGAGTGGCTGCTCTGCTGACTGGGGCTGTGCAGTGAGACAGGGCTGCCTCTGGGGCCGCAGCTTCGCTGTTCATCCCGTCTGTGCCCAGTGTTGCAGGAGGGGAAGGGGAAAAGCTGCAGTGCAGCACCACAGTGGGAACACTCGACTTGTGGCTGTGAGGCTTTGGTTCAGAGCAGGTGCAAGGTTTGTGTTTGTACTGTACCCTGGGACCTGTGTAGAGAGGGATGAAGGGCTGCTGGCCCTAATCTCAGCAGCACAGCTCTAAGCTGAATGTCTACAATGACTGCTTGGGCTTGGTTTACGTGATTATAAATTAAGAGGAATTCTGTAATGTTAACGAAAGTGTAACGTGTTCTGTGCATAGTTCTGATCTATGCTAAGGAAATCAGTAACTGGAGTTACAGTAGGTGGGAGAGGCCAATGGCTTATCCCAACGGGGCAGTTTCTGGAAAAGGAGCTATGGCAAGAAGCGGGTTCGTTAATGCAGTGAGTCAGAACAGCAAACATAACCTATAAATTCTGTGTGATCTTATGGCCAACAGTGTGTCAGCTTATCTTTGAGAAGATAAGGATTATCAACAGGACAGAGCATGGAAAGTTCTGGGTTTTTTTCTTCCTTAGGTCCCACCATCTGTAGCACAGACAGATCAGCCATCACTCTGGGCAAGCTGTTTCTCTTCCTCCTGAAACATTAGATATTAGAAAAGGAGAAGATTACCTAACTGCACATTAACAAGAGAAGGATAAACAGAATTTTTGAAACATCCCTAAACCATAAACCAAACTAGACTTAACTCGCTTTCTTTTGTTAGAACACATAAATATATTATTAAATTTCTCATTAGACTGCTGACAGAACCTACCTGATCACAGCAGAGCAAAAATGTTCTAAATCAAGAAAGAAATCTTAGGTGCTTCCAGAGCACGATTTTTTACTTTCATCTTCTCATTTCCTACTCACAACGCCAACCTACAGTAATAAGTTAGCCTAAGTAAGCCGTAGTAAGAATAATAAAGATGCAGTATCACCAAGATGCAAAGAGTACAAGGTCAGAAGTGCCTCCCCGCTATCAAAAACATAATTATGTGGCACATGTAGGTTGTTCCTGCCTGTGGATCAGAGGAGCTGCTGGAAACTACTGTAGGGAGGAGTGGCTGTTGCTGATGCAGGGAGGTCAGTCTCCTTTCCACGGACCTGTCTGGAGCCCGGGGGTGCAGCTCCTGAGGCAATTCCTCCCACCCAGCATCTTCCTGGGGGACTGCTCACCCCCTCTCTCCTTACCTGGCAGACAGGAGCATATGGCTGCTTTCTTGTGCTCTGCTGTTCCTATGTGCTTAGTGGGCTCTCGGTCCACAGGGGCTTGGGGGGGTTTGCATGGGGAGAAGGCAAGGGGGGACCTGGAAAGGGTGGGCTGCATCCATGGGAAGTGGAGCAGTGGTGTGTCACAAGAGTAACTGAATTTTTGGGAATGACTGACAGACATTGAGTAAGCAGTGCCTAATTAGGGACCAGGAGATGGCTAATGATTACAAAGCACTGTAACTGAAGATATGAAACTTAAAAATTCATTTCTCAACAGCCTTATGTGCATATTGAACTATATTCACACTTTTCTGTTCTTCAACAAAAAAAAGGGCCTGATCAGCCTTGGTATTTTTTAAGTGCTTGCAGAGCCATCAGCTGGATTGCTCCTCCTGCAGATGGTGTGTGTGAGGGTTCGCCTCCCCGGCTCAGTCCTGCCCTGCTGTCTGCTCCTTCTGCCTCTCCTGCATTTTGAGGGTCTTCCTCACCTTCCTTCCCTTATCTGGCAGAGTCTTCTCCAGGCTCTGCACAGACACATCTTCTCATGTCTCTGTGTAATTTCAAAAACAAATGTTAGTTCAGCCTTATCCTTCCTGTAGTCAACTAACAGATTCACTTCTCATCTGTCGTACTTAAATCTACTTTGAAACTTTTGCTCTGAGTATTTTGCCTTTTTAAAAAATAAAATATTATAAACAACTCAGGCTTATTGTAACTGAAGGAGAGCTCTTATTCTCCTGTCAGTCCTCAGCTCTTTTATCTACTTTTTTCAAGCTTTATGAAAGTTGTCGCACTCCTGACTCTTATTGATACTCAGAGCCTCATCATTGTCTTCAAGCAAGCTTTTGTAAAGACTCACATCCAGGTTCTGACCAGGGACTCCTAAGTTGAGGTGTTCAGCTGTGTCGCTAAAAAAGCCCCACTCCCAGGTCACTGCCTGGCACTCCTGCAGAGGTTGCTGTCTCCATATGTTGGACAGGACATGTCTGCTCCTCAGCTACTGCACTGCACGTGACAGAGAGCAAATGCACATCCCAGCTCAGCAGAGAGGCAGAGGAAATGCCAGTGTCTCTCTCAGCCCATCCTCTTAAATGCCCTCAAACACACCAGTATCCTGAGTCTTGCAGATCCCACTTGCATCTATCCCATCTTCAGGAGACAGCCTTTCCCCTTTCCTTTCTGTTCTGAAAGCTTTGAAGTCATCTCTTCTGCCATTGACAAAGTCTTGCCGTGCTTGTATTTATTACAATTTCACCTGTTGCACCTGTTTTCCTGCCCTTTGTCCTTACCGTCACTTTTTGCATCTCTTTCACTAATTTCATTTTTCTTTATGAGATTAAAAGTTAGCTTCCTCACTTTGAGGGCTCCACACAAATTACTCACTCCCTTCCTACCACTTGTCAGTCAGGTTTGAAAGATGGATCCATTGCAGATCATCCTGCAAACAACTCCAGCTTCCGTTGGCCAAGTTTTATACTGGCTGAGGAGAGGTTTCTCACAGATGCTGTAAAACCACACTTGTTGTCTTTCGTATCTCTTACTGTAAAGACAACTTAGACAACTTTGCATTTCAGGTTAAAAAAAAAAAAAAAGGATTGGTGTTATCTCCTTTCATATGCATGTGGTTTGTCTGCACCTGCCTCTTGTCTTGTAGTTTGCAATTTAAGTGGAAAATCTTACACTATGCATGAACCTACTCACTTGATACATCTTGTCACCGCTAAAATAGCACAGATGAAAATAAGTTATGTTTTGGCTTTGACTTCTTTTGGAGGCTTGGATAGAGTACTAGATCTGACCAGCTGGCTGAGATCCACCTTGTAGATATTTCCCTAAGTCACTAAAGTTTAACCCAAAATGCTCCTTAATTTGGATTTAACACTCTAGAATTAACCCTTTGCATTTCTATCATTGGATACCCCAATACTTGCAAAGCTGTGGTCTGTTCTTGTGGAGGAGCAAAGCTTTGCTTTGGCTTCTTGGTCATCTTGCCCTGCAAAGATGAGCACTGTGGTGACAGCAATCTGACAGGGTCATTGTCACCCTACAGGCCCAGAAAGAGTTGGATATAGACTGGAGATACATTATTATTTACTCCCTCAAGAACAGCAAACATATTTTTAAAGGCATTTGAGATTCGTATTAATTTATGGTTCTCTTTCTTCTGTGCACATGCCCTGGGTCAGGCTGCATGTGAGAAAACAAGGTTTGCAACGCCTTCAAGTTTCCACTGGTGTTAAGCTAATGTTTATTTTTAGTAAACTGTATCTCAAATTGTGCTTTTAAGAATCCTTTTGCAAAGCCTGCCACAACAATTTCAATATGTTTTCTCCTTCTGAGCTTTTTATTAACAAATATAAAGGATCAGTGTAACTAGTTATGCTGTATTTCACTGATCATTTTCAAAAGTATGGGTCCAGCTTAAGAAATGGTAAGGATTACAAGCATTTATCTCAGTTCATTTTTTTTCTCTCTGTGCTGTTACTAACTACCCATCTTTGGAAAGGCTGTGTAGATACTCCTTCAGGGGCAGGCCTTTCCTGCTGTGCTGTGCAGGTGTCCCTGTCCCCACACCTGCACATGATTTCCGTTTCTGCCTTATCAAAATCCTTCCCTTTGAGTGCTTATCCAGTAAGGCCACGTGCCAGATGAAGCACTGTTTGTCGGCCTCTTTTGATAAGGTAATAATTCTGAAACACTCTTCTCCATTCACAGTGTGGTGTTTGCCCTGCACGCTCGTTTCACTTTCACTTGCCTGCAGCACAGGTACCTCTGACCCCACCCCAGACCTCTCCTTCTCCCCCTGCAGACAAGGATATGTCATTTCCATTTGCTACTGCATGTCAGTCTTTGGGCTCTGTCTTAAAGTCCTGTTTTCTGTTTCTTTCAATTCTAAATTATACTTATTTCACATGCTGTAAGAAGTTTATCTTAAATACCTTGCGGTCAGTTTTCAATTTGAAATGATTTTTTACAGTATTCTCATAAGTGCCTATTGAGATATTTTCAACTGACAAAAATGTATTTTTAAGAAAATAAATCCAGACATTTCTTGGAGCATTTAAGAAATCCCAAGCCTTCAAGATTATGCCTAATGTTTGCAGAGCATGAACACTTCTGGTGAAAACCCCTAACGGGCTTTGAGGTGCATTTTTCTAAGCTGAGAACTCCCAGTGTTGCCTTGTGTGTAGTGTGTTGTATACAGGATGGTGTTCAGGCCTTGAGATCCAGGAGACCAGGGACATCTAATGCACAGGGAAGGAGGAGTGTGCCACCTTTGGGGAAATGCTCTGCTCTAGCAAACGGCCCCAAAAAGGATACACTTAGGGGTAGGACACTGAAGGCAGAGCAGTTCAGCTGCGTTGTGGTTGGTTCATGTTAGCACCTCCTTCACCTTGGCTCACTTAAAGGTTTCAGAAGAGCCAATCCATGGCGTTGTGGCTCAGGGGGGGTAAGTGATACTTTACCACTTCTGCTTCGCTCCGGGCAGGGCTTGTGGTATTATGGGGAGGGTGTGTTCAGGGTTCAAACCCAGTGCTGGGTGAAATAGTTCAGACAGCATCTGTAACCACGCATGAACGGAGAAATGAAGTCAAACCTAAGGAGTGAGCAGCTGCTGTTCTTTGTGGCCCCCAACATGAAAGCTGGAATGCTGTACGGGGCTCCACAGTGCACCCCTGAGTTTGCAGCCCTTCAACACAGAGGCTGTTTTCAGACAGGCAGGAGCTTGCTCTTAGGACTTCTGTCACAAGACAGCAGTTTCAAAGGGGTAATAGTAGAGAACACACCTAGTTTGCAAAAATCTACTGATACTGGAAGGAATTCAACCTCCTGTTCTTTGGGGCATGAGACAGTCTCTAATTAAATAGGTTTTAGGCAGTACCCTGAGAAGATTCTTTCTGTAGGCCTGCTGCAGTTTGTATTGTCTTCTGACCACCCAGTCTGGTCTGTGGGGAAAGCCCAGGTGCACCACCCCAGGTCAGCAGTGACCTTTCCAAAGGGAAAAGGTCAGGCTCATGTGAGCTTCTGCATCCTGACTTTCCCTTGTCAAGCTCCCTTTTTGGAGCAGTCTCTTCCTCCCAAAGGTTTCCCTCTGTGACCTGCCTACTCAGGTTAACATCTACTTTTTCTTGGTACTCTGTGCCTTATTTCTTTTCCTCCATGTGTGAGGAACAGGAGAAGGAAGTAGACATATTCCAGATCACTTTTAGCGTCAAAAAACTCCCAGCTGATTCATCTGTCCCATAAAGCATTAATGAAAGCGCTTAAAGGTAACAGCCCTGCTGTATGACCTCCTTGCTCTGTTCTGAAGGAACAGCACTGTTGCTGAAAATGGGAGGGAAGAAACCCAGCAAGGAGATGAGAAGGCCAGAGTGACAGATGCTGAAGTTGAATTATAATGTTCTCATCAGAAGCCAGCATTCTAAGTTCTGCCGATAGTTAATCACACTCAACCTGATGATGTGCTGTTACAGCTTTGTGTAGCTACAAGCTAAGACTACCCAAAAGGCTGGAAGGAAGAGGGTCTGGACTTTTTATTGCAAAAACAAGAGTTATATTAGAGGTGTAAGCATAATTTTATAGTAGCTATAGAAAGACATAGCAGTGAGCAATTAATTTATGTGAAGACTATCGATAGTGTCTATAGTTTGTGTGTTTGAGGAGTACTGTTTAGTCACGCATCTCTACAGCACAAACTGTCACATTCTTAAGGTCCTATTTGCTTTTGTAGCGTCCTTGAGTCTGTTGCAGAATACTCCTGTATTCTATTGGTACTCTGTTTCCAAATTTAGGAGTATTTCCTCCCACACGTATGTGCATGATGTAGTGTGTATGTGCACACAAGGAAAAGGAAGCAGATGACTTGTGTTCAGTAGAGTGGTTGTTTTGAGCTGGAACTGCTGCAGGCTCCCCACCGAAAGGAAACGTGCCTGGCCGTTCGTTCAGGAACAGAGCTGCTGTTGTGGCTGTGCTGATCTTGCATCAAGTCTTTCTGTAGAGTCTTGAGTGGAAAAAGACGTAATCTCCTCCATCCTTCACAGCCTTTCTCTCTCTTACCTTTCCTCACCGTAATCATAGTGTGCTGATCAACGCCTTCGTGGCATGTGGGATCTCAGCTGAGGTTCTTATCAGTGGAGGAGAGAGGAGACTGGATGGCAATTGGTGGAGGATCCAGGTGGGTTACTGCTGAGTGGTGCCTGAGCATAAATTAGCAATGTGTGTGCCTGAGCTGGCACGTGGCATGGGCGGATAGGGCACCCAGAGTCACATGGAGACAAAGGTCAATGGAGTTGCTGTTGCAGAGGAGGTGTGATAGAAATGGTCAAGTTGTGTAGGAGTCCTCTGGAAGTGGAAGATTGTTCCCAAGGTGTGACAGCTTTAATACAGCAACTTCACAAGTGCTTTGCTCCAGTTTTAGAACCAATTCTTGCGTTCTCTCCTGGTCTGTGGGCTCAAGATGGCCTGTGATTTCAGTGCTGAGGTGCAGTCTCAATGTCATGCTCTGTACTGTCAGATTGTCCAGACAGGAGTCTTCAGTATCCTTGCAGTCTTTTATTGCTGAAGATGCTCTAAAATCCCTCAGTGGTTTACAGCGTAAGGATCTGGCTAACTTATTTTATTTTACCTATACTTTCTATCTGAAGTACCTCTGCTTTTTTTTTTTTTTTAAATTGAAAATTTCCATATTGCTCACAGCAGATTTGAATCCCTTTTTTCCCAATTCTGCTTTCAGATTCCATTGGTGGCTCATTTTCAACTTCTTCCCACCGATGCCACCACAAGCAGAAGCACTGTCTCCCCATCCCACAATGTGGAACTCTGTCCATCAGCCCTCTGCTTTTCCATCCTCACACGAAGGGATCCCAGATCATCATGGACACAACACAGAAGGCGGTGAAGCGCCAGGCTAGCTTCTGCAATGCCATTACCTTCAGCAACAGGCCCATTGTTATTTATGAACAAGTGAGGCTTAAGGTGAGTAAATGATACCTTCCCTTTTTGCTCTGGGAGCTTCTGGCAATGAATGCTGGGATGTACTAGGTTTGGTGCTTGCAGCAGATCTGTAGCCCTTCCTTGAAAAGCACAGTAGTCAGATCTTGGCCTTAAAGATCTGCAATCTTTGTTGGTACTTCTGCTTTTGTCACTGTAGTTCTTGGCGCCATAGGTACAGACCGCTGTAGAAACGGAGAACAAAAGGGAAATCCACATTCCAAAAATACTTACTTTGATGTTAGACAAGTACAACAGATTAAATTGAGATCGCTGGGAAAGCTGGGAGATAAGAGGTCAAAAAGGACCTAGAAGTGAAGGTTCTTGCTCACATGCTTGGCAGGAAAAACAAAAGAGGTTGGAGGAAAGGATGAAAGGAGCAGTCAGTGCAGTCACAGCTGCTGTCTAAGAAAAGGACCTTTCTGGCAGTCTGCTGACTGCTTTGTTGAATCAGTCACCTGATAGCATTAAGATCAGAGGAGAGAACATTGCAGGGATCACATTTTTCTCACTGGCACAGGCTGATTTCACTTCCTTTGTGTCTGTGGTAGCCTGGAGGGTGGAGTTTGTACCCCTGGTGCTGCAGCTGACATGGGAAATCTGGCTCCTCTAAGACAACATGCCTCCATGTACACCAGGAGCTGCTTTCTGATGAGGAAACTTCTCCATCTCCTTAGGAACTGAAGTACTTTTCAGATTATCAGCACCTTAAGGAGCTTGGGACCCTTGAAACTTCATGCACAGATACTTTCCAATCTTTATGCCCTCTAGTTTGTGGGACTGTGTTTTTCTGTTCATAGCTGATTTCACACCTTCCGTTGGCAAGGTTGTTTTCTTTGGCCACTTTAGTTCATGGCACACATGAATGATCTGACTGCAAATGCTTCATTTGTGCAGAAGGAGTTTTCCAGAAGGTTTGTCAGCATATAGATACCCAGTTTGAATGATCTTGCTGTTGCCCATTGCTACAGATCCTGGAGTGCTGGGTCCTACAGCAGTCATATCAGCCATCCCTGCCTCTTCCCTCACAGCCAGCAAAGGAGCAAGGAATGGGGAACACGCCTCCTGTTGGAAATATATGGAGATCTCAGGGATTTCAGGCTCAGGCCTAGAGATAGAAAATCCCCACTACAGGTTTGTTATGCTTCCTATGAAGCTCTTACTGCTTCTATCCAGGCTGGAAGCCCAGCAGGAATCTCTCACATTGCCTGATGAGATTTTTCCCATGTTGGCCAGCAGTTTGGACAAGCAACTGTCACAAATAGTCTGGGAGGAGATGAAAGCAGCATTTCACTTTTGAAGACACCATCAAAGATTTGAGTGGATTTAGTGGTTTAGGGAAAGATTCTGGGTTATTTCTTCCTCATTCTGAAATACGGTAGCTATCTTTGGAAGTTCACACTTGTTTATCTCTATGTATTTGGGGATTTTTAGCTTGCATAACATATGTGAAGGATATGCATGCAAATCTGCACAAGAGATTTATGAGCAGAGCTCCTGCTGACTCCAATGGGAAGGAAGGTCTCATGGGAGTAATCAACAGGCTTTAGCAGAACTTGTGCTCTAGGGAGGGATGAAATGCGAAAACATCCTTGCTTTTGTATAAGTCCATCCTGTAACTGCCTCGCTATTGTTTATGCCTGTGGAAAACAGCATCTTAGACCTTCTTACCAGCCACAGACTAGCCATGAACCCAGTCATTCAGGTCCTATAAAGTCCAAACTCCCTCTGGAAAACTGAGGAAATAAGTAAGGAGATTTCATTCTGTTTACTAGCTATTGTATCTCAGGTTTTATTCTGTGATCATTTTGCAGCTCTGGGAATATGGCTGTCAAGCAGCCTCAAAGACTAATGTTCCAGTATGGTTTCTTCCATGTCATTTGGAGCACTGCTAGGAAGTGAAGTTCTCAAAGATGGCATAAGGCAGGAAAGATCAGGAGCCTGAATCTGTGAAAGCAGCAATGGTTTAGCCGTTTGGATGTTGATTCTGTCTTTTCTTCCCCTTCTGGTACCCGGTGGACCTCCCAAGCTTTTCTGCTAGCAGTGGCTGCTGAAAAGAGAATTTGGTCCATCATTAACCATTGCCTTTTTTAGCAAAACAGCGTACCCTTTGTACAGCTGTGTCTAATTCTTGGCAGGCTTTATACTTTATTTTAATTTGGATATTAGTTTGCCTGTGGTCAGACTGTATTGAGAACTGTTTGTAGGTGCTGATTAATACATGGAACATGTGGTGCAGCCTCAATTACCATATGAATATTTGCTTCACGCTGCCTGTGATTGCTGTGAAGTATTGGCAAGAGACTGAATTGTACAAATGACAATGAGGCTGTATTTATCTTAGACCTGAAAGCTTTTAGGGCTTGCAGTAAATTTGCTGCAAAAAATAACCCAAGCTTCTTCTTGAAGTGTGTGTATTCTGTTTCCCTATTTTGTCACATGCACACCCTATTAACCTCACTTCTACTGAGGACATGCATGATGCCATCCTAACCTGGCCAGATGTATAAAATAGCAAATCTGCTTCAATCCTTTTTAGTGTCCACCCCACAAGCAGGAGCTTCCCATGGTTCCTGGGACGGAGGTCAGTGCTCAAGTGTTTCATGTGAACAGTTTAGGTGCCTGGATGGACTGAGTAGGGATAAAGAGCAGCACTCCCTTAAGGGAAAAATCATCTGTTGATAACTTTTTTCTGAGCTCTGAGTTATTTTCTCTGATACTTTAATTATAAACCAGAAATCTCTAGGCTTTGAAAAATGTCTTTGTTGTAAGATATTGTGACCCCAAGGGCACATGTTCCAGATTTGCCTGGGAGAGGAATATGTAAAAGAAAAACAAAGTATTTACAAATGTGATTACCAGAGAATCCAGAAGTCCAAAGAAAATGTCTTGTAGAATTCCTTGGTGAAAATTCTATGCTTCCAAGCTGGGACACGAGGGGCTGCTTCCAGGCTTTTGAGAACAAAGTCCTGCAGTCCTGGATAGTTCAGTCTCTGTCACTGCCATTCATCCAAGCCATTAGTGCTTTGGCAGAGCATGAAATTACAGAAAGGCAGCAAGTTTTGTGTGACATTTGGTAGGTGGTACCTATCCATGTTTCTGCTCTTGTCCTGTGGCCAGCAATGGAATTGCTTGAGGCTCCCAAGGCGTTGATGGAAGACAACTATCTCAAGTGCTCTTGTGTTTGCTCCAGGTTCAATGCCTGAACAGATACAGTGACTGTGTGTCAACTGGCATGCAGGAACTGTCTTGGCCCCGCATCAAAGTTGGATCCAGCATCCTTAGGTCTTTCATGTCATAGTCTGGATGCTGACAGGCTGAATCCCTTTGAGAGGAACAATTCCTAGCAGCTTCATACTCAAATGATAAAATGAGAGGAAAACTTCACTAAGGACATCATCCGAGGACCATACTAACTCTGGAAGACTCCTTGCTTCCATGGGAAAAAAAGAGACCTTATAACTGGGTAGTGTTTTCAATGTGCTGCCTGCTCCCCACAGATCCCCTACTGCCAGGACTCAGTTCTTGTCGAGTAGAAGCTGATGACTCTGGAAGTCTCTGAGATCCTTTGTCCTGCTGTCTATTGGGTGCAGAAGGATGGGTATGGCACATAAACCATTACAAAAACCATAGCAGATGTTCCTGACCCCAGACACACTGACTAATTGTATACTGACAGGTTGGGGTGTAGTTACGCACAATGTATTTCGCAAAACACCATTCACAGCTGAAATAAGTAGGTTTTCCCAATCATAAGAGAACATCTATTGTTGCTTCACAATTTTGTGTTTAGCAAAGTTAAATGCTCTATATTGTGCTTTCCCACACACAAGTTCTCTGCTGCAAGGCTGTGATTTCAATATGTCATCCAATATGACAAGTTAAACAAGGGAAAGACTGTCTTTTACTTGCCTGGGAAACCCAGAAAACCCTGTGGTGGTAACTGTGATTCTGGAGCTTTTCTCTCGGGTCATGAGAGACCCCATCATCTGAGCACCATGTGGGAAGAGCTCTGCTGAGATAAAAGATCTTGTGGCCATTTTTGGCACATTTTGTGAGAGAGTTATTCTTAGGCCAAAAGGAATTACCCTAAAAAAAGAAATTAATCATCATGCAGCTGTAATTACGTTTCATCTATCCACATAGATTTAATTTGATTTATTTGGTTTTAAATATGGGCATTGTATCCTAAGTGTGCAGCAGCATTGCTGTGTGCAGCTGAAAAAGCTACAGCAGTGTTTGGTGGGTAAAATGTTTCCTAAATCTGGTGGGGTTGTCTGCACACTGGCCACCAGTGTTCGATGCACAAAGCCTGTAGTGTGTAAGTTGATGTTCAAGTGCCCAGTGCTGTTATTGCTGCTGTTGTCTTTGCAGATCACTAAGAAGCAGTGTTGCTGGAGTGGGGCTCTTCGGCTCGGCTTTACTTCCAAGGATCCATCGAGGATTAACCCTGACACTCTGCCAAAGTATGCATGCCCTGACTTGGTTTCCCAAAGCGGGTTTTGGGCCAAGGCTCTGCCAGAAGAGTTTGCAAACGAGGGAAACATCATAGCCTTCTGGGTGGACAAGAAGGGACGAGTTTTCTACCGGGTGAATGACTCCACTGCGATGCTCTTCTTCAGCGGCGTGAGGACGGCAGAGCCTCTCTGGGCCTTGATCGATGTCTATGGGCTCACCCGTGGAGTGCAGCTCTTGGGTGAGTACCTGGGTCCAAACACAGAGGTGATGCTAAGCCATCCCTGACAAAGGGCCAGCCTGACCCTGACTGCTTGTCCCCTTGCTGTGCTGGGACAAGTACAGGGAAACAGCTGTCGTTCCTCCCAAGAGAATCTCAGGACCTCGGCCTGGATCAGTGGGTGTTTGAAGCTTAGCACATAAATATAACATCAGTGGGAGGTGGGAAGCAGCTGCTACAAGATAGCCCTAGAAGCCATCTCTAAGTGGATTTCTGCTCAGTGGTGTATCTTTATCAGAGAATAGCCTGGAGTGTGTCATACACCTCATAAGACTTAATTTTTATCTCATCTTGTGCTTTCCTTGTGCCAAAGTGGGGAAGTGCATTTTACGTGCTATGGTTAAATCCTTTCTGGATGGCAGTGCTATGATTTTCTGTCAGGTTTAATGGACAGATTTGAAACATGGCTATCTCCCAAATTACCTGAGAGAATCTGTGGCTGGTTTTTCCAGGATGTTGCTTTCACAGAGGAGTTTGATTTGTCCTCTGGAGCCTGAAGGCTGGATATACAGTTGGGGTTGGAGGATGAGGAGTGCCGAGCGCCTGTGTGTTCTGCCATCCTCAGGTGAAATGAAGATAGTTTGGCATTCATGAGGACTCAGTCATAGTCCAGATGTGCAGGCTGTCAAGATTTGGGCTATTTGAGTTTATACATCTTAGAAGAACTGGAAAGAATCTCTGAGGACTGAAGGGCAGCAACGTTGTTGGGGGACCAGGAATGTCAGGACACAGCCTTAGAGTTGGCTTTGTATTGTCACTGGGAGGCAAATTGCAGCACTTCTCCATGTAACAGTAGTTTCATGGGTCTTCTTTTCACCATGGAAAAAGTTATATGGTACCTTCAGGAGCCAAAGTTCCTTCTGAAGATGAGATGAACTGAGGCTGAGAGACATCCTGGCTTTTTCCTGCCATGCAGCCTGTTAATCTCTGTTAAAGTGACAGCTTCATGCTATATATCAAAAACTTCAATTAAACTTCTTTCTGACACTTCTGCCTCCTTTCTGCATTCTGTGCTGTATTAAAAAATATGGTGGCAGGACTACCCATAATAATCAAGACAGCAAGGAAGAGGGTCATATGTTCAGGAGATGAAGAAATGAGACTGACTTTGTTGCAAAAACTCCTGGCCCGAGATTGCACAAGGCAGAGGAATTGAAGAATTTCTCAGCAGCTTTTTCTTTTTTTAGGTGCAGAAGGATTTATCTTTTGTTGTGAATTAGCTTGAATCAGAGCCACTAGGCAACTGTTCATAGGCCAAGGTGGTGATATTTGAATTGGGATGGAGAATTTGGGCAAATGTCATGCCAAGGGTTCAGTTAGGAAGAGCTTACAAATGACTCCAAGTCCTACGGCTGTTCTTGTGAGACTTGGCTCCTCAGGACTACTCTGCCTGATTAATGAGGGTCCATAACTCTGGATTATGTGTTTCCTTTCAAAACACCCGAGAAATCATTTCCTATCCGTCATCCGCCCCTGCATTGTCCTAGCATCTTCCACATCCCCTTTCACAAGGAAAATGTGATTTCTGCCAGCCACTGACTTACCTCTAGTCCAAGAGGCTCCTGACTCTTTGGTGGGTATGAAGTCCCTGAATGAAGCAAGCAGCTTCTGAGTTTACACAGTTGGCGTGGAGCTCAGATACGTATTTATAGCTTGTTCCAGCAGCCTTCAGCAGGCTTTAAGCCTGCAACTGTGCTGAAACGGCTTCCACCCGAGTCCTCTCCGTCTCCATTCATTATTAAACAGCACTAAAAGTCAGAGAAGGGCAGTCATCAGCTGTGTTGCCCCTGGATGCTATAGACATACCCGTTACTATGCTCTGCATGCCGGCTCTGGTGTAGCAGACCACACATATAGCACAGGACAACTTGCCAAAAACTCCCGGGACTTGACAAATGAATTTCATAGCTTAGCTACAAACATATGGTCGAATTCAGCCTCGTATGGCATGCAGGGCATCTGATGGAGGCTGGGGATGCTGGAGTGGTATGTTGAACAGAAGAGCCTAACATTTCAGATTCCAGTTCAGTGATTTATTGCCCCCTAACCCCAAACATGTTCCTTGTTCTTAAGTCTCACTATTTTCTCAATGCTTGTAGGGTTACAGGGTCAAACTGCACCTCTGCACAGTCTCCATTTGCTTTTATGTGTAAGAATCTGACCAAAAACTTTACCATTTCTGGTGTCTTTCTATTTACTGCAGAATTACTCCCTCCCCACTCCCAGTAATGTAACTTCACTTCCAAAATGAGACTTGCCAAAGGAAAGACCTGCAGCAGTAAGTCTTGTGTCACTGCAAGATCCTAGCTTTGCAGGGAAATGGACAGTGTGCATTTATGTTCCCAGATGTGACAACATCCAAAACTGCACATTTTTATTTTGCTTATCTGTATTACACTGGCAAATTACTTCCAGCCCAAATAAGGAACTCAGTAAAACAAGGTAATGACGAAGTCTAGTGACACTGTTCCTGTCTTACAGATTTAATAAAGAAAGACTTGAATGAAGGGAGGCCCAAAGCCTGTGAGAGTTAAATGACTTGCCAGAGCAAAAGGTGTCACCTGCCATCAGCCTTGTTACCCAGCTCAGTCCTGCCTCTCTCTCTATCTGCATCACAGGCATTGCACAACATTCTGGCATCACTGAAAAACAGCTGGTTTGTACCTTAATTTTTCATGTCCTTCTGCTTATGGCTTTACCCACAGCATCAGCCTTACTGACAATTACCCACGTGTCAGTACTGCTGTCACTGCACAGGTGTATGTGGCTGTCACAGATGTTCCTGGGTCTGGCTGTCCTTGCTGTATGTTCAAAGGCAGAGCCCTTTAAGCAGCTTCTTTGCCGGCTGGATTTTGAAATGAACCAGGTGAAAAAGGCTTGCACAGTCCACTGCACTGCAGCCACGGGGAGTTTGAACTGAGCTGGGACCATGGTTTGCCTGTCACTGCTGGAGCGATTCAAAAGGAGGGACCGGTTTAAATCCACCCTGAGGTGGCTTCAGCGATGAGATTCACAGTGCTGACACAGTCGCAGGTGAGAGGCTGCTCCTTGCTCTCCTCTACCCACATTACAGAGATGAAAAGGCTTAAATTCACCCAGGAATCTGGTCTCCTCTGACCACAGGCTCTCAGCTGGTTTTCTGCCACAGTGGAAGGGCCTGCACAGAGGAGTCTGTGGCAATGCAGTGCATGCATGTTCTGTGTTTTAGGGCGTGAGTTTCAGTGTAGGTGCAGGCTTACGTGACCTGTAAACATGCCCTTATACAGTGACTCTCCGGCTGACATGCTCAACTTGCACACAGGATGGTTTACAGCTCTGCTTTCCTTTTTGGGCAGCTAGTTTTGCACAAGTGCACTTTTACATTTCAGGGTAATTTAAAGTAATATTTACTAAAAATGTGGCTTGTCCTTATGTTAGCACTTCAACATACACACATGCTCATTCACACTTTTAAAAAAGAGTCCGAGAAAAATGGAATATAAGCAATCTGCTGCCTTGCTGCTATAATGAAGCATTGAAAAAATAAAAGGAAAGGCCCAGCTGTTTAAATTCTGGAGTCTTCAGAGCTGTGGAGGAAAGATGGCAGCTCATGGGAACCAAGTGGTGTTGTCTCATATTAACCTGCTTCCTGCAAGCACTGGGCTTGAGCCTGGCATGTGCACTTTCCATGGATTCACTGCAGGACAGCAAGGTTGGCAACTTCCCTCAATCACGTGTGCAGTACAGCATGATGAGTGTTCTCAGCATTTTCCTTTACCTTTGGTGAGAGATTACAGGTTTGCCTCTTCTATATGGTGCCTTTTTGAAAATCACAACTTTTTTTTTTTCCTTTTTGAAAATCACCCTGTTTTTTGGGCAGTGACATTGCAGCACAGCATTGCAGAGCGGTTAAGATGGGAAAGGCCCTACCTTGGGAAAGGTGCGAAAGGAAGATCATCTAGTCCTACCACCTAGTGTCTTTTCTTTCAAAGCACAATGAAGGTGCTCTAAAAGTACAGAAAAATGGGGCTGCAAAACAGTTATGATTCCAGCCTACCTTACTACTCATCCTGTGTTTCCAGTGGGGTAATGTGAGGTACAGTCTGCTCATTTTCCTTGGTCCTATTCTGTGCTGGAATGATCAGCAATCACACCCCTTTACTATTTATTACTCTGTTCACACTCTTCTTCCATCCATCAGTATTTTCATTCATGCAGTATTTCAGAGTATTCTTGGTCTTTTACTGGCACAAGTTTTGAAAACCAAGCATAATTTTATTTAGATTGGCACACTGAGAGGCACCTGTTAAAAGCTAAGTCTCACCACATCTTGTAAATATAAAATATGTGAAAAACTAGTAAGACCTTGCAAGATTGGAAGACTTTAAATGCATGTGTATTAAATGTGCATGTATTAGATTTACCTGAAGTAGAAATAGTATAAATATATATTTCAGTCATAAATATATGTACAGGTCCTAGGAGAATGAAATGGGAGTTCTGTATATTATATTAGATATTTGAGAAATCTCTTCTTTCACCAGATCCTCTTCCTCGCTTCTTATTGTTTTATATTTGCAAAGAATCAAAGTTAAAATGTGAACTGATCTTGGATGGAAATATACCCATCTTATTGCCTCAAGCTGGTGTCTCTCTGACAAGGAAATTGCACATTTTGTAGGAAAAGAAATAAATGTTTTTCTTTCTTCATGCCTGTCAGTTCTTACGTAGTTTGAATCTCTAGCTCCAGGCCACTTTAGAAGAAACATTAAATAAGCCTCAAATGAGGTAGATTTATGGGCAAATTTCAGGTGTTAATGGTATAAGACTGATGATAAATCTAATTTATTGCATGCATCTGCAGTTTTACTGTGTGGTTATTACTATTTTATTTTCCAAGTGCAAAGCTTATTTTCCATTGCCCACGGGAATCCATTTTGTTGGATTCTGACACGTGCAAATAAGCGGACTGATGTGTCGGGAGTGCTTCACACTAAACAAAATTGGATAATCAGATATGACTGCAATGTATTTTTATAGGGTATTGTTGAAAGTGGAAGCTATAAACAATTAATCCTTTCTGTGGAAGTCTGTGACTATCTGATGGAAAAGCATAATAACTGCTTAAACAGAGTCCTACTTAATGAAGGCAAGATACACAAGACCTGCAAACAGTCAGTTGTCCTTGTTTTTCTCCATCTCCTAAGGGGAGAGAGAATTTAAATTGCTCATAAAGTTTTATTGTCTGTAGCTGTTGTCTCTATGGCAGCTGCAGGAAGCTCTCTAACACAGCTGAAAATGTGAAAACAGTTTAATAAATAACTCATCTCTTGCCATTTTAATGAATCCCTGCTTTGCCTTAGCACCTCTGGAGGGATGTGTTTTTCCAGATGCAGTAGGCACCCCGAAGTTAGCCCGCGGACCCAGGCGGCTCCTCGTGCTTGAGGGCTCGTCTGGCCTCCAGGTCTGCCTGTCTAGGTTGTGATGATGAGGCTGCTGGACACAGCACTTTCAAGCAAGCCGGAGCTCCTCTTGGCCATGTGAATGCAGTGGGGTTTTTTCTTCTCTTTGTGTTTGACTGTCAGCAGTGGAGGCTTTGTGCCCACGCCCTGGGGAAGGCAGCACCCACCTGCCCTCACGGCCGGCACGGGGCATTTGGGCTGAGCAGCAAATGGCGAACACCAAGTAAGTGAGAACAGGCAGATGCCAAGTGAAATAAGGTCTCTGAGGAATCAGCATTTCAGGCTACCCTGGGTCTGGATGAGGTGTTGAGGTACAAAGTTCCACAGAGGCTCTGCAGGTTACTGGTATTTCCTCAGCCTGGCGCCATGGATTACCTGTTGCTTTCACCTGAAGCACCTCTGCCTTAGCAGGACCTCTTGGAGGGAAAGGCATTGCCACAGGTGAACAGTAAGGACAAAATCTGGCACGTCATGTGCTATAGGGCACTTTATATCCACAAAATGTCCACATCGGCATCAGGAGAGCCTGCAAGGGTGCCTGGGTAGGAATAAATTTAGAAGGGATTAGTCTGGCTTTTATTGCCCAGACTGAGAAAAATGGAGACTGCTACAGGACAAAACGACCAGTGGAAAAATACATTCTGTGCTGTAAAGTTTCTTTACATTCTGTGCCATAAAGTTTCTTTAGTTCTGTGAGCTGAAATATTGTTCCTAACACAGGCAAGAAGGGCCACTTTATCCATAAAAGCCCAAAGAAATATGAAAATTCTGACAGTTGTAAGTGGTATTTATGTTATGGGTATGTTGTAGTTCAGATGCTGACACTGCAAAGATAGGCCCCTATGTTAAAAAAAAGTGGAGTCTTCACATTCAATATGTGTTGTGAGGATTGATTTGGCTGTTGCTCTAAGGAGGTAAATGTTGCTGGTTTACACAAAGTTCATCTTGCCTTTGCTAAGTGTTGGAAGTGTGGAAAGCAGAGTCTGGAAACAGTGGTTCCAATTAAAAGGCTTTTGACCTTCTTTTACTTCTAATAAAGGTATAAACTACTTGAATAGTTGAATGTATACTGAATTTATTACACAGCTATAGTTAGTTACAGACATTTCTAGCATGGACAGGGCCCTAGAGAATAATAATCCACCACTAATGGAGCAGTGTATTCTTTTGAGAGACATTTCAAAGAATTCCTTACGTTAGCAAAGATTTTAGCTTTTTGATTTAAGCCATTAGGATATCTCTGCTGCTTTTTTTTTAAATGAACTCTATTAACTGATACTTAATCCCACATATAGTTGCATTTTCCTTAGTTTGTCTAATATAGTTCCTTTTTTAAAATCTGTAAGTAATAGGTGTCTTTAAAAGAAAAGGGCGAGAGAGTATGTTGGGAGAGGAAATTAATCTTTGCAGCTTTCTTAATACCTTCATCAATTCAGCCAAATAGTTTAAACTGTTCAAACCTTGGGATTTAATGCTGAAAGCTAATTCTTCTTCATTCATAAAGCTATAACATGACAAAAAGAATGCATTTGGATCTGGGGGTAAGTTTTGGATGTGAATTGAGTGATCTGTTAAAAGTATAACAACTTATTGTGCTAATCTTGCAATTCCAGCTATTGCAGCTGTTCCAGCTGTGGAGGCCCTTTCCCCTAAGCCTGTATGACAGATGACAGCTAAACACTGTTAGTGTGATAAAACTAAACACTGTCTCTGTGCAGTATGTCTCTGCTGGCCTGTGATAGCACTTTGTCATTTCAATGTCTAATTGGCCTCACAGCTGCTGAATATGCAATTTACAGTATAGAGGATGTGAATTTGTTATCCCTGTAGGTGTCTGGGTTATTAAAAAAGTTTGACACCTTTAATAAAATAAAATTGAGTTTTCCATCCATATCAGAAACAGAGCTAAAAATGAGATTGCTCTGTAGTCCAGTCTCCTTCTTTTTTTCTTTCTTTGCCTAAGCCGCATAAGCAGAACTGTTGTTGTTGAGCTCAGTATAGAAGTCCTTACCTGAAGCCCAACTTTGCTCTCAGTTTTGCCAGCCTAGACTTGTAGCTACCTGTGGAGTCACTCTGGTTTTACACTGTAAGCAGAGTCTAGCCCTGGGTTTCTGCTCACTCATCCCTTCTTGGCCAAACGCTGAGCAGCAGAAGCTCCTCCAGACCTTGTCTGGCTTATCCTGAAGAAAACAAAACATTTTGACTGTGCTGATTTTTGAAGTTGTGCTAATTCAAGCCAGAACTTCTCCTTCACAGAATCACAGAATCATAGAATGGTTTGGGTTTGAAGGGACCTTAAGGATCACCTAGTTCCAATCCCACGGGCATGGGCAGGGATGCCATTCACTAGATCATCTTTAGTCGTGCTGAGCTACTACTTCTTTTCTAAAGGTGTTCTACTTGTGTTGAATCCACTCCTAATTTTGATGCAGATGTTACATCAACTCTCCTTGTAATGCAGCTGATCTTGCAAGGTGCTGTGCTCAGTGGGAGCCTGGACTCCTCTCTCCTACTCAGACATTTAGGAAAATCTCGATCTTGCATTCTTCTGTGATGCTCTATAATTGCATTTTCATAATATGTTCTTCTGACAATAATTTTTACATGTTTCCCCTCTGTTGAGGCTTTTGGTGAAAATATCATACCTTGTACGGACATGCATTAGGTAAGTGCTTCCTCCTGTTTTCTTGGAAATTATAGCAGGGTAATGTTGGCAGAACTTTGTGAAATTTATACAAAGCATTCCATATCTAGTGGCCAGAACAGTACGTCCAGTCTCAAGTTTTGATTCTCAGACATTAGCATCATTTTGATGTTAAAGGCCTTTACAATTTTTTTTTAAATTCCATTTCATCTGCTCATATTAGATTTTGAAATTAAAATTATTTGGGACTGGTAAATTTTTGGTCTGTAGCTAGGGATAAAAGATTGATAAAACAGATTGCTGCCCACTGACTATGGATAGTGTGTTTAGGAAGATGAAAATCTCTTGTGATGCATCTGGCTACCAGTGTGACCGTTCACAGATGATTAATTCTCTTCAGGAAAAGAAATATTTAATTGCTCTATCTTTTTAAGAGGATAAAGACCACTCCAGGGAAAAAGCCTTTCAAATCCAATAATCCTATTCCCGTGCTGGTGCTGTGCCAATAAATACTGCACCATTTGCAAGTAAAGGTCTGAAGCCTCTAAAATCTTTAACACAGAGTGCTCCCCCTTTCTCCACCTGCCCAAGGCCAGAGGACCCCAGCAGCTCTGAGCCGGATCGGTGTCCACTTGAACCAGGAGACTGGTGACAATTTGTTCAATATGTTTCTGAAGGTATTTGCATTTCCTCCTCATTCTGCAGTGCTGTTTCCCTGGTTGATTTTCCTTGCTTTCTCTGGTGTCTGTAGGCAGCAGCCATCACTCTCCTGAGCCCTTCCCAGACACCAGCAATCCACTCTGTTATCCCAGCATGGCTCATCTGAAAGCATCTCTTTGACAAAAACACTGGGCTTTTAGATTTCTGCCCGTTTGTAGCCCTGTTTGTTCTAGATAGATCTGATTCAGTGTTTCCATGCACTGGAATGTGTATGCTCATGTCAGAGGTGAGCCTTGACACTGCCTGCATTTGTTGAAATGCATTTTTATTGCTTAATTCCTGACACGGGAGAGTTTCAGGATCTTGTCTATAACTCCCCTTGGCCAGGTGGACGGAAACTGGAGATGGAGATCAGAGCTAGAGATAGTTGGAAAGAAAACTGAACTAATGAGAATTTCACCTTGGAGCTGCAGGGACCGACAATTTCAGCTCAGCCTAATTGCATGCTCTAGAGAAATACATAAATAATTTGGTTTTGAGCCATAATCACTATTATGACTATTTTTATGATAATTTCTAGTGCATCAGTTTTGGATATGATACCTAAAAGATCAGTGCTCCACAAAAACCAGATAAGATATGAAAAGTCAAAGTAACAATCTGATGGTGAGGCAGAGGATGCTGTGTTGGCAGGCTAAAGGATGAAAGCTGGTGGAGGGAAAATTCAATGGGAAGTAAAATACTATTTTTTTAAAGGTGTGTAGTTACCAGCTGGGCAATTGGAGCCCATTCTCAGTTGCTCAGAAAAGAAGACTGCATAGGCTGCAGGGCCCAAATTCAACAGGATGGTAAATTCCTTACCTACCTCCGTGCATATGTAGTTATATGGTATGCCAGAAATCAGGTATATGCTCGAATAAGTATGTTAATTCACATTCCTAAAGATAGCCATGTGCTTAAGTGCTTTGCTGGATCGTTTTCTTTGCCATCTGCTTGTTACTGGGTTCTGTGTAGGGCTTGCTAGGTCAAAACCTGTGGTCTGTGGTTAATCAGTAATCAATGGTTATGCAGGGATTAGCCTCTGTGCTTAGTGGTTTTTCTGGGCAGCAGAGACTCTTAGGAGGAGGAGGAGGAAGAGAGAGGACATGAGAGGAGGGGCTGAATGCACTATTGAAGTTGGAGGGGAAGAAAAAAGGTTGCCTCCAGGCAGTGCTTGGTTTTCTTGGATATTGTGTCTGGTTTCTGTGCAGGAAGGTTTAAGAAGGGGTCCAGATGCCTGAGGTAAGGAAGCAGGAAGATGAAAACATGGAAACAGGGTGAACTGCTGTCTGAAAGCAGTGGAAGGACAGGTTTGGCAGAGAGAGATCAGGTTATACTGATGGGGAAGGCAAGGAGAACCCAGTGACCAAGATACCATCCTTTTCTTGCCTGATTTCTTCACTGACACCAGTGGCTCATTTTGTCTTTGTGTTGGCAATTCATAACCCAAAGGCTTTGGTTTCCTTTTTGTCCCCCCCTTTATCTGGACAGAACAGGGTGTTGAATTATTTTGTATGGGTCACCATGAATGTCTGGCATGTTCCCTGAAGATAAGTGAGCTCTCTTATCAGGTCAAGCACATACTACTGACAGTCTCTCTATCATAGGGATCATGAAGATACAGGAGAAAACAACACTGGGCAAAGAATCTGAGTCAGATTTGTTTCTTACATCCTGAATTAGATTCATGGCTCTTAGTTCTGCTCTTGATAACACCTATTCCTCTTCATGCAATGGTTTTTTTCATCATATAATTAATTTATTATAGAAGTCTTTTGCTAATAACAAATATTGACAGAACTAACTATCAAAGGGTTTATTTGGATGAAGGTGAGCAGTCTGTATGAGAAGAGATGAGAGATACTCCTTTGTTTGTGCTTTGCAGTGGGGATTTCACAGTCCTCCATCTGTGTCTGTGGAATTTGCTGCCAGATAAACTCCTGTCTATTGACTTGGACTTCAGAGTCTAATCTTCCACTTAGCAGCATCTCTAGCTTGCTTGGCTGAGAAAGAAAATCAAGGCAACATCTCTAAAATATGTACTGAGTGCAGTTATTTTTCCAGCAGAGGGTTTAGTTACAATGGGTGACCTAGAGAATTAATTCAAATTAATAGCAATCATGACTTTAAAAAGAACTAGCTATGCTAACCAGAATAGTTGCTATGGGCAAGCATTGAGAATTGAAATAGCCTGACTCTGGTTTATCTAGATTCAGAGTGAGATCTGCTGATATCTGATTTACTTTAGGAGTTTTGCTGACAACCACAAAAGTGAGGAAAAAAAAAAATAATCTTAACCCCTGTCTGAGACAGACATGGCATGAATGGTGGCCACTGGAGAAGGCCAGGCAGCCACCTCTTCTGTCTTCAGCTGAAGGGTGAAAACCAGCAGTGACTGCAAGGAGATTCTCAAACTCTTCTGGGTAGACCTAAAGATAACTTTGCCATCTCTCCTGGAGATGTGTCACTGCTGGTTATTCTGTCATAAGCATTGTCTGGGGCGTTTTTGCAGCCAGCAGTGCCAGATGTTTACAACTGCTGTCCCCTCTTCAGGATGTTCCTGTTGGCAGCTCTTTGACCAAGCTATTATTTTATGGTATATTTAGTTCTTTTTTAATCCTTCCTCACTTTCAGTCTATACAGAACAATAATCATGTTTTCTTCTTTACCATAGCCTCCATATCCTCCTGTCATTCTAAAAATGCTTCTGTGATGTTAAATCTTTTCCAGTTATATGACGAGAATGAATTCATTCTGACACAGCCATGAAAATCTGATTCAATTCCTTTTTTCGGTATCTCAGTCACAGTCCTTGATCACAAATCAGCGTGAGTCAGAATTTCCTAGGTTATTATTTCCTCAGAAAGGCTGATTGCAACCCTGTCTCCATATTTAATACCCTGTTTCTGACTGAGGTGGAGCAGAGCAGTGGAGGCTGCAGTAATTTTGTCTGCAGACCTGTCTGTTCTTCTGGCATTTGACACCACAGGTGGAAAAGGTGACACCAGAGAATATCCCACAGCAATTTTAATGTTGCGGTTTCCCATCATTAAGGAGTTGAGTCCACACTGGCTCTACAGCATAAAGATGACTACAGAACCTATATTATTACCTATTTATTACTCTGGAAACTAAGAAATCTTGGTTTACAGGTAGGGATGGGACACAGCGGCTTTATCAGCATATGCCAGGACATGAGAATTAGGTAATGAGTTTTTAAAACTATCCTATCTAAGCACTACTGTGCTTAGATCTTCTGCCAAAGCAGACTGCCCTGAGATGTTTCACATAGATGGGTTTGGAATCCTTTTGGTTTCAACTATTTAAATTAGTAGCTTATCTGAAGTTACTAAAAGTACATCAGAATGAAAAATAAGTAGGAGATACTCTCTTTGGGGCCCTTATCATACATTTATTGTCTCCAATACATTTTTTGTCTCTCAAATTTTATGTGTAGAGGCCAAGACTGCTTGGACTGCCTATTGAGGGGGTGGAATGGTGTCAGTCTGTTTTGTCGGGCTGGGCTGTGGCCAGGAGGGGTTTGGAGGCACGAGGAGGCTTCCCTTTCCTTACACAGAGCCTCTGGCAGGAGGAAATCCTGCTTCCACTTGCCTTTGTACCTCTCCTTGTTCTGAAGGCTGTGCTGTCAGTGAGTGGGAGCTGCAAGGGCTGCAGGAAGGAGCAGGTGAGACCCCTGAGCCAGCCTTGAGGGGTTTGTCACTGCACAAATTCAATGTCCAGCTTGAGGGCTAAGGAAGCATTTCCATATATTCTATTGATGGCTGCAGTTTCCTTTCGTGTTTCTCCTGGGTTCTCCAAATAGGGCACGGGTAGCTTTAATACCCACTTGGGGTTTTTGTTTGCTTGTTTGTTTCCTACCAAACTCTATGTATATTTTTTTTTACATGAAAAGAGAAAAACAATGCTCAGAGAAAGATTGGCCCACTATTTTTTATAAGAGAAGAATATTTATCAGGATTTAATTGTGCAGGAAAAACAACCAAGCACTGCCTCCAGGACAAAGCCTTTACACACTGGTGTGAGTGCATCAGATCAATAACTAGTGGTTAGCAGGCAGGGACAAAGAGCCATCCTTAGTTTTAGTAAAGGATGCAGCTCCTGATTCAGGCTCAGATTACTCATTTTCCTGAGACACATCGCACAAGTGCCTTCCTTTTGCAGGATGGAGATACTGTTTTTCTCCCTGACAGGGTACTGTGGGTTTCAACTCCTCTGAGTTTTTGGACTCCTCACAAGCTAAAGTGGGCAAGCCAAGCTGCTGGTCTGACAGAAGTGCCTCATCTTGGTTTGACTCATGAACCTTGTGAGTGTGTTTCTGGCAGAGACCCGAGTTATCGTTTCATGATTTGATTTTATACTGTGTTGCACATGCCAAAGGCTGTGCTGGGCTGCTGCTGCCCTGCTGGACACAGTGGATATTGAAGCTTAGATGAGTGAACTCAATTTCCCCTACAGTTTCCAAACAATTCTAGGCTTTATTGGTGAGGAGAATTAGGATAAGATGCTGGCACACTGAGCAGAATGGGTGGCCTTTGTGAGGCTCATCCATTATTAATCAGCCATGTAATTTCCCTTAAGTGGCAAGGTGAGATTGCATTTGTTTTAGGCCCAATTGCATCTTCATGCTAGGAACAGAGATGAGACCCCCTTGTCTGCATTATTGTGAATTACCCATCTGGGAAATGAGGATGCTGTAGGTTGGAGATGCTGCCTGGGAGCTCGCTCGTGACACAGAGACACAATCAGACGCTGAATGAGCAAGAAATTAATTCCTCCTTCCCTTTCTCCTTTCCCCATAAGAGATGGGTTTGTTTTTGCTGGAGCTTTGCCTGTGTAAAGGCTGCAGTGTGGAGCCAGTGTTTGCTGTCACACTTAACCTTTGGCATGTCAGAAAGCAGCTTATGGTGGAGACCAAAAGCCTTCTCTGATGGTGGTAGCTGAGCATGGAGGGGACCTGGGGGAGCCAACCAGCCCAGCCTGGAAACACTGGAAAACAAACTCCTCACAGATGAGACAACTGTAGGACACTGATTTAGTACAACTTACAACCTGATAGTTGAGCTTTGAATGCCTTGTAATGGAGAACAAATCAGTATACTCTTAGCTAAAAACGGAGTGATAGCATAATAAACACAACCCTATTGAACTCCAGGAAGCATAAATCACTTATAAATCAAAAGCATTATAAAAAAATACTTATGATTCACTGCTGAACTCTGTTTTACAGTCTGAAAAATGCTATGTTTTTCTTTCATAAAGGCATTTCCCTTAATCAAAGTTGTTGCAATTAGAGGGAGTGGTAATGAGCCAGAAGGCAGCTGAGCGATGTTGCCTTTTGAGGATCTCTACAGCTGCCATTTTCATAGTGTGAATAGTGATGCTTGGTGTTGGCAGAGAAGCTCCCGTGGATCAGCGCTCCAGAAATTGGAAATGTTGTGTTTTGTAATACACCCCCACTCCCCTAAACCTACCGTGTTGTTGAATTCCATCCACTTAAAACAGAGCCTATGTTTAACAATAATTTAAATCATTATCCTGCCTGTCAGCTCGGAGTTAAGGGGCTATGCAACTGCGATTCTCTGTTTAGAAACTGCCTGGAATAATAACTTTCAGATGTCTCAAATATGCACCACTTATCTATAACATCTAAATACAAATGTCTCCCTGCTGAGCAAGCCCAACACTGTTTACCTATCGTGTCCAAACCATTCCAGAAGGTTTGCTTGGCGTGGAGCGGAAGGCCCTATATCCGCAGCTCCGACAGCACTGTCAGCGTAATGTTTTTCAACTCCTCCTCACCCTTAGGTGATTGCAAAGAAAGAAATAGCCTGAGGCTGGGAGTGACAAGTGAAGAATGTCCCCGCTGTGCATGGCCCTTCCCCCGCCGCACTCCAAGGGTAAAAGTGCACCGGGAGGCAGCGGCGCGCTCCTGCAGACGGGATGATGCTCGCGCCGCTGGCTCGCCGCCCGCTGCCATGAGATGATCCAAACGCTGAATCCCGCGTGCCCCGGCCGCGCCGGGGCCGAGCAGAGCCGGGGCGCTGTCGCCAGCGTGGGGGCCCCGGGCTCTTTCTCGGCGTGCAGACCTCGGTGGGGCCTGTCAAGTCTCGTTGAACATCAGGCCACGCGGTGGGCTTGCGCCGTGCTCTGCCCCCGAGGCGCGGCGTGCCCAGGCCGTGTGCCGCAGCCGGGCGGCTGCGCTGCCATCGCAGCGGCCGTGCTGGCTGTGGGCACTCCGCGCGTCCCTCACGGAGCCGTGGGGGCGATGGGCTGAGCTGTGGGGCTGCCCCAGCAGCTCCTGAGCAGGCAAAACTGAAAAATCCTCCTTTGCTTTGCTATGTCTGACCTGTGGCTTAACGTCAGGGAGCCCTTGGGACTTCTGGGGGCTCTCTCAGAGGCGTGGAGTGTCTCATGCCACCCGCCTGGAAAGAGGGGAGCTCCATCCCCATAGCCGGCGTTAGGTACCAAAGGCCTCTGCACAGTGCTCTGCAACCTAATGGGATACACTACGTGGCTTCCAAATTTCCTAATACATCCCGGAGACCCTACGTAGTGCTTGGGCTTTGTTTCCCTTGGGCACACAGAGCATGCTTAGCTGGTGTGCATTGTCCTGATGCAGTGAACAAAGGTTAAATAAGGAGAAATGAGAAGCTTTTAATGCATCTTTGCATCATCTTTGGTCCCTAGGTGAAGACTAAGTCACAGCTCTTGTTGATATATCAGGTCTATGATATTGACATTCTTTCTGGGGCTCTGAGCCTTTTGCTCTCAGTTAACTCCTGCATTACTTGTGGCTGGCCTTGCAGCACTGCTGCTGTACTCATGCTACACAACAGCAGGTTGTTTGAAATGAGCGTTGAGGGGCCCCAGTTCATACCAAATTGTTTTACATGGCTATGGTTATGGAAGCAAGCCTTCCCTCTTGTCCTCTTAGCTGAGCAATTAGCGCAGTGTCCCCTCCGTAGCCACCTGGGGCCACAAAGGAGCACTGCTGATCTGCTGCCTCTGCAGTCAGGTTGGGCCCACAATAGCGTTTTTAAGAATACCTGTAATTAGTTAAGTGTGCAATGGCTGAGCTCAAAACAAGGTTTCTTTCTCCTTTTTCTTTTTTTTTTTTTTTTTTTCAATGCAGGCTTCCTTGTAGGGATGTGACTTTGAGAGGAATCCTCTATAGTTTGCTCTCAGCCTGCTTAGGAAACCAGACTGGTGAGGCTCAGTACCTGATGTCTTTTCTTCATGCAGCACAGTTGCCTCCATGCACATGAGTATTCAGGCCAGTTTATTTGCTTGGAATGCCCAAAGTGTGTTTCTGTTCTTCGTTCATCTCGTGGATGTAATAAGGTAGATTCTTCTAGTTGCGGTTTTTCTGGACAGAAACATGCACAGGCACATGGCTTGGTGCCTGCTCAGCTTGCTTCCTGTCCCACCTGCTGCTCCAGCACTGCGGTGATAGGGAAGAAGTCCTGCATGGGGAGCTGGAGGCTCTGCCATGTTCAGGAAATGAGCTGCTCTGAGGTCACGGTCTCTATTCATCCTCCCACTCTGAATAGTTGGGGGCTCCCTCTTTATGGGACTGTCCTCATATACACAAGCATCAGGTTAAGTATGGAATGAGAGCAGCATGCAGGATCCACGGGCTCTTCATCCACAAGCTGGCTCCTCCTGCATGCTCTTCTACTCCTCAGCAGCTCCTCACTGATATTCCCATCATCACTCATGCCAGAGCTCCTGGAGCAAGTTAGCACAGTAGAAAAATTTCATCAATTTAATCCATTGCTCTTCTTTGTATCTGTGCTGGTGGAGTGTGGCAGTGAAAAGCTATCTATTTCCTCTACACAGAACATCACATTTACCAGTCATTCTCTGACACTGGTTTACAGCTTGGCCATGGATGCAGAAAATCTGCAGGCACTGCAACTGCCTTTGTGCTGTTTGTTGCTCTGAATTTGCATGGGATGTTTGCTGCCCGGACAGAAAGAAGGCTGTGATAGTGATCCTGGCATCTCAGATGTCTCCAGTGAGAGATGACCAGTGACATGTTTCCTCCCAAGCAGCATCCCGAGGTGACATGACAGAGTGACAGATGGTGCTGGGTTGCAAGAGGAGCATTGCTGGCGTAAGGGGTATAAACAGCAAGCGTGAGTCCATGTGATCAGGTCCAGTCAGTCTCTGCAAGGAGCCATGGCTAGTTTCAGTTGTTGGGGGTGGGAATTGTTTGCTATAATAAGCTAAAGGTTAAAAGCTGAATTGAATCTCAGCTCCTCCAAAACCCCCTGTGCTCTCTGATCTGGTGTTTTGATTACCTGAACCCATTTAAAATGCTAGCTCAAGCGTCAAGCCCTCACATTTCCATTTAGCTGTTCAAGGAAAACAATTTTAATAGCTACACAGCTATTCATCAGGATTAGGTCCTCCTGGAGTAATTTGGATAGCATAAAAGCTAAGTGCAGTGTGATCCGAGCTTAACTTGGAACATCCAGAGGCACCAAAAAACATTTGCTTCTGTAACTGAAGCGCGCTCCTCAGCCCCCGCTCTTCATACCGCTGGCCATGTCCAGGACCAGAAGAGGAGGGGCTGGGGGACAGCCTGCTCTCCTGTTATTCCTGGCCCTGACAGAAACTGGGAGAAGCAGAAATATCAGCAGGAAGCACGTACTTTTGGAGCTCCCACCCGCAAGTTGACATGAGCGCAGAGGAGAAAAGCATCCGTGTGCTAGGGTGCTCACCTGGCTCCTCGCACAGGGTGCATCCCCACCTGCCCTGGCACTGCGGCACAGAGCACAGCGGCCTCCCAGGAGACCTCTGGAATTCCAGGGGAGCAGGAGCAGTCAATTTGTTCTGTATTTATTGTCTAAGTTTAGATAGCTAGTATACTGCTCTGCCAAGTGCTGAGAGAAAAAATGCCTTGTTCCACATCGTTTCTTGGAGTGACCCTTGCTGAGCTGCCAGTGCCCAGCCAGGCAGTACTGAGCAGGGCTTCACGTTGTCGCCGAAGATGATGTTTTGCTGGTGTCTTCAAGACCTGGGAATGCACATGGATTTCCTCTCTTGTCCACATATGCAGACATCAGGAAATTTTGCTGACTTAATCTCCTGTATGTAGTGGAAAAATGCTAGAAAATGTTCTTTAAAAAAATTTACAAATTTAAGTTTAATAGATTAGGGTTGTTTTTATGCCGTTCTGCTGGCTGGCTTTTTCCTATCCAGACTGCACCAAGATTTCTGCAAGAGGCTAAGGCACTCAAAAAAATTAGAGCATTTAATGGCTGTGGTGGTGAGGACCGGTCATGGATAATGCTGGCTGCTTTCTGTGTAATCGCTGAGATCTGAAAGTGGGAGCTGGAAATCCCTTAAGAATCTGGTCTCTTTAAGCACTTTGACCCTTTGGATTGGCTGTAGAGGCTCCTGAGACAGAAAATTTATGTAAGACATTTTGCAGTGTCATCTTTTTTTTTCAGTTTTGGGAAGTGTTGAGGCTGGATGGAGTTCAGCGGGTGAAAGGAACGGTTCTGTTGCGTTTAAAAACTGCTGCTCCTTGTTCCTGAGGCTTGTTGGTTGCTTTACAAGGGGAGGCAGGAGAGTATCTGCTTTCTGTCTGGTAAGACAGTGACTATTTTATTCACAGAATGGTCTGAATTAAGATAAATTACTGAATCTTGTAGAAATCATGATGGTGAGACAAAGCCTCTGACTAGCTGAAAATAATGGCTTTTTGAAGCTCTCTCTAGAAATTTTAAAAGTGCTTTCTCTTTATATATATATGTATGTGTGTATGTGTAAATGTAAAAGCAAACAAAATACTTAAAACACTGCACAAAGATTAGAAATCTTCCAGACTTTACCATTTCCATAAAAATAAGGGGAAAGTAATACATTAAATTGTTTGCACTTCTTTCAGTTTTCTAGATAGTGCTATACTGAACACAGTGCATCCAGCTGAAAAGAGAGTTCACCTAGGACTGCAGATCACATGCAGACAGCAAGGAGGAATTGTTGAACAGCTTCAGAGAATGGTGAGAGGAAGCTGTCCACTCTTCACTATCCACCTGGGCATTACATCTCAGAAGAGATGCTGCAGCTGAAAGGGACTGTCAGCTGTCCCCAGTGCTCAGTCCATAAAAGGGAGGAGAAGGTCAGCTGAAACTTTTAGCATATACAGAAAATAAAAATAGGACAGGAGAATGGGCCTCGTCTCTGCTTCTCCGAAAAACAGAGAATTACCATGATAAGTGGTACTTTTCTTTGAAAGGGAAATAAAACTGTGAAGGAAGGAGTTTAGCTCTCAGAGGTTATGTATTTAAAATACTTTGAGGGTCTGAAAAAAGGAGAAGAGGGAATTTGTTGTTGTTTCTGTTGTCTTGGGACTGTTCTCTTGGTGCTGTACTTCACAGTGTTGCACAACAAGCACAAGATGCAACTTCTGTGTAAGAGGAAGTGTGGCAAGTTTTTTGGACACTTAAATACCTCTTGATTCTTCCCCTTGGACATGCATTGGCATGTTCTTGTGGTTCTTTCCTTCTTCTCCCCACCTCCCCAGGAAGAGAGATACCCAGCACTGCCAGGAGAGCCTGGACAGAGATGGAGCCACAAGGAAATACTGAGGCTCCCCTCTGGGTGGCTCTTACAGCAGGAGCAAGTGTGAAGACAAATATCTTGCAGACTGTCTCCTCCCTTCACCCTGCTGACCTTCAGGCATGGGATGAAACATTTTCAACTGAACACATGCAATGCAGGGAGTAAAAATCAGAGCAGGACCTGATGTGCTTGAATTTTAGGCATCCTAGAGTTTTGTAGATCATAGCTACTTTGTTTATTTTTAAGGTGGGCAGAAGATTCAGCCCCATAACTGCACCTGCCAGCATGAAGTCCATCACCTATTGTTAATTGAACTGCCAGGAGAATATTTAGGTATGATCACAGTAGAGCCTCATGTTGAGAAGCACATTGGCAGTGTTGCAGTATAGGATGGTAGATGCCCTTAATGAAGAAGCACTTAAAAGCTATGCCAAGTGTCTCCTTCTCTGTCAGCAGCATCTTCCTGTCAGAGCAGGAGTGTGCTTAGTGCTTTGTGTTTCTCTTTGGGGAGCCAGGGAATACCTCTGCTGAAAGCTGAGGCTCAGGTCTGAGTGTTTGAGCCATCAGACATGAAGTCTCTGATGATTTTACTTAGCCACTGGATGGTGATGACAAATATGGCCCTTGTAGAAACTTCAAAGCAAAGTGCTGGCTGAGGAGGGAGAGCTGATCCCAGCATTTCCTCCGAAAGCAGGAACTAAGAGTCCCCTGCAGCCCTGGGAAGGCTCCCAGTTATGCTGAAAGCCTTTCATGCTCAGCCTCAGGAAGGCTGCTGAAATAGCAAGGATGAGGTGGATTGTGAGTGTCGCCTGTGGATTGTCAGCGACTGTGCAGACTACAATAGATTTATTTAAAATTTCATAGGCTGTGTTTCCCATTTAAAGCTACACAGATTTCCAAGAGAAGGTCAACTGCTGGCCACCTGCTCCCCAGAGAAATGCTTAAAAGGGCCTTTTCTCCCTTTTAACACCTAAAGCCTTTCAACATTTAGCAAAGAAAGTGTGGGATCTGTCACCGAGGGCTCCAGGACCTCACTCCCTGCAGACACCAGAGGGTATTCACGGCATCACAAAGCTGCTTGCAGGAGGAGAATTCATGTCACAGATCACAGGGATTAAAAGACCTCCTGAAGGCTCTTTGGGGAGGATGAGGGACAGGAAGAGAGACTGGGGAGCCTGACTTTCTGCCCCTTATTCTCAAGCACAATTACATCACACCCTGTTCACTTGGTCCAGTTGATGACTGTAGATGTGGTGGGAGAGTAGAGGGAGGGAAGCTTCGGGCATGGGTGGGATCAGGAGGAGTGAGAGACAGAATGGGATGAGACAGAGGCAGATGATTGTGGGTATGGAGTGCAGGGAACCTTAACAGCAAAAGCAGAAGTAGAAACCCCACCAAAAGGGCCATTAGGGAAAACACCCATTTTACTTAGTTTGGAGAATCCATGCATTTTCTTAGAGCACCCTTATGGGACAACCTGCCCAGTGTTTGTAATCTGAAATCCTGTTGTCTAACGTGTTTTGGGCTGTTAACATTTTCCAGCCTATTGTGTAAATAGCTTCTATTTTAACATTTTGGCAAACTGCTTCCTGGGAAAAACCTGATCCCTCCACCACTCCTCCAGGGTCCTATTGTCCGGGGTCTTATTTTTCCTTCCTGTTTCACATGAACGTGCAGAGCTTTGACAATTGCACTTTGTAATCTTGAAATGTGAATGCTTTCCAAGTCTGGAAGGAGTCTCTCAGTTTTTGAGATTGACCTTTGATTTCCAGTGACAGCCAGGATGGATTTCTGCAATTTTTCATGTTGCCCAGGGCCTGACATTGACTAATAGAACTGGATATTCAGCAGGAATGTCAGGAAACCTTCAGTGATGAGATTTATTCAGGCTGTCTATGCATAGTTTCAAAACTGTAGGGCTAAGTTCCTGTTTGGGGTGAAGGGAACAGTGTTACAACACGGGTGAACTTAGACCATTGTCCCTACTTTCATTCCACACCCCTCCAGACCTGTCTGATTAACAGCAAGCAGCCTGTGCTGCTTCAACCACTGCGAAAAGGACATGCAAAATCACATGGTTTTCTGTTGAAGACTAGCAGCAATTCCATTGCATTTGCCTTTTGTTTATCTTTCTTAAGAAAACAGCAGATTCTGCTTAGTTTTACTGAAATAGTCCATTGCTGACTGGAAATTGCTATCCATAAAAAAAAAAAAATGTAGCAAGATGTAGGTCACTGTGTTTGAGAGAGGTTTCTGCAGAGCTTCTGCGCTGACTTAACGGGGGATGCATGTGGGAGACAACTCGCAGGAACCAGGGCGCATCTGTAAAAGCAATTTTACATTCTGGTTATGTCTTTTTGGCCCACTGGGGTTGCTACCAGTATCCTTGTGACCTGCTCCTTTTGCCCCTGGGTGCTTGGGAAGCCATCAGAGACCATCACAACCCTGCTGCAGGCACAGATTCTTCAGGGCACCCCAGGGGTTGGCTGTGCCACCGAAAAGGAAGGGTGCCAAGTGCGCGTGCCATGCACGGTGGGGGACTCTGCATGGTCCAGATTTGCCTTGGTGCAGCTTCATCTTTTCCAACAGAGCAGATGGGGGCTGCAGGGGAGAGGAGAGGGACTCTACAGTTTGTCAGAGGTCTCTGAAGCCATCTGCAAATGTAGATAAATGGAATAACTAGACCCTCCCACAGAGCTTGTCCACAAAGCACTGGTGATCCAGTAGGACCTGGTTACACTGGGGTTCCTACCTTAAAATTCTTCATTCTAGCTAGCTTTAAAATTCTTCACTCTAGCTGTCCCTCAGTACAACCTCACGTGACTAAAGCAAATTTGATTTTTAATGGTTGATTCATTCTTCCGTGTCTTCCATGTCTAGGGCAGGGGGAGTGAATGAAATATTTTTTTTCCTTCTATTTTACCAGTTAATGTTTTCATTTAACCAGTACTGGTTGCAGCTAGGGGAGAGTTTGGTTTGTATTTTTATATAAGTGAAGCAGTATGTGAAAGCAGTTCTTTTTTATGGTAGGTTTTGTAAAAAAGACTATCACTTTTTTTACAAAACACAGATTTTGATCTGACAGTACTGTTTGCAATCCAGGATTTCTTTGAACCAGCCACTCACCCTCCTTTGTCCTCAAGAGCACTGCAGTGGGTTTCACAGGGGCTGAAAATCACGTTTCCATTAGTTTAAATACTCTCAGCAGCCATTAGGGGCCCTAACATGGCTCTTCTTTTGCATGGCAGCTGATGGGATGTGTGAGATACTTGTTTTCTGCCCCCTTTACATTACTGGCAGGCAGTGGATGGGCTGCAGAACACTTATCCAGGAGGAAAGGTGTCCTGACCTTCTTTCTTTACAAGCTCTGGCATTGGGCATCCTCCTGGCCTGGAGAGCATCCCCACCCCAGGAACCAGCCTTGGAGGCTCTGTAGTCCCTCTAAGGAAGGTCACTGCTGAAGGATCAGCAAGCATTTACTTAGATGTTTAAATGCCCCTTTGGGCCCCTGAGATCAGAATCTGACCCTGGTTCAGGCAAAAGAAGAAACAAGCAGCTGCTTCTCCAACATTCAAAGCAATGTGAGAATTTTAAACTGATTTCAAAATAAAGACATTCAGCTGACTATTCATTTGGGCATAAACAAACAGTCACCAAAGAAAGATCCTCAGAGAAATTTAGCTGCTGAATCTCTGGCCTCCAAAGAACCCCTAAATATAGTTTTGTATGTAATGTGCCTCTTCTTGTGGGTGAGATATTAAGAGCTTATTTATTTATTAGAAAGTGGTTTACAATGTAAGTAAATTAGTAAGTTCCAAGGCCCTCTCTCAGCTGCCAGATACTGGGAGGATGTTTATGGCCACTGTAAATAATTTCATGGCTTAATACAAACACATTTTTAGAAATCAAGGGCTGATGGCTGCATGTTTATAGTGCAGTTGAGGATTTATCAATTCCTCCAGAGTATGAGAAAGAAAACAAACAGTATTTCAGATATTTTAAAAATTCATAAAAAAGAAAAACCCCAAAGGTATCCTTCATTCACAGTGCTCTGGGCTCAAGTCTGCATTGCCTTGGCTAAGCTCTCTGAAGTCTCATCCAGTCAGTGAGATCAGGAAATGCTCAGCATCCTTCAGGACCCAGCCATGCATTCTGGACACTGTGGAGGCTAGGGTTTCAACAGCACAGACACGTTTTCCCTGCACTGAATTTGCGGATCAGTTTGCTGCTGCTGAATGACCTTTCCCAAGGTCGGCTTTAAATGACAGAAATCAAATCCTTCCCGGTCAGCAGAGCAGCAAGGTAGAGCAGCACAAGGGATTTGCTTTATGTTGTGGCTAAAAAGTAATAAGGACTGAGCAGCCCCTCTGGGTACTGGCAGAAGGGTGGCTCCAGAGGGAAACCTGCTTCCCAGACGTAGGACACAGAGTGAAAATGGGGCTGGAGGGAATTTCCTTTTTGAGGCATGCGTGCAGCGAGGAATTAGAAATCGGCAAGGTGACGTCAGAGCGTATGTGGGATGCTTGGTAGGATTTTTGTGAAAAGTCTCAGTGCCTTGGGGAGGGATGGGCAGAAATGAAGTATTACAGATGCTTCATTTGAGCTTTAAGTCTATTTTCAGCCTTTGTGTGGATGGCAGCGGAGAGCCTGAAAATATCAGCAGAAGCTGTGGGCTGCTCGTGTCATGGTGCCTTGTGGTAGCTGCACGTTCCCGTGCTGTGCTCTCCATAGCAACATATTTTCAATGTAAAACCATAGAACCAGCTGAATAGTTATGAGCATTTACACTCCCATGTGCATGGGGAAAACTGATGATGCTGCTGAGCTGCTGCAAGGCAGAAATGGTCCTTGCTTTAAATTGCAGCCTAAGCTGTGCTTTCAGTCTAGAGATGAAATGAAGTTTGATGATGGGAAGTGTCACAGGTGCCTTGTTCTTTTTTGGGAAAAAGTGACCCTTTTTTAATTACCCAGGAAGTTCTGGGGGCAGGAGAGTGCCCCGGATCTACAGCAGGGCAGAGTTAAATGGCTTGACACAATGAAGTTTACCTGGGCTAATGACGACAATGCTAACTATAATTAATTTAGGGCAAAATACCTTTTTTTGCAGTGTTGAGAAAGCAGTCAATCCCAGTGCATCAGTGCCTCAGATCTGGCAGGCTGAGGTTTGGGTGCTCTCATTGCAGCAGCATCAGTTTCTTGCAGCGAGTGTTGTCTGGCACCATGCTGATCCTTTTCCTTGATGCTGCTGGATTGCCCAGCCTTGAATTTAGCTGTGGGGGCTGCAATCTCCAGCAAAGCAGAGGTGGCTGTGCAGCGCAGGCAAGCAAGGTATGGCCATGGGCATGGCACTGGGATGGCCAGGGAGGTAAATGGATGGAGCCTGCAGGGCTCACTGGCTAATCCTGGCCATGCTTGGTTTCCTTTTTCCTTGAATCATTCCCCCTCTGCCAATTTCTGGGACCAGCAGTATGTGTGCTGGTGATGGCTTTGAGGTGTTTTGGCAGGTACCACAGTGGCAGAGTGTACCCTGAGTGCGTGTGTAGCTGTTGTCAAAGGAGCTGGCTCCCAGGCTCTGCCTCCGGCTGCCCATGGAGCAGGCATGCTCAGCAGGATGCAAACAGGCACAGAGACAGTGACAGCATTTGACACGCCTTTGCTGAATGGCTGGGAGTGCTGGGGAACAAGGCTGCTGACCTGGAAAACAAGCCAAGATTAAGAAATGTCAAATTTCTCAGCAGAAGAGGGTTTCCCAGAGGGCTCAGAGGTGGAGAAAGTAGACTCTGGAGGTTACTTTGGGATGGCTAATTTCAAATGGACCATGAACCCTGACATAGCACTGGTGCCTCTGGAAAGGGCTGCCCTGACACCCGGAGCTGGGACTCACCTCCCAAAACTGGACTCTGGGGCATGGGCAACTACTGACAGGATGACATGAATGTAGAGGTGACTCTGCTCCTGGGGACAGAGATGAAGGGTGATGTGTTCTAATCACAGCCTTTAGGGAGCTCCCAGCAGAGTTAATGTAGCAGTGGGCAGGGTGGGGCAGGCACACGAGCCACACTGTCCCTCTAACTTCACCTGTCTGTGCCCCAGCAAAGCCTCTGCGTGAGCAGCTTCTCCTATGGTTAAAAATTCTGGTAACCCCATAGATATTCTGTTTGTTGTAGATGTAAATGCGAACCCAGCAGCTCTCCTGTTATTTGTTTCATTACTAAACTATGTTTGCTTCATGTTTCTCACAAATATGAATTTTCAAGGTACTGCAAAACTCACTCAAGAAAGAATTGGCATTGCCTGAGCCTTTGAGAGCATGGGTGACTGCTGCAGCTTCCACAGACCAGAGTGAAACGCTTCTGGCAGGACGAATCACTGAAATGCAGTGGGTAGCAAAGTTGTCATTTATCACCATTCCTGCAGATTTGGGCCATGGTGGCAGTCCCTGTTCACTTCTATGCAGACAGGGCAGTTTTTCTGCTCTTCCAGCAGCTCTTCTTCTGCAGCTCTTCCAGCTGTGAGGCAGCTGATGAGACAGAGCCGACATGGCAGAGCCAGAGGGTAGAGCCTGCAGCATGGGGTGACCCTCACCTCTCCCCAGCAGGATGCAGCACCCCAGGTGCACTGTGCTGGCTGTCTGCAAGCCAGCAGACAGACACTATTTCTGTTGTCAGTGCTGTCACTCTGTCCCCCTGTGAGTAACAGTGTGTGGGGACAAGGCTGTAGTGACTTGGAGTCTCTGTAACTCACGTGTCTCTTTGCCTACTCCAGCAGTCCTGATGAGCCCCATGATTTCTCCAAGCCAGTTTAAGGACTAAATGCTGTCCCCATTTTCCCCTAGATGCCAGGCCCCATTGGAAATGGTTGGAATGCCAAGAGCAGCCCATTTTCCTTGTTGGCAGCATGGAGCAGGTCCTGCACGTTCAGCACTGTGTCCTAGTGGAGAGAATAATTGGCCAGGAGGGATTTAATGAACTTCACAACTCTTCAAAAGGGCTGTTTAGCTCCAGGGTGAAGGGCTCAGCTTGGCTTGGAGAAGCTGAGGAACCCATCCCAGCCAGGGCTGTGCCTCCCCTGAGCAGCTGCAGTGTAACAGACCAGCAGGACGTTTGCAAAAATGAGCAGGGGTGCAGAGCCCTCACAGTGTTTAGTAGGAAGAATAAAAGAGCTGACAGGGCATGTAGGCAGCATCTCATCATCTCGCCCTGACCCTCTTCCCTGTGTTTATTGTACCCTCTCACTGTGTTATGTCTAATAAGGGCCATAAGCTCCCCTGGGATGGGACTTACCATTTTTAACTGTCAGGCACAAGGCACACCTAAGCCACCTTATAAATAATCTTTCTGTGCAGAGGGAAACTTGACCCTGGAACATACAGGGGTGGCTATGGCAACCACTGTCTGGGTGCTCTGTGTCTTCTGTGGACACAGAGCAAAGGGGCTGGGGACATGGCTTCTCCTGTGCTGGAGCAGAATGTGCACAGCTTTGTGGGACCCTTTCTGCACCTGCCCATCAACTTTTTCCTGAGCACAAGTCATCTCCGTGCCTCGTTGGGATTTCTTTTTTTTTTCCTTTTTTTTTCCTTTTACATACTTGGACATGAAAAAAAGTTACGGAACAGAAATACAGTCAGTAGTAACCCTTTTTTCTCTGTTTTAGATACCAGGAGAATTTGACCACATCCTCTGCTTTTTCTGCCTTCAGAAATGCTTTTACAGGTTTAGCTGTGTGACTTCCCGGGACCGTATCATGGTGGGTGGGAATGAGTGGTGATGTGACTTATCCAGGCTCTTGCTCTGATCACTGGACTGCATCTGTGCTTGGAAACAAAGACATTTATAAAGTCCGAGTTGTTACAGTACCAACAACAGTGGGACTGTACTGAGCACAGTGGGAAGAGGTCTTTTTGCTCTAATATCCAGGTCCCAGACAGACCTGGGATCAGTCCTAGATTCCTTTGAGCAAGGCATTACTGGCATTGGTGATGACATTTTGGTTGATGTAAGCACATCAAGCTGCAATTTTATTGTTATGTTGCAAGGGTCGAATAGTTCCCTACAGCAGGTCAGAGTAGGTGTAGAAATATATATATATAAAAATATATTGTTCACAATAACATTCTCACCAAATATTGCTTTAAACTTTGATGCTGAAGGAGGCAGAAGCTGAATAGAAATGAGTCTGTTAAGGGGATGAGAAATTCTTGAGATTGGGAGAGTCATCCCTGTATTGGTTACCAGATTGTTTAAGAGATTGAAACTGGACAAGTGGATGAATGACCTGTGGATGAAGTGGATCCTATGACCTGTGCATTCAGATTATCTTTACTGATAGCCAAGGTGTTGAAGCTTTTCTCTGGGGTAGGTGGGAGTGAAATTTGTCTTTTGCTTGTTAAGGAGTTGGCTGAAGCTCTGGTAGCAAGATTCAGCTCTTTAGTTCCTTTAGATCAGGGTATTGAAATAATTTTTAAAGAAATCACAAGCCTAATGGGCATTTGCCATGACAAAATATATGAAGAATTTGTTAAAGAGATGACCTTGTCAGTTATGTACCTTGGTGGAAGTGAGCATGGACACTTTCTCTGGTTCCGCCATAATTTTGTCCAGCAGGGATAGCTAGAGTGGGGGATCTAGGCTTAGTTTCAGGAAATCTCCTTTGCTGTTCTCTCCACTGGCACAATGCAAGGGGACAGATGGAAAGTGGAGTTTAGCGAAGAATTTTTTTGTTTTGTGGAGTATAGTTTTTAAACCTTACCCTGTGCTCCTGGTTTGGGACTGCTGATATGCTTATGTGTACATCCTGTTGCCTTCAGTGGGATAAAAATACTTGTTTAGAGGAAGTGTATGTTGAAGTGCTGTCGTGATATGGAACATGCCTAAACCCGTACAGAACTTTTCTGAATTGGTGCAGACAGCAGTAATTGTGTCATTTTAAAACAAGCTTGTCAAACAAGGCCTTGATTTACTGCTTCCATGCACAGGTGTGAGAGTCTGCATCCTGCAGAATAGGAATGGGGTGGATGGGGTGTAATGGCTCTACTGTCAGTTTTCACATCTGGAAAATGAGTCAGAAATTTTTTGAGCGCTCCTTCATGCTCGATTATGGGTGGAAATTCTCCAAGAAAGAGATATTAAAAGGAATTAAAACAAACAAAATATTCTGGAGAAATAGCACTATGTGCATTCTTTCAGATATATGTTTGTTGGATCTTTGGATGAGGAACCAGCTTGGAGGAGGAGACATATCTGTAAACTTAGTTAGTCATGGTTGAAAAATTGAAATACTTTTGGCAAACTCTAGCTGTTTTCTTTCACTATTTTCAAAATTCTATGTTTCGATGTTGAGCCTTGAAATAACATTTTAATCTTGAAAAATCACTGGCAACAGTGATTTCCAAACAAGCCTCAGAAACCAACTGGAGAAGCTCTTGGTCCAATATTCACTTGCTTTTATAAAAGGAAGTAAGATAAACTGAACACACTGCTTCAGGTTAGCCTGAAGTACTGTATCTTCACAATTTTATTTTTTCTTCAGACAGGATATGAAATATTATGTATTATTACTGCATTTCACAGGCTGCATCTTCACTAGAAAATGTGCTTTCAGCTCTGGTAGGTGAGTTAGCAGCAAAATCCTTGTGATGTCCAGGCAGTTTGTCATTTAGCAGTGCTTTTCTGAACCAAACAGGACTGCAGCGAGCCCAGCTTCGTGGGATTCCTAAGGAATTGAGTCTTCCCCCAACGGCATTAAATCAGTTCAATAAGCAATGGTGCTGGGTAAAATGCTGGCCCTTGGAGAGACCCTGACGCGTACAAGGTGGTTGTTGCTGGGTTGAATTCTCCCTCAGCAGCTGTTTGCAAAGCCATCAGTGATGGCAGGAGCCTGACACTGGGAAATGTGGGGGGAAGCTGCAGAAAGAGGCATCATCTCCATGGCTGCGTGAAGGCACAGGGGTAAATGAAAGTGAGTGAAAAAGGATAAATGCAGGAAGGGAGGATGATAAATGGCAAGGAGGCAGAAAGTGCTTGTTTTGAAGAAAATTGCTGTCAGGTGATTCAGGGGGTGAGGGAATGTGTCTGATGCAGCTTGGAAGTTGGCTGTGAGCACTGAGATGCTATGGAAACGTTTGCACAGTAACATAAGGTTTGGAAATAGGGTTGTGGGAGGGCCCATAGGCAATCTGCAGCAGAGCACATGGAGGTAAAGTTGTGGGGATAACACTGCATGCAATTGTGGTCTTACCTGAATAGGTGAGGTAAGAGCGTCAAAATTCCTAGGAGGATAGGAGGGTAAAAGGGATGATAGTGCCAGGAGTAAGCAACAGAGTCACTGGCTATGAGAAGACAGATCTATAAAATTATTAGAAAATAAAGACTTGAACTATTGCCCTAATTTCCCATGAAGAAGGTAAAAAAAACCCCAGAGCTTTTCTACAGAGAAATTTACATTTGAAAGATCAAGAAATGTCACATAATGTGACAATTGACAGTCTCCTGGGAGAATTAAGTCTATTACAGGTAATTAAAACAAGTAAAAAAGGCTTTTCATCTATAGAAATAATCAAAGGAAATGGAAGGAAAACATGGGTCACCCTACAGAGAGAGGAAGGACTGAGATTAAAATAATACTGGTATGGTCCCAAAAGTGATGATTGCTTTGCTGTGGTTTCCAAGAGGGATAATAATAATTGACCATGGTGTCTAGGAGGCCTGGAACATGGAGGTGAAAATCATTGATTGGGGTGGGAGTAAAGTTAAGAGACTTCATAGGTGAGTGGGAGATGGATTAAGGAGTGAGTAATAGGGTCTAGGTTATCACCACAAAACCCCAGGCACATGGTTTCTGCTCAAACCATATTTCTCTGACTTTAAGGGGAGTTAGAAAGCCCATGAACACAATAAAGAGAATAAGACCAGAAGGGGCCAATATCCAGAGGTGGCTGTGGCAGTGGATAGACACATCTTCAACCTGAAGTATGTTTGTCAGTCTTCAAAACTGCTGGCTGGGGAGGATGAATTTACCCCAAATGAAAAGCCTGGATGAAACTCAAATGTGTTGTTTGTAACACAGTTGCCAATACCCTGCAGACTCCCTCTGAGCATCAGCTTTTGTGGAAAAGAAAACAAATGCATAACTGTAACACACATATGGAAGCTTGTTCTTCATAACCTACTGTCAGGCTCTTTCAGAACATTCATATTTTCTAAGGAGAACAGTAATTTATTTCAGTTTTATGAGGCTAGTTATGCTCTTTGTGCTGTTTCACATGTGCAAATCAATTTGACATGCTTACAGATGTTAGGCAGAATTGTATGAATATTTGTTATAAACCAGATTGGTTCAGAGCACTTTATTAGATAATACATGCCCCAAAACTACAATTTATCGGTCCATGTATTAGACTGTATGCTTTCATTCCTTAGATTTTATTGAGGAATATGCAGATGATCAATTCAATTACTAAGCTGGCCTGGGAACTGCAGTTGCTCACTCTGGCTTAAAAACAGCTGCAATTCTCTAAAGCTCAGGGATTTTTATTTTCTCTTTCTGAATATTTCAACTTGGAAACTGGCAGCACATGAGCTCACATCCTTTTAGAATCCAGATTCGTTTGTTTGTTTTCCTCTGATCTATTTTGCTATGATATTTTGTCTGTACTATTGCTACAACATTGACAACCCATGACAAGAAATCTGTGATAGTCCCAGCAAACCAAGGGCGCATATTTGTGTTCTTAGAAAAGTACTCTGAGCAGATCCCAAGGGTTTTCCTGAGATCCATCTGGCAGGACACCAGCTGCCTAATAGTATAAAAACACCGTTCCCTCAAAGCAGGATTTGGTGCTAAATGGGCACAGGAAGCCACAAGATCTGCACAATAGATTTATCAAACACCTAGAAGTTGGTAACAATGAAAAGACTAGGTTTATTGTCTTCCATCCCATGTTTTATCACCTCTCCAAAACGGATTCATGCAAACCAAATAGTTTTAGTGCTCAATCTCTCCCAAAATGCCTGTAAAGAAATGCTGATTTTTGTCCAAGTAAATGCAAACACAAAGCAAAGATGAGTCCAGGGAGATGAATGTAAGCACTGTTGATTTCCACTCATTTCTGTTAAAGTGGCAGATGTTTTTAGCATTGCAATTGGTTCCACAGGGTCAATGATGTGCTTTCTTTTGTAAACCAGCTTTCAAATCTGGTGACAATTTTTAGTGTAAATATGAATTATTTCTCCCACAGAAGAACTTCAGCTTTGGACTCTTTGTAATCCTTGGCTTGAGCTTTGAGTTCTGCCCCTTGGTTATGGTAGAAATTTTCCCAAGTGCTTCCATCAATATTGGAAAAAACATCTGCGTATCTTGTCAGAAAGGTGATTAGGACTGTGTTGGTCACAGGCAAACAAATGGACTCAGGTGATTTAAATATCTGCTGCTCCTGCAATGAGAATGGCTGATATGAAATACCAGGTGATTTGCCTTCCAGGTTGCAGTGGGCAGGAGGCCAATATTTGCACGTGGCAGTTAAGTCCTGCTTTAACCACGTCGATGCACATGAGATGTGTGCTTGCTCTCCACTGACTGTGTGGTGATACCAAACTGGTGTGTTGGGGAAGGAGAAGTTCTGGAATAGTGGTTTCCGTGCTGGCCGCTGGGATCCGTAGTGGATGAGGAGTCCAAAGTAGGTTGAGTTCTGAGGTGAGAAGAGCAACCTGCACACAGAAGCAGAGGAGCAGGAGGCAGAGAATAATGCATTGATGAAGAACTAGGAAATGAGAGGGTGTACCATGGAAAATGGAGTGGTTTTGTTGTGCACTGTGCTGAACCCTAAGGGGCTTCACTTAAGAGTTCTGCCAGAGGAGCCATCTATCCCCTTGGACTGCTCAATCCATCCCACAGTTTCCGGTCTATAAAATAAGAACATTAATTCTTCCTGCCTGCCGCTCACCTTTTATATATCCTTTCTGTTTACATAGTGAGGAGTGTCTTCTGCTGCAGAGCCCGGCAGCTGGGTTCTGATCTCAGATGCAGTTTGCCCCAGAGCAGATTTTACTGTCTCTTAAAGAGCAGCCTGGCATCTTCCATAAATAGCTGGTACAAGTGGTATTGTCTGTTGGCTGTAGTTTTGCAAAGAGAAGAGCGAGAGCAGTGAGAGCAAAAGGCAGCACCTCCATTTGAAATGGGATATTTCTACTGTCAATGAAGTAGTGAAATGCACATAGCACATATTGTGTAAGTAGGTTTTAACTGATGTCCTTGATTTGATGTGAGTGTTTTCAAAAAGGAATGGTTGATCAGAGGCAATAACTCAGGCAGTTTGATTTCTCAGTTGTTCATAAAGAGAAATGTACTTTGTAGAAGTGAATTCCTAAGTATATGGCAAAAGAGGTTTTTAGTCTGAATCATTCCTTTGAGGGATTTTAAACATTTGCCTCCCACATGCTACAATAATGCTCTGAAAGTGGTTTCATTGTATGGTCCGAGAAGCTGCATTCTGGCGCCTGATGGTTTATGAGAAATAAACACAATGGAGTGGTCTTGGGTTATATAAATTCACAATTTAACAGTACAAGCAGCAAGGGGGGAACCTGTGTGCAGTATCAGAGCAGAAGGATCTGTCCGGGAGCGTGGGTCTCTGCAGCGTTATGCTGAGCGTGGCAGATCCCAGTCTCCTCTCCAGACCTCACATGGAGAGTAAGGGTTTGCAGAAAAACAAATAGTTTTACAAGTATCTCCTCTCACATGGCTAGCAGGCAAAAGCGCTTTGGACACGCTCTGAGTGGAGCTTCACCTCTTAATGACTGCGAGCGGGCCCTCAGCATTCTTCACTTCTCAGTTTTTCTCCTGTGTTTATTTTAAGTAAGGATGATTTTCACTCTCCTGCTTGCGTAGCTCCTCCTGCTACAACAAAGCAGTCAGGACACACATGGCAGAGAGAGCAAAGCATCCCACAGTGGTGAGGATGTCTTTACACCATGAGTACAGCAGGCTGCATGAAAATCTGCTTCCAGTCACCTATTAATTTGGGTGGATTTTGAACCCAGGGCTACAGAATGGTCCTTCTCTTCCCAGACCCGGTCACAGATGCTTTTCTTCTTTCCACTGGAGGTGATGCTGTGGGCTGGATGCCATGCACACATCAGGCAAGCTGGCAGCCAGAGGAGTTTGAGAACACATATTACTCCTTGCCACCAGTTGCAGCGATCTCCATCCTTCCTTTAGGAGGGATAAATGAGAATTTTACCATATTTTCAACCCTCAGTCACCTTAAAGTACGTAATAAGTTGAGCTATAAACAACATACAGAAATTGTTCTGGCTACTTCTGCACCGAAGCGTGGCAGTCCCCCAACATTGCACATCAGCTTGCCAGGACTAAGCCAGCGAGGGAGCAGTGACTGCCACAGCACGACACAAGGCAGCTGAGCTGAGATTAATAATGCACTCTCACGATGGGGAGTACGAGCCTGTGAGCGACAGAATGTTTCCAGAAGCACAGGTTTATTTCTTGTCTCATGACTGGTTGCTTTCCCCAATTGCCCTTGAGTGCAATGCGATTTTACAGCGTGGTACATCTGCCTCATATTTAAAACACCTCTCCCTGCAATGTCAAAATCCTGCCAAATGGACTGTTTGGTGCATAATTCTGCTGTAGACCATGGAGGAGATACTGCAAGATTACCTGTCCTCCCTGGGTAACTCCTTGTGATAGGTAGAGCTGATGGTGGGAAAAAGAGCCTTCATCTGCACTCGTGAGTGGGAATGGAGCCACTTGAGTGTGGTGGGAATAATAAAGTATACATCCTTTTGCAGGTGCAGGTTTGCACAGAATATTCTTGCAGGGGCCGCTGACTTTGATGTGTCTTTTGGTAGCTTAGTACCCCTGAGGTTCCTTGGTCATGAAAATTATACCATAAGTACCAGTACTCACTGAAAATACCATTACCCAGTGAAGTGAGGGATTAAGAGAAGAAAATTGCACTTGTGAAAAAGTAAAGCAAAGAACAGAAGGAAGGAAAACCATGAGTCTTCACACGGAAAGGGAGGCATCATACCAGCAAAATTCTGGCCTTGCCAATTTTTTACTCTTGGCTTAGTAGCTGAGGACAGAACTGTTCTCCAGATGCAAGAAATCACTGGGCACTTCCTTGACTTCTCAGCATTTCTCTCTGCTGGGAGGGAGGGAGGACCATTAGAAATGAGATATGTTCTTAAGGTTCTCACAGAATGGTCCTATTCCCCAAATTACAAGTTATTTTTTGTAGTAGTAAGTCTCAAAGTTGGTTTATTTACAGTAGGTGTTCCATAGCTCATTCTGGAGACTGATTGCAGACCTCATACTCTGAAGAATTACAATTCATGGAGGTCATAGAATTGCAGCAATCTCAGGCAACTGATCAAGAGGAGATCTGTGTCCCTTGAGCTGCAGTTAAACACAGACTCAGTTTCCAGCGTGTGTGTGTGTGTCGATGCTGAGTTTGCTCTGCTGTCTTAGATCCTTTACAGGTGTATGAATACTGGCTGCTCATGACCTTGGAAAGTCAAGCCTTCGGGCAGTAACAGACAGTGCTGAAAAAGAAAAAGAGGAGGGAAATGATGATTTGACAGTCTGACAGCAACACATCCCCTTCGGGCTTGTGTGGCGCTGAGATGATCTGTGCATGCTGGTGGTTAGAAATGCTTTTGTGTTTGGATGTGCTTGCAGCTGTATTCAATGTGCATGTCTGTGATCTCTATAATAAATATGTATTCTACATATTAACAAGTTTAAGGAAATGAATTATTTTGAGAAGACAACATTTAGAGTGGTTCAAAAGAAAGGTGGTAGTGAAATACTCCTGATCTGAGTGCAGTGATTACAGCTGCGTCTGTCTGCTCACCAGCTCCTTGTAAAAGCTGTTTTAAGGTGTTACTGCAATTGCATTGAGCCTGCACAAAGTGGGAAGCTCTTCCATGCCCTCTGAGCAGTAAAATGGAAAGCTTTGAAGCCTCTGGTCTGAGGAAGATATTTCAAATTATTTTTCTGTGTAAGGAATCACCTGCTAAGAATCTAAGTTTTGCAGATGAACCACACTAAAGAGGAGAAGAAAACAGAAGGCAGCTGAACTGCTCAAGTGCCCTTCATCTCTACTTAGATAAATTAATTACTCCTCCTTTTTTTCTTAAACAAAGCTAGAAAAAGTTACAAAGGCATTTGTGAAGATAGGCATCCTTTAAGTTCAGTGTCTCAGATTCTCCAACTGAGGAGCAGAAAATCTATATTTAGTAGAAATCCTTTCCACTTTGGCTGTGTTTGTACCGGTACCAGAAACTTCAAGTCTCAAAATCCAGAAATAACATCGTAACTGCACTGATGCAGAACTCAGCAAAAACTCTCTGGAAAGCTACCCGGGCAGCCAGCTCCACTGAGCTGCCATGGTCAAGGCCAGCTTGCTGGTGGTGTCCCAGCCACTGGGTTAACGCTTGCTCTGGTGGCTTGGGGACAGCTGTGGTCTTCACAAGTCCATCTATTCTCACCCAAAGAGATCTCTCATCAATTGACTTTTCCCAAAGAAGCACCGCCAACTGTCTTATACAAGAAGTTTTATAACCTTGATTGTTTCATGAAGAGATGAATGATTTCTACATTCTTCAGGCAGAAGCAGGGTGGTCCTTGGTAATGGGCTGTTGGACTCATTTTGTGTCTTATAGTCTCGTCACATGAAGTCATTCAGTCTTTTTGATGTGTCCCCCAGATTTGTCTCTGTAAATATAAATGCTCCTGAACAAAGGGGTCTCTCCTTTGTAGACATTAAGGATCACTTGTAAATGTTCTGCAGGGCTAAGGCTGTGTTATAGGCCACTCCAGCATGAAGAGCTTCATCTGTATTCAGCATGACTAGTTTGGTCTGTGTTTAAAAAGTGAGAACTGAAGCTTTAGAGGAGGAAAACAACTAATTCCTGGGCATCTTCTTCTGAAAGAAAGTGGTCAAAGTCATCTCATTTGTTCCACATTTCACCAGAATTGTTCTTTCATAGCCCTTGGCCATTATCAGTTATTCAGGGTAAATGGCATTCCACATTTCTTCCAACCTACCTACTACCCCAAAAGATGAATCCCACTTTTGTTTTGATTTATATTCAATGGGATTTTTTTTCCTTTGGCTGGATATTTTGTGATGCAGGCCAGCATCTCTTAGGGACTCATCTCTAGATTTTCACAAACACACTTCAGAAGCCAGTAAACTGCAATCCTTTCTTCCATGGGTATTTGCAAACATTAATGAACTAAGTCTCACAGTCGCTTCTATATGCTAGAGACATCTTATTCCTTAGGTGGCCATGCATCTGTGCTACTGAGAGATTTAAGTAAAACAGTTGGATATGTAACCCTGGTTTGCTATCACTGCCATGTGTCTTGTCTGCAGAGCTCCATCTCTCTTAACCTCTTTTCAGATGGAAAAAGATATTCTGTCCAGCAGCCAAAGGGAAATGCAAGCATCCTGGTGGAAAACAAGCTGTTTCAAAACCCTGGCTGCAAGCTACCCACACATCACAGTTGTCAGCCAGGCTGCACATGCATAGTTACAGGGAATAAAATAGAGAGGACCTTCTGTTCCTGTTCAGAAAGGTCTCTATCCATTCACCTACACAAAAGGATCGTCGTCAGCTGCCAGTATTAATTTGTTCTCCTATGTAGGTTTCCGGCTAAAGGAGGGTGAAATAAGTCCAATGCAATCCAGCAGGAGCGCTTGGAATGCAAATGCTAGCCCATATATTTCAAAGTATTAATGCGACCCACTTCTAGATTACTTGGGGTAATTTCTGATTTTGTTTATTCCTCCTTTTCTTCAATTAACTTCTGGGAAGAGAGGCTGAAATATCAGTATGCAGAAAATCAAATATGAGAAACAAAGCCCATTTTTATTTTGAGACCCTGCTTCCCTTGTAATAGCAGTTTATTTAAAGAGGAGCCTGGAATAATCCAGTTTAAGCAAAGCAAAGAGCTCTACTGAAGCCAAACCTTGTGTGGGTGTGCTCTTGTCAGGGCTCCCAGAAGAGGAGGACAGGAAAGGCTGTTAGTCAGACCTCAGATATTGCAGGAGATGTTGGTTACTCAGTAGCTGGCATTATTCCTTGGCATACCAGTACAGAGCTACTACTCTGGTGTACTGGGAGAGAGTACATCCCATTGGGAAAGTCCTCAGATAACCTGATGTCCTGCTCTTTGTTGTCATAAAGAAAATCCCGAGGATGAGTGGCTAGAAGAGGTGTCCACTGCAAGGGCCTAGCATGTGCTTTAGGGACAACTTGTTCCTCTTGTTCTACCTTGTGCTGTGTTGGCAGCATGTCCCACACTGGGGTCTGGTGTGTTGTTTTGTGTTGTGTAGGGTGGTGTCACCTCCTACTATTTGGACCTGAAGCCACAATGGCCTCCAGTCCATTTGGGTCACAGCTTCTTACACCGTCCCAGGAGTTTCCCACATACTCAATTTTCACACAGTGAATGGTCTCCTCATGCTACACGCTTCTCGGATTTCAGAAAGTTGGACAGAAGAATAAATTTTTGCATTGTCTCAGCTTTCTTTATAATTTTTTAATGAAAGTTTTTTTCTCAGTATATTGTTCTTTAAAACTTCAAAGACAACAGCACAGCTAAAGATGTGTTAAATATAAGTAATTTCACCATTAAAGACAGGGAATTATGTTCCTCAGAAAAATAATCAAATAAATTGATTAGTTCTTGAAGCAGTAGGTGATACTAACGATGAGGATAAGGTGCAATTTTGTTTCCACTGGTGGATTTGAATGTCTGCGCACCATCTTTCTTAGTTATATGTCTGTGGATTTGAATTTTAGTTATTTGGCTTAGAAGTAAGAAATGATTGTATTGTATTTTTAAAACCTGGCATATTCTCAAATTCTGCACTGTAAAATTCATGTCTGCACTGCTCTGCAGTGAGCACTAGAACACTAATGATTTGTTATAGACAGGAGTATTAATTAAATTTCATATGGTGGTAAATAATGTAGAGCTGAACATAGCAATTTCTTTTAAATAAAAAAAAATGTGTAGCTAGATATTTCCTTCATAAGTCTGTGCGAATTACTTTGGACAATAAAGAGGACATAAAAACTTGGAGCCTGTATAGATATTGATTGGTTTGTTGAGAGTATATTTCAGATATTTATCCTCTGCTTTCCCTCTCCAAGGAGAGCCTCCCTTGGGCAATTCTTGCCTTCGATTTTGAGTCTGCCTGCTCAGAAGCTGGAAATGTTGCTGGTGGGGAAAGTACAAGAACAGCAATTGATTGCAAATACGTTTTATGATACTCTGCTCCCATATTTCAAAGGGGAAAATTTATTAATGGCAGCAGGTTTCTGATTCTCCCTTTCAAACATATCAAGCAGACCTATATTTTTTCAAGCTCCTGGACATTTTCATTTTCTCCGAAAGTGACCCTTTTTTTGTTTCCTTTCTCCCCACAGACAGTGAAATCATCCCTCCCGACTGCCTGCGGCCCCGCTCCTTCACGGCCATCCGCCGGCCGTCGCTGCGGCGGGACACGGAGGACACGCGCCTCTCGGTCAGCCTGTGTGACCTCAACCTGCAGGAGGACACCTTCCATGTGACGGCCACCACCTGCCCCATCCCGCAGAACTCCCTCAACTCCCAGCACTCCCACCTCCTCCCGTCCCAGCTGGAGAGCGACCTCCGCTTTCACCACCTCCGGGGACCCCACGTCAAAATCCTCGATGACCAAACCGTGGCCCGCCTGGAGCACGCCCGGGAGGAGAGGACTTTGGTTTTCACCAGCAGACCCCTTCGGATCAACGAAACCATTTTCGTCAAAATCAACAAGTCCAACGCTGTGCGCACAGGGACACTGTCCTACGGGGTGACGTCCTGTGACCCCGGCACGCTGCGGCCCAGTGACCTCCCCTATAACCCCGAATCCCTGGTCGACCGAAAGGAGTTCTGGGCCATCTGCCGAGTGGTGGTGCCCCTCCAGAGCGGAGACATCCTCGGATTTATGGTGAATTCTGATGGTGAGCTGCACTTGAGTCACAACGGTGCCAGCATTGGCATGCAGGTCTGCGCGGACTGTTCCCAGCCCCTCTGGATGTTCTTCGTTTTACACGGCGCCATCATGCAAATTCGATTGCTGGGTATGTTGGACCCTCTTTTTCCAAACCTTGTGCACAAGAAAGCAAGGGGGGGATACATCATGGGAGAGGGAGTGAATGACTCCCTCCCAGCTCCAGGATGAGGCACAAATTTTAGTTTTATAAAAAGAAAAAAATACGCAAAGGCACAAACACAGCATGTGGGTATGACTTACAAGGCTTAACCTCCTTGCACTTCTGTAACACCATTCACTCAATGGTCTCAAAGCTCTTTTCAGATAATGAATTAAGGCTCAGGGTCCTCCATTAAAGTACAGATGAGTCATCACTGACCTAGGAGAAGCAAGGAAGGCAGAGGAGAGGTGCTTTGGGCTGAGCTAATGTAAGGCATAGCCAGCAGGAGAAAAGAGATCTGATGCCCTTTTCTGTGGGTTAGATATCTGGGACGATGGACTCCCAAAGGAGGGGTGCCCTTGCTTTCCCCAGGCTTGTATGCGAGAGGCAAGCCAGCAAGCAGAGAGGAAAGCCAGTGTTGCACAGAGCATGGCACTGACCATCTCAACACAAGAAAGGTCTCCTTGTCCTCCAGCTCTCGATAAGGCAGTGTAGCTCACACAGGTTGATAGACCTCTGAAGAGCTGGCCTCTTGGTATTTTTGCTGGTTTTTCAGCTCTTTTGGCCGACATACTTCACTGAAATGCTGCAAGTCATGGTTTAACGGTATGGAGGGAAGAGCTTTGAAATAACATTTCTCAGCATCAAGTTTACTTTTTCATTTGTGTGTATTAGAGCAAGTATAGGATGTCTTTGATCATTAATTTGTACCATATCGTGGTTCTGCTGGTGTCGGTGTCAGACAGTGAAAGATGGATTCTGAGAACATGGTGTAATTCCTGGTACCCCTCTAAATGAAGATGATTTAAAAATGCTTCTTTCTGTTTACACTGTTATATAACTTTAAGTATACTTATATTCCATTTTGCTTCAAATCCTTCTCATACCTAACAGTGAAAAAAAACCCCAGCAACCTGCCTCCTCATCAAACTCAAAAGCCAACCAACATCTCCTTTTTTTAGGATTTATAGACAGTCTTTAGAGATAAATTGTAGTGAACACACACACATCTGTCTGCGGGGTCCAGTTCACCTTAATCACAGTATGAAATGCCTTGTATAATTTGTTTGAAGTTGACCACAGGCCTGTGCTGTGAGTGTTTTGTGGCTGTTAAAGGCTCACAGATGACAAATGTAATACTGCAATTTATTTCCGGGAGCCTGAGACTCAATCCCTGCTAATTCAGCCTGATTATATTTGATGTGGGTACTGTACATAATCCATGGTTAGCTCTGCTCTCCACCAACATGTCATTGTGATAATGGTAGGTGAAGTCGAACAGAGCCCAGTAAAGCAGGAGATTAAATGCTCCTGTGTACGTTAGAAGGAAAACATACTTAGGTCATTGAGCTGCTGGTAAAACTAAATCATCGACCAGTGCTTCCTTTCATATGAGATCACTAATTCTGGCAGTTTGGCACAGAGCAAACAGCCTGTTTGCAATGAGCTCTGAAACAGAGCAGCAAGGATGTGTCTCCCCAGAGGGACAGAATCACGTCCTCGTACTGAATTTGACAGAGCACGGACATGAACACAGACCTCCTGTGTCCTGGGCAAGCCTCCTGCTGTGCATGCCCTGCATATGTCCTCCCTGCCTGATCACAAGTTCAGCCCAAACCAGTGCAAGTTTTAGATAAATCTACATTTGGATGCATGAAATGAAATGTGCAGAGGTGGAAAACCCCTCACTTCTTGTGTTTGTGACCTTGACAGGCTTTTTTGGCCTCAGTCACCAGAAAAGAACCTGAAAATGGGCTGTTGTTCTTAAGTGAGATGTAAGTGAAAAGAGCTGGACTTGCTGACTTTGCCTCTCTCAGGGAAAGGGTAGGACCCTGCTGAGTGTACAGCTTTATCCACATCAGCTTGGGCAGCAAGCTGCTATCTCCAAGTTAAGTGCTATGGTATTGGAGCTTGCCTCTAATTTTTAACAGGTATTAAAATACAAATAGAGCTTTTTATACCTATATTTCCAGTATGACAATGCTTGGAGCAGTACAGTCCCAGTATCAGTACAACATCAGTGTAGTGCAACTGCCCAGACAAAAGCACTGATGCTGTCCCAACTGCACCTCTGCAACTTCAGTAATTATATGGATCAGCAATATCCTGACAGAAGGCAAAGAAAATAATGAACTCCCATCTCTAACTATTGCAATTTTATTAGGGAGGTGATGTGCACTGTTTGCACTGCAGCGGAACAGATTATGGCGCCTGCCATAGTAACTGTCATTATAATATTAGAAAATGTAAGAAGGATGTAAAGTGTTCGTCTTTCTAATGACAAGCTCCATCTTCAGAATGCAAACAAGAGTAATTTCATGAGATCTGTCTTTTGTAATTTGAGCTTTATATCACAGCAGAAGACATTTATAGTCATCTTTTTCTAGTTTTAATAGAAAAAGTGAAGTTACATATCCTTGAAAGAAATGAGACACAAATACTGCACAAGGCATAATTGTACCAAACCTATCCTAAATAGCAGATGTCATTCCATTTCTGGGACACACCATTAAGAGATTAACCAAAGCGACGTTATACTGTGTTAAGGGAACATCAGCACTATAGCTGACTATGAAGTGAAATTAAAGTTGCTGGGTTTGCTTCCTCCAGCTTTTCAGTTTTGTTTGGAGAATGGACAGCCACTCTTGCACCTAGAGAACGTTTATTTTTGACTCAGAGAACAAGATGACTCCAGGTATTGATCACTGGATACTGTATTTCATGCCTGGACATTATTTATTTGGTTCTGATGCAGAACAGGAGCAAGCTCAGGTCTCTGCCAGCTTGTGACTTTGCCATAGAAGCTGACATTTGCTGGCTGCAGTTTTTCCACAGTGCTGGGGATACAACATTTATTTCCTAATATCAAGGGAGACCATCTCTGCCCAGGCTGGTGATCTTACAGGACTCTGTAGGAGACGAGGGCAGTGTGGGGTTAGCTGGATAGTAAAGAATTCTGACTTCTGTTTTACTCTTATCAATTTGGCATCATATACTGGCAATATATTTGCTGTAGGAGAAATAAAACAGCCAAAAATAAAGATGAGGTTGGAAACACTATTATTCTTTATGCCATCCCAGCAAAAGTAAAATAAATTAAACCCAAGCCCCACTATAATGCAGTGAGAGGCCACAGTCATCTGTAGGGGAGGCAGAAGAATGTCAATTTGTTTCAAAGAAAAGTTTAAAAAGCAACTTGACCACAGGGAGGAAAGATAAATGAAAGAGAAGGGCACTTTAATGTAGCAGATAATAGCATAAAAAAAATCAAGCTGCTGGGAAACGAAGGGACACAAATTTAAATTAAACATAAATGAGGGTAATTAACTATGGGAACCAGCTATTGAGGGAGGCAATAGATCTTTTTTGTCAGGGAAGCCCTTCTAAATATTTTATATGTTAAGTGCTGGTCTTAATTTAGTAATTCTGAGGATTATGCACATAAAAACAACCAAAAAGAAACCCAGAACATTAGGCATGTAGAAATGAAACAGTCTTTGTGTATCCTTTAGGAATTTCATTAGTTCAGGCTTGGGTTGGTTTTTTTCAGGCATCATTCCTGTATAGTCAACAAAACCAGGCTATTAAATTTGATTTACTGCTCTCAGCTTTTGCTGGTAAGCATTTCAGCTCACACACAGTTTTATTGACAGCCCTGAAAGGTTGAAATGAGCCAGTCTGGATACAATGGTCTGGTTTTGGTCAGGTTTTGGTGGTGTAATTCATTTATGGAGTTAAATTGATTGACCCCATAAGGTTTCAAAATGTATGACTCATGTCTGGAGAAGCTATCACAGCAATAAGTTTATATATTTAGTGTTTGAGGATCCAAATGGCTGGGGACATTCCTTCATTTTCTTTTGTCTCAGAGTTGAGTTGCCAGCAAGTAAAATGTCTTCCTTCATCTCCTTTTTGGTGTTTTTTTTTTTTTTTGTGTGGTTTCCCTTGCGAATTTCATCCTTTCCAATAATATTGAAGCTTTCTTTTGAGCAATGAAATAACATGTTCCATCAACAGTCAGACTAATGAAGCCAATTTGCCAACTTATCTGTGTCCTTTCTTTCCATGCACTTCAATAACTCCAGCCCCACCAGAACAGCTGCACAATATAGCAGCTCTCTGGATTTCTCCTAATGTTGGCCAAGAGCCAGCCCTAGGCCTGAAGAAAACAACCCAAGAGCCAGCATTTGGTGTGGGTAAGTCTGAATTCACATCCGTGCTGGATAAATGCAATCCATGGGATCCCTTCCCACCTCCTTTACCATGGACATGAGCTGGGGCTTCTGCTTAGATGCCCATTGAAAAATATTTAGAAATCAGTTGTTGCTGAGGTTTGCATCCTTCTTTCAGACTTTCTTGAAATTGGACAATGTGCTCAGAACTGAGGGGATGAGGAAGAAAGATCTGACATGGGACTTGCAGAAAAAACAACTCCGTGTCCTCGGTTCCTTGGGATTTCTGACAACAGCAGTGGGCAATGGACCAAATTGGAAATTAGTTCAGCAGAGTACTGTGGGATGCAATTTGCTGGCAAAGGGCTCTTTAAATCAACAGTGAAATTTGATCTGAAGTGGCCTCAGTGCCAGTCTGAAGGACTGCCAGCTGCAGTCGGTCCCGGTTACAGGCAGGCTTGCTCAGAGCTGTGCCCGTTATGACTCTTGTTGGTGGTCAAGCTTAGCAACCCTGGTAGTGCTGCCCTTGTTGAAACAGCCCTTTTGCTGGGGCTGACTGGAAAGACTGGAAGCTTCATGGATGAACAGAGTAGTGTCTTGCTTAGGTGTCAGAGAGTGATGGTTTACCAGGGGGAATTACTTTGTCTCCTCCTGTGATGATCATCACACTGCCCTCTCTGGTTTTCCTTGACTTTTGCTCCATCTGAGTGACCAGCTGACCACAGACCACTAATGATTCACAGGCCATTGGAGACTCTCCTCTCCTTTCTAAACAGTATTTTTCCTCAGTGTCCCAGAATCTCTCACTTGTCTTGCTGATATAGGTCCTGCCACTACTGTCTCCAGTGTATCCCCAAGGGAGATTTTCTCCTCTTTCCTCTTATCTTTGCTGTGGCACTTGTCTGGCCTGATCCTCCTAAAAATCTTTAGGACTTCTTGGGAGATGATCCCATCTTACCTTGTCTTTCCGGGCTTTTGTCCATTCCTGTGTAAAGAAGATTTTTTTCCTATGGTTGCTCCTTGACTATTGCAGGACTCCAGCATCCCATTCTGTCCGTTCCAAAAATCTTCTCTCTGGGTGCACTTCGATACTTACTTTGCATGTGCAGTTACTGCAGTGAGCACACAGAATATTTAAATGGTATTTGGTATGTGCAGTTGTTACACACACCGCCCATAGCACAGACCGTGGGTAAGTTTGTAGAAAAGTATCTCACAGACATGAGGAGCATCCAGGATCTCGGTTCTCCAGCTCTGAGTTTAGAAGCCTCTCCTGTTTGAGAGAAGATAGTTCTTGGCAGTAGCAAATCACACTCCCTCGTCTCTGACCTCTGAGGTGGCCAGTACATTACCCATTTGGAATTTTGATCCTACTCCACCTTGGTTTGTTCCAGAAACGTGGAAATTGTTGAGTTAAACATAGCAGAAGAGAAGCCTGATAAATGCCTAGACATTGTTGCACAGAAATGCACATAATGAATCTCTTCCTTTAACAGACTTTCAGTTAGATATGCCCCAGAGTTCTATCTTCCATGTTTTCATTTGTATGGAAAATGGCCTAATTTAAGCTGATTGGTATCTAACAGGCCCTTGTTGTGTGTCATTTAACAGCCTGGAATTCCTATGCACTGCAGGGTACAGGGTATTTTATGGTGTTAGAGACTAGGGGGAAGGAGGAGAGTTAATATTCTCTGCCTCTTGGAAGGCAATCCACTTGTATTAATTGATGCCTCATCATAAATGCTCCTATCATGTATGGTTTACTTTAATTCTGAGTAAAGTACACATTGCTGATGGTAAGTTGAAATAGCTGCAAAGAGCCATACAGCATCTTAACTGCTGGGCTTGATTCTAGCACTGCACAGGGTGCTCCCTTCACCTCCTATTTTATATTCACTGTTTCAAAGGAGAGTTAGCACGAAGAGAAGCTGCTGTGTAAGAGAGGACAAGTTATAACTTGGGCCTTGGAAAACTGGAGAGGTGGATGCAGTCAAATGCTTGACTTCCCTGTGGTCAGTGCCAGCAATGTCAGTGTTAATAGCTGCTCGTGGCACCTTTGTGCCATACACTAAAGATCTCATCTCACACGACACATAATTAACCTGCACTTGCCACAGGTGGTCAGTGACATCAGCCTGTGTTCCGAGGTATGAGCTGGTATTTAGGTAAAGGCTGGGTAAAGCAAACACACCTCCTCCAGTAACAGCCACAGGGCTCCCAGAGGTCTCGTCCTCTGCACATTCTCCTTGACAAGAGCAGGAACTATTATCATCATTAGTATAAGAAACAATTACTGGCTGCAGTGAGATTTTCAGAGTAAGTGAGGAATAGATTTCCCTTATCCTGTAACACCCTTGCCCTCCTACAGTAAATATACAGGATATGGGATCCTATACCAGCCTCTTTGCCTTGCAACTTGTCTGTCAGGACAGATAAAATCTGCCCATTCTTTGAACTTACACTGGCGTGAGTTAGTTATACTGGCTACTGTGAGAGTCACATAGCAGACTAAACTCTTTCTTTTCTGCTTTGTCAGATCTCTTTGCATCCTGCAGTGCCCATGGAAATCCAGAGAGTGTTGGCCAAGAAAAGTGAAAGTATTTGTTTCCTGTATGCATCTACCACCCTATTTATACCTGTCCCTCCTGGAAAAACACAGAGCTTGGAGGTGCTGGGTTAGGCAGCAATTTTCCTTTTGCTCACAGAACTATCCTTGCTGTGGTCTCCCAAATACTCTTGATTTGTTTTTCTTAAACAAGATGAAAGCTCCAACTCTCATTTTTTGTGGTTTCAGCTACTTAATCCAGGCTTCTTTTTTCACCTCTTCTTGATGTAAGCATCTGCCTGGGTGCTTTGTTGCTCTGTTATTTCTCAGGTTGTGAGGTAGAGCTCCAGCTCTGACTCTTTCACTTCAGTTCAGCCAGACCTTCATTGCATGGTGTCCATGCCCTCAGGATTTTGCAGGATGTAAGTGCTGAGTGACCACTGAACTTCACCTGTCAGGTGAAGATAACCCTTTAAGTTTGCCATCTGCTCTTTGCTTCCAGGGAACACACTGGGTTTGGGCTGTGAGAGCTGCTGAATCAAAAATGTCTGTGGTGTCTGGAGCTTTCATGTTTCCCCTGCTTAGCTGGAGTGTGCCTGTGACTGCAGGAGGGTAATAGATGTGCTGGTACCCTGCTGCCCTTCTGGACACAGCAGACAGCAAGGCTCCAGTAAAGCCATAAAGTACACTCCTTTTCTGTTCCTCATGAAAGTCTGAACTGTTGTTCTCCATGTGGTTTGGATCTAACTTTTACTTCCTCAAACAGTGGTTGTCTGCCGCCCATCTGCAAACACAGATCTTATGGTTTTGCATGCAAAATCTGCCAGGCTGCTTTCTGACCTATTTCCGGACATTTCTTTAGCATAATGCAAAATCCCTTATGTTTTCATGGGCCTGTGAAAGACAAAATGTATTACTGTTCTATTCAGAACAGTTTTTAAGTCCTTCAGGAAATACTTGAATGCAAAAAGCCCATGGATCATCAACTGATGCAGGTCACCTGGTACCGATGTACCTGAGAGGCAGAGATGAGCTGCAGCACAGAGGCTGGGCTCTGAGAGCATGGTTGATCAAAAAATATTGAGCCTAGAGGGAAGGAAGCTCTGGTTTCTGGCCAGTGCAGTATTGTTCCCATCACCGTGGGAACACAACAAATGGATGTGTAAATACATGTATTTTATGGCATTCAGAAGTGATGGATGTGCTCACATCCTTCCCTAACATTATCGTTGATCTTTAACTACCATGTAACCAGGCAGCAACAGGTGCTTTGTTCTTTTGTTTTAGCATGATGGATTCAGAAGTCCCTGTTGGGCAAGACCTGAGTGGCCCTGGGGGACAGAATAGCTCTCCTGCAGCCTTGGCTGGAAGCAAGAAAATCTGAAGTGAATATGGATGCTCTGGTACCCAGTATCCAGTCTCAGTAATGTCACAACCCACTCACTCTGGAGCAGCTCATGTGTCCCGGGACAGACCTCCTAAGAGAGATGCTCACATGAGCTCAGAACCCGCATTTGTGCCAGGTTTTTGAAAGAACCCGGATCCTGTTTAGATAACAAAATCAATGGCCCTGATACACTGAGAGTGTTAAATGTGAGAACAGGTATGGAACCGTTTTTGAGACAGGGGAAGAATTTTAGCTGACATGCTTAAAAAATCTGTCACCTAACAAAAGGAAATCACGTTGAGAGTTTTAAAAGGCATCTAAGTGATAATGACTGTCAGGTACCCAGTGCTTGCTAGACTGAAATGTATGAGAACTGCAAAGATCTCTTGAGCTCCCTTAAATATGCCAGTCGATGGCTGCAGCCACGCCTCAGCAGCTGTACTCACCTTTCCCACTGTGTGCTGGAAGCTCTGGGGCCTGTGGATGGATGGAACAACACTGACAATCCGTGATTGCTATTGATAATTACCTGATCTTTATTATCTGTCCTGTTTATGCAGCAAATGTGTTATAAAAGAGAAGGGGCTCTCAATGAAACTCAGCATGTAGGAAAGTTACTGTGTTGCATAAGACTTTATCTGCCTTAGGAACTATGGAAGTAGGCTCCCATACTTTGTCTTTTAGGTGCAATCTTTAGTTAAGATTCTGGAACAGTTGTCAAGACGATTATGGGTAAAGAAGGCCCATAAAAAGGTTGAAGATAATCAAACTATGTGAACTGTGAGTTGGATAGTAGTGGACTTTTACTGACTGCATCCTCTAAGCCAAGAAAAACAAAGTTTAAGTGGGGTGGGTTCAAAGAGGGAAAAAAGGATGATTCTGGAGTACAGACCAATTGGTTATGCATTATTGTTATAGAAATGTATGTAGAAATAACATTTTTATAAAATAATTGAGGGAGAGAGTTAATTGAAAACTGTATTTTTAGGAAGCATTGACTGTATCTGGTCTTCTTACCATTATAAGTCCTCCAAGCAGTACAGCTCTCCCCAGACAGCTGCCATTAGAAGAGATGCTTAAAAGTTGGGACAGCCTAAGGAGATACCCTGGAGAGTGGATTGCAATGTTCTGGGAAACCACCCTGTTCACCACAATGGATACAGGGAATCAAAAGCATCTCTGACAGCCACAGCTGCTGTATTTGGTCACAGGACATTTTCTAAAAGGGCAATTATGGATTCAGATAGCTACTCTCATGAAAATTGTAAATGCTGTATGGGACCCCAGGAGACTACTTCATCTTCCTGTCCTGAAAGAGCTCTAATGATGGAGATGCCATAGTCTCTCTGGGAAGTCTGAATGCTTTACAGTGCTTCACTATCTACATAATGTCTAACTGTAGCACCTTAGCAGTCTGAACCCATGATTGCTTGTCTTATCCAGAACATTCATGAAGAACAGATTGTTTCTTTACTCCTTTCATCAGGCTGTGAAAAATCTTGCCGTATAAAAATCATAGAATCATACAATATTTTAGGTCAGAAGGGATCCTATGGAATTACCTAATCCAACCTCCTGCTCAAAGCAGGGCTAACTTCCAAGGTAGCACAAGACTTTGTCCAGTTGAGTTTTGAGTATTCCCGGAGACAAAGATACCACAGTGTTTCCAGCCTCCTTAATCAGCCTCACATGACCCTGGATTGGCTCAACCTTTTTCTAACAGGCTGGTATTGTTGGTATATGATCATCTGGTGACCTCCAGCAATTTCCAGGCCTTTTTCTGTAGAATGTCTGTATTTGAAATTGAATGGACTAATTCCCTGTCTTGTGTTTAGGTAGCTGATTATTTCTGCTTAAGTGCTGCATTTTGCATTTGATCACATTGAATACCATACCATTTATTTCTGATCCTATTTCCAGTCTGGCTGACCATTTTGAATTACAAACCTTTAGCATACTAGCAGCCTTTCCTGGCATGATGTTGTCTGTACATTCCATGGTAAAGCTCTCTTCTGAAACATAACACTGTGTTTCCTTTGGTAGATGGACACAGAGGTACATTTATTTGTACCTCTCCCAGAGTGATGACAGAAGTGTAGAGAAAGCGTCAATCTGCATTGGTCTTTGCTAATATCTGGACTTTGTAAAGATAAAACAGCAAATGGAATTGATTCAAATCTATTTAAAAGTGATTCCAGTGTGTTTGAGATCAAGCATGAGACAAGTTAGCAGCAGAGACAATTGATCTGGGGGCTTTAGAGAGAGAAAGAATGTTTAAATTGATTTACTTAGAATTATTTATTTTTTTAAGTCATGGTTTGAAAGCTGGCTCTTGGTGGGAACTCTGTGCACACAATGAGCATGTTTGGCCTTGAGCACATGTATCTGGTTTTAGTTTAGCCAGGCTGGCCACACTCATTCCACTCTGCTCATGATCTCATTCCATGCTCCTTGTCATGGTATCTGCACACCATCCAGCAATATATTAAAGCATGAGTAACATGTCTTATGTTGATTATTCTGTCACCAAGAGAGAAATGTGTCTTGTCTGGTATGGAACTTAGATTGTTTTAAACAAAGCTCTATACTGATGCTGGAGAAAAGTCAAGAGCTGCGCCTTGTATTAGGAGGAAGAATTGGCAAGGTGTCTGCTGGCCCTTGGGTAAGGCCATTTTGGGCCTCAGACCAGCTACAACCAGAGAAAACCATGCTTCCTGCACTGCTGAGCTCTCCCTGCACTGTGGAAAGGCCATTTGCCCTGCTGCCAGCATGCTTCATCAGCTTGTACACTGTGATACTTGGGGCACCTCCAAATTCTCCTATTAGTCCAGGAGGAGAAATGCTCCTAACAGTCTTTATTTTGCCTTTAATGAAATGACCAGGTTGGTGTTAAAAATGCAATGTGCTGTGTGTCAGCCGAGTGGAAGAAATGTCTCCAGGCTGCAGGGAGGAAAGGGAAGGCTTGAAAAACTTGTTCAGCTGCTCAGAGTTCATATTTGTGTGTGCAGTGAACGAGCTGAACCCTGTGCCCCTGCTGGGCCTGTGTTCAGTGTGTGTTACCACAGGGCAAGTTTTCTGCTTTGGTCATCTGTCAGACTGGAGGGGAAGGGCTCTTGCTAATGGCTGTCATTAGAGGCTGCATCATTCTCTTTGCATATTTACTGAGCTAAACTCCAGCCTCAGCTCCCATCTGTGTGATAAAGGAGGTACCTCTCTACAGTATCTCAAGTGTGAGAGCTCCAAAGCCCTTTACAGAGTCTAATTTAACTTCAGCTTGTGCTTGGAAGCGAAGTGCTCCTTTTTTCAGAGAGGGGTGAAACTGAGGGACTGAAGGCTGAGCCTATTTGTTTCTTCTCTCATACATAGTCCTCAAAACAGATTTTGACTCAAACATGACCCCTTCCCAGTTCCTGTGTTCCACTTTAGCTGCTCAGTCCTGTTCTGCTGAAGAGAGCAGGAGAATCTGTGCTTTCGCTCTTCTGCACAATCCACAGCTGGCACTTGCACTCCCTGTCTCCCAGGTTGGGTCAGTAGTCTCCCTGCAAACAGGAACTGAAGGACCTTTCTGGCACATGGGGTTTTCCTGACCTCCCACTGCTGCTTTTTCTCTGGAGAATAGCCTCCAACTCATCGAGGACACTGTGGATCCAAACCCTCCGTGTCTCTGGCTCCTTATATGGTAACATGAAGAAGTCTGAGCATTTTAGTTCTGATTTGGAGTTACCCTGGTTGTCTTCTTGGCCGGGGAACTAGAAATTTTAAAACCTTAGACAAGCTGGTTCTTACCACCAGGAAACCATCCCCTTCGTTCAAGTACACGTGTGCTGCTGTCTCACCACTGGCCAAGCGAAGACCAGGCTGCATTGGCAGCAATGAATGTCCCCTACAAAACCTTTGCAGAAGGTAGAGTTTTAAGCATTGCAGTTTTTTTTTCCCCTCTAGAAGAGGATTTAAGATATTTGTTATTATAACAGCAGAAGAAAGAGGCTGAGATGGAGGGAGGGAGCCAGACAGGCTGTGGGACAGAGTTGGCTTCTCTGGCAGAGAGCACACTAATATGGAGTTGATGGTGGGCAGTGAGAGCAGGAAGTAACGGAGCTGGGGACATCTAGAAGAGACTTGAAGAAGTTTTGCACTCCTGAGCCATCACATCCAGACATGCAGGAAGTGGAGAAAACATTCCTGAATGAGGGAGAGGTGTCCTTGTTCATCCTAGATCCAGATGCATTTTGGCGACTTATCCCTACCTCTGACAGAAGCCACCCTAGAAAGAGGCAGAGCAGTGAGCATAGCTAAGGTTGCCTGATTGCCAGACCCTCATGTTTGTTTCTGGAAAGTCCTTGAGTGACTTTGCATGAATTTATCGAAGCCTGGAGTGGTGCAGTTTTGCACTAGGTTAGCAAAGAGTGCTTTGACAAGGTGATGTGTTCTTGTGCTGGAGTTCAGCCCACCCTTCCGCAGTCTGTGTGCTCTACTGCTACAAGCCCAGGGCTGGCTCGAGTGCTGGGGGCACATATGAGCATGAAACCACGTGGGAAGTAACTGCACTAAATGATTTGAGACACATTTAAGGACAGAAACAAAGGGTTATGGTAGCTGAGGGAGCTACAGCAAATTTCAGGGGTTGTGGGAGTTTGATGTCTCTTCAGGACCAGCTACTATTATTAAAAAAAGGCATATGAAGATTCTTTTATCTCCTCCCTAGATTTCACGCTGATGAGACCAATCCTGACAAGCACTGAGAGCTGCAATCCCTGCCACGTATCCCCAGTGCCTCGTCAGCCTCAATTTTTTAAAAGTAACCATAGATTTCTTCTCTCACGGCACAGGTTCCACCATATTAGCAGAGCGGCTGGGATTGTCGACACCGAGCTCGCCCACATCAACACCCAATTCCCCCACTGTCCTCTGCAGTGGCGTCTCTGGCCCCTTACTGTCTACGTGTGGCTCTGGCCCCCTCTGCAGCTCTGTCAGTGGTAAGAGTGGTGGGATCCCCTGCTGCCTTTCCTTTGCCTCCCTTCATAGTCTCACACTCATCTCCCAGAAGGGCTCTAAAACCACAGTAATCAACAGATTATTATTATCCCATCACCTCCCCTGGGGAGGAAGGGAGAGCCTCTGCAAGGGCTATTTTCAGTCTGTTTTATGTGGAAGCCGCTTGGATGCCTAGACAGCAATATTTCTCTAACCCTTTTCATCGTGAAAGGTCCCAAGGGAAGCAGCGGATTTTCTGCTGCGTGCGTGGCCCTGCGACGCAGAGCCTTGGGGAGAGCTGTGTGGCAGGGACACGTCTCACGCTAGCTTGAACTGGAGCTACGGGTCTGCCTGTGCCTCCTCCTTCTCCCTCCTCACACCTTCAGTAAAACGCAATATTGCTATTTCTAACATGCCAATGAAGTACCATGATATTTAGATAAATGCACAAGCAGTAAAAAAGGATAGGCTGTTCTGCAGCACTTTTAAAACTCCAGACACCTGCACGGTCCTAAAGCATTGATGGTGGGATACATGACTTACCAAATGCTTGTTGCATGGGAACAGCAGTCTCTTGGCTTGCTCTTTGTGGGCAGCAGACCCCAGCAGATGTTGCCCTTCTGCTGCCTTGAGCCTTGGCATGTGAACCAGGACTCAGCGCGTGGGACAGCAGGTCACGGGAAGGAACCCTGGTCCTGGAGCATGCATTTCTGCTAGGGCATGGTTCCCCCCTCTGTAGCTGCAGGGCAGAAATTACCTTGGGATGTCAGGAAGCAACAGGAGTGACCGTGGTTTTTTGTGTTGCAGGCACACCTCCCAACTCTCCAAGCAGCTTGCCTGAGTCACCCATCTCTCCGTCCGTCCCAGGGCCCTGGGTAGATGAATGCGCCATCTGCTACGAGAACATGGTAGACACAGTCATTTACTCCTGTGGACACATGTGTCTCTGCTATTCATGTGGGCTGAAGCTCAAGAAGATGTCCAATGCCTGCTGCCCCATTTGCAGACGGGCCATCAAAGATATCATCAAAACATACCGCAGCACTTAGAGCAGCAGCAGATTCCATGGTGGGGACTGGGCACGTGGGGAGAAGGCTGTGAAACAACACAGGTCTTGGTCTTTGTTCATGACCCAGCAGATTCAAAACCCATCACCCACCACCACCCTGACCTCCTCTTCCATGGACAACAGATGAGACAAGCTTAGATGCTGCTCTAAGCAAGCCCTGGGGCTGAACTCCAGTGTCAGGGATGTTGCAATGGACTACTCTCCTTTGTGGATTTTAAATTTATCTCAAAAAATGCCAGCTGGTGCAATCATCCCTTTCTACACCATGCACAGCACAGGGGAGTCTCCACTCTTTAGCAGAGACAGCAAGTGGTAAAAGGTTCAGTGCTACACATCTCCTTCCAGAGGCACCCCACATGCAGAGATAGCTTAGCAGAAGAGAAGAAACAAGCAACGTGTTTCTCTGTGCAACCGGCCTGACCAGAGGAGGCTCCGTAGAAAGGACAGAGCAAGGCAAGCATTGACCCAGCGAGAGAGGTGCAGTGAGCACACTCACAGCAGAAAGGCTGGGGCCAGTGCAGAAAAGAACCCAAGATTTGTGAAGCAAAACCCACCCCATATCTGCAGACAGAAGAGCAGACCCATGGCAGCCCCTTGAGGGCAGTCCCCAACTCTCCATTGCCATTCTCTGACAGAGGCTTTCACGGTGGGTTTGGCAGTGAATTCTGGCAACAGCTCTGCTCCCTCCCAGCAGCGTCAGCCACCCCTTGTCACCATCCCGGTGCATGACAAGCAGCTCTTGAACCCCACCACCACCAACCTGCGTGGGGTCTCCACGCAGCACAAGGGATTCAGCAGCATCCTCTTCTCCCATGGGCCTGTGGGAGAGGGAGACATCACTCCCTCACCTTTCTCCCCCTACCATCCAGACAGCACTTGTGAGGAAAAACCCCAGCCTCACCGGGGAAGAATGTATAAACCCACACGTCTGTGGGTTACCTTTACTGGTAACTTTATCACTGTGCTTTAAGACAAAACCAGTCAGGTGGTACTCAGCTCTTCACAGCCACACCGGCAGGACACGGCTGTCCTTACGTGTTTGGAAGTAAGGAATGAAAAAAAATAACTTGAGGGGTTTGATTTGCTTTAGTTTATTTAAAGAAATCCCCTTCTCTCCTGCCTGAGCCAGGAACTTGGCTGTGCCCAGCAGGGACAATGGTGGCCCCCACGGTTCCCACGCAAACAACTGCTGCTCTGCCATGGCCACAGGTGTGATGCAGGGCTGCTGGCCCTTGGGTCTGGGCTGGGTGGCTTGGCAGCAGTAGGAGCTGCCTACCTCCCTTCCCAGCCCATCCTGCTGCCTTCCAGGGCTGCAGGGGAGGGAGGGAATGTGGCTGGCTCCTGGAGGCGGGGGTCAGAGCTGGGGTGCCACAGCAGCGGACTTTGCCCCACCACATCTCCCATCTGGCCAGACCAGGGAAGGCCATGGAGTCACACCCTTCCTGCTGAGCTTTTTCTTGCACCCCAGCATGTGGCCATTGATGGGATGGGGGGAAGAGTGTAGTGTAGGGATAGCAGCATTTAATGCACACATGCAATTTGCTGCAGGGGATATCATGCCCGCCTCCTTCCCACCTCGGCAGCAGGTGGGTCTTCGCCACCCACACTGGCAGAGGTTGCTCCTAAAAACACCTGGAAAACACATCCTTGCTCTGTCTCTCAAGGAGATGCAGAAAGAGGCTGCTCACTGAGGAGCACAAAGAGAGCCTTTCTCTGAAGGTGCCACCAGCACTGCAGCCTACCTGGGGGTCTGCAGCTCCCCCTGGCCTGCCCTGCTGGCAGCACCAACTTGAACGCTGATACTCTGGGTGACAAGGATTTATGTTTTTTCCTGGCATACCTCTGATGTACAGCCCAGACCCAGCCCTGTCCCCAGGACCAGCTGTCAAAAGCTCCAAAGCTCGTGGCTCCCATGCCCAGATGCCCTCACTGAGGGGCAGGAGGAGGCCAGTTGGCACAACCTGGGGGAAGTCAGAGCAGCCCTGCAAGGAGCACAGCTGGTCCTCAGGCACATAGCCAGCTCCAGCTGTGACCAGCACACACAGGGAGCTTTTTTCAGCAGTTACACAAACTCCAGTGCAAAGATTTCAAAAAGGAGTAACCCAAGGGTAAGAAGGTGTTGATGAAATAGTGGATGTGGGGAAATGTGCAATAAGCAGCCTCCCGAGCCTTCACCACACCAGTGGGACCAGTCCCCCTCCATGCAGGGAAAGCCAAGGGAGAAATTTTATTTTTCAAGAAGTTCGATCCATGGGTACCAGTGCAGTGGTGTGAATTCCCTTTTCACCTTTTGAATTGAGAGTGTTTTAATATATTAACTGTGTTTGTTTTACTGTGGACCAAACTCTAGGAGTTAGCAGAAGCTGAAAGCTCCCCCAGTATCTGAGTTCAAAAATTGGGGTTCAGTCCTGCCCCTGAATAGGCTGGCCTCCAGCTGTAGGCAGGGAAGAGAAAAAGGCTCTCTCCAGGGAGGAAAAAAAAAACCCAGCAAAACCAGTAAAAATAACAAAAATCCTAATCTTTTGTTTTGTTTGACTGGTGTAGGTTCCCATGTACCTCTGTGTTGTGTCATTTGCATTTCATTGCTTTACTTTAAGATGTTTTGTGTTCTGTTTAAAGACAAGAATAACTCATTGTGAAAAATTGGATAACTGTGATCGTGAATAAAGTTGATTTAGATATCCTGCAGCAGCATGGGTGACTGAGTATTTACCACTTCATAAGTGCAGCAAAACACGATGGCCAGCACAGTGAGAGACTGAGGTAAAAGCTAGGTTGGCATGAGACCCTCTTCCTTAGGGAGAGCTGGGTGGAGAGATCTCAGGCTTTCCTTTAGTGCTGGAGGGTGGGAGGGCATTGGGAGATGGATATTAATACCTCCTTGGTGGACACCACACACACGTAAGGAATAAAGGAAGCCACAGAAGTAAAAGCAAGGGCTAACAGCATTCCTGAAAGCTTAGGCCCCACACTCCTGAACCTCTTCACCCCCTCCTCAGAGAGAAGTCACAGCTTCTCTACTCACTGCCTTGTTTAGTCTCTTCTGTAACTACAAAAAAGTGGCCTCTACCAGCACAAGAATGAGAACGTGTGCTGTAAGGAAACCCAGGACATGCTGCTCAGCCTAGCAGGGGGCAGGTGGGGTGGCTGAAGATGAGGCAGAGCAGTACCATCCCAGCCCTGAACTGAGCAACATGTTGAGAAGGCCCACTGACAATCTGTGGTCTGGTCAAGTGAGATGCTGAGGTAAGATGCAGATGCTTCCTGAGTATATAGCAAGGGACACAAGGACCCAAGGGGAATTTGGATTCTCCAGGAGTGATGCCAGTTCCCTCAAAACCCAATCCTCTGCTGCAGGTATCTGCTCAGGAGCACACCTACAATACAACAAATGTGAGAGTTTCTCCTCATCTTTTTAACTATTCAGTAGGTGAGAGACTATCTGGATCACGCTCTTGTTGCGGGACATATTTGAGTTGGCATCTTCTCCCTCAGTGTGGGTGCTCTATCTGCCAAAGGCCAGGGACATCCCAGGAGTGGTGTCCTCAGCCTCTCCAGCTGAAGCCATTCCACTCCTCGGTAGCCTAAAACATTCCAGGCTGGGCAAAGCAAAACCGCTTCTCCAATCCAGCTTTCTCCAACACCAGCCTGAGGACATCCCAGCTGTTGGGAAAAGGCAAGTCTACACATCCATGTGCTGCACTCCAAGAGCTGTTCCAGCTCCTGCTTTCCCTGGGACAGGAGGACCTCTAGTGGGTCTGGAAAGTCTCCTCATTCCCTCAGGAGCAAGGGACAGAGTTGCACAACACAGGATGCCCTAGAAACTGGCGGCGCTGACTTGCCGGACATGCTCTGCCCAAGCACTGCCACAGAGTAGGACGAGCGAAGTGCTAATGCTCTGGGCCAAACTCAGATCCTCCCCTTCCTTGGCATCAGCAAGAGGGACCACGGCACATCTGCCAGGTTTCGCCTCTGCAGCCTCAGCCTGTGCATTCCCTCCTGCAGCTGCCACGTGCAGCAGCCCCAGTGAGCTCTGCATCCTCACCTGCTGAGCATCGCTGGAGTCACCCTGCCCTGCCCTTCCTCCCCAGGCCATCACCATCACCTCACCACATCCAAACCAGAGCTGCAATTTCGCCATTGCTCCCAAATTATTCTCCAGCAAGACCAGCTGTGGTGCAGCACCGACCTTCCCCAGCGAGGGTATCCCAGCACCGCGGCCCTCCCGCTGCTTCGTGCAGGGCCGTTCCCGGGGTGTCCCGGCTGCCGCACAGCCCCGGCGGGGGAAGATGAGAGGGAGGATGCTCCGAAAGCGCTCCGGGAGCTGCAGCGCTGCTCCGGCATCGCCACCTGGTGCTCAGTGCCCGGCCCGGCCCGCAGCCCCCGCTCCTCCCGAGATCGATCTTCACACACACTGCAAATGCACTCAGGTAGGGCCAGAAAAATCCAGTCTGGAGTGCGGCACAATTCTGCTGGTGGCGCTCCGAGAAAAACGAGCAAGAGGGAAGCAATTAACAGTGAGGCACAGTGTACAAGAGGATACATTAGTATATAGTGATTGCACCAGCCCAAAAACCGCCTTTCCATCTGGTTGGCTCACTTGATGCAAAGGGAACAGGGAGCACAGTTTCCAGTCACAGTTGCCACTATGTTTGTGCCCAGGACTGTGTGCTGCATCAGATTCAACTCCTGGCATCCTTCAGAGAGCTGGGGTGCCTGAACAGGACTCCTCACGCACCATCCACCCCACATGCCAGCACAGAGGAACATTTCCTACAGTCAGGCTGGGATCTGAAGAGCTAAAACCCAACACTGTTACCCCTCTACTGCTACATCCCTTGTTAAAATCTCCTCCCCCAATATATCCCCTAATCCACTGCCTTTGGCATCCCCAAGAGATGTCTCTGCATAAGGAGAGGGAACCCATTACCAGAAATTTCAGGTTTACCCATCTGCTGCTTTGCACAGCAATGACCTTCTACTTGTTGAGCTATTTGGGCCTCCAGCCTTGTGAGATGGGTAAGAGCAGTCAGCAGTGCCCAGCAGCCTTGCAGGATCAGACCTTAGTACCCCATGTTCAAGCACCACCTGCTCTGCAGACTGCACACAGGGCTCATCCCACCTTGGAGAGCAACTCCAATCACAGAACCAAAGGACAACTTTTGTAAAAGTATGCTTTTCTCCTTATTTTGGACCTATCCTTCTCCAAAAAACATCTTTACTTGAGTACTGTAAACCTTAAGAACTCGCTCAACACAGACCAAAGTTCTTTGTGTTTGAGGGCTGAGGTGACACTGTGGAATAGAAAAAATACAAAAATGCAGCATACAGTAACAACTTGGGCTAGGGAACAAGACATGTTCTGTATCCATTTAGTCTAAGATGAAATTTGCAATTGCATGAATGCACAAATTTCAAGTTACTCTGAGAAAGATAAATACAGTGGAATTCAAGTGGAATCAAAACAGTACTGAAAAAATTAGAAGAAAAACCCCAACAAAACAAACCAACTGGATCACAATTAAAAAGGTCAAAAATTTATTTTTCCTTAGGGCATAAGAGGCGTTGTAAACAAAATACCAACAAACAAACAAACAAATCACAAGTCAATTCTTACAGTCTGCAAGCATTTGAAGATAGAGTACCCTTTCCCCACCTCCCCCCGAACACTGCAAGCCTGCTCAAATGGTAACAGGCAACAATCCTGGGCCCTGAAGGTCCAGGGAGTTTTGCCATGTCCCAAGCTGGGACTAAATTTCTCATGTAAGAAGGACACTGCATCTGTTTTATCAAACACTTTAAAAAAAAATAGTCCAACAAAATATAAATATTACAGACAAAGATCAGATTTAGCACCACCTTTGGTCCAAGCAGTCAATGAACTGGGAGATGACAGGTACAGTTTGTTTAGCAAGTCCCTTCTGCCTGAGTCTTTGAAAACATTAGAGGTTCACATTGCAAGAACTTGTAATAACTCTGAGAAAACAGTCATCCAACTCTGGCAGTCCCTCACAACCTCCCAGGGTCCTGCACACAGGGAGGGGGGAGCATCCTGGCCGGGCAGCAGCACCCAGGTCAGCAGAGACCACTCAGAGCGCTTGGCAGAGCCCTGCAGGACATGGCAAACACTGTGCCAAGGGTCTGGTCCTGCTTTGGCCCAGCAGAGCTCTGACTTCAGGCATGGCTGAGGAGCAGGAAGAGCAGTGACAGCGTGCATCCTGAATTTCCCTTTCCACTAGCATTTGCCACCTTCCACCACCTGTCAGACTGCAGCACCTGTGAGCTGCCAGGGTGGGTGATGGCAGATGCCTGGAAGGAGCTGAAGTTGCCTCAATGCAAGTTATTTCAGCACATCTGGAACATGCAAATCAGGAGTTCTTTTATCAATTGTAGTTTACTCCAAGGCCTTTTTAGGCTCATCTTTTCCAATACATATATGCCCATCACAGATGCATGGTTCTGAATTTTTGCAATGAGGTGTCACTGACCAGTTGCTGTGCCACAGCACTAGTGTATGCCAGGGCACAGTCACAAGGACCTGTGATAATCCTAGGAGAAAAATTAGGTTCATAAAGCACCTGGCAATATTTCTTGTTTCTTGCAACTCCCTCTTCTATAAGTGTCCAGAACTCAAATTGTCTTTTCCTTTCCCGCAGGAATTTTTGAGCAGTCCTACTTAACCATTATTAAATGCTGTTCAGTTCCAAAATAACACCAGCTCTAACAAATGCCTATAGAGAAATGCTGAGATCTACTTTTAGGCACAGTAATTGGAAGTCTGTGTTCTGCATCTTCACATGTACAATTGCCCAAGACAAATGGTGTTTCATTATTCTCTGTTGAGAGACCCATACAGAGTTTTCACCTTTACAGAGACATGACTAAAATTTCCCAAACAAGCATTTGTTTTTACTTCACTGCTTCAGAACACACTGCTCTAGGGAAAAATCCCAAACTTTAATTACTTTACATTGTTTTGCAGCTCTCTGAGCAAGCAGTTGGTCATGGCACAGAGAGCAGGGCAGCCCCTCTGCATGCAGTCCCTATCCCACATAGGGCACAGCCATGAGGACAGCTCTGAAAACAGTTCTGGACTGGGCACTGCAGTCAAGTAAAGTCTGCAAATCTGGATTAAGGGGTATATTAGGCTTTCCACAGCTTGTTCCCCCCACCACTGTCATATCCAGAGTAAATGAAAACATTGTGCTATGATGATTTCATTAATTCTTGCTGGGACAAAGCCACACTTCTGTTGTCCCAGTCACAGAAACAGGTCCCCAGTACCGTATGTATCAGCTAAATCCTCACAGGTCCCAGCTGATTCGTGCTGAAGCCTGAGGAAAATTTCTGGAGAGTCACTTGGCAAAAAGAAGGAAACCTGTGTTTTCCTCATCACTAATGCATCTTTTGGTAGGCCCACAGAAAAGTTGCTCATCTTTGTTAACTAGTACTCTAATCTGCATCCAGTCTTTACAAATGTTTACACACAGACTCAGGGACTGGTCACAAAAAGATCTGTTTTGTGCCAATTCAGACAGACTGGGGCATATAATCCCTCATTAACAATAACTCTTGCCATCAATGGCAAAAGATACTGTTAAGTGCAAAAAGTGTCACTTTCCTGGACTTCAGTTTTACTGGGATGACTGAGAAAACCAATTTTTAAAATCATGCATATGATTTCCTTTCCTAGGAAAACCTCTCATAGACCCAAGCACATCTGGACCCTTGCAGGAGCTATTAATTGTACAGTTTTATCCAACTGGTTAGCACCTCAAATTCATTAAACACAAACTGAACAATGCTTGAAGCTACAGTTATTATTTCTGTCTCTAGCTGACATTTGCTATGACATGCTGTGAGTGCCAAGATACCTGTCACCTCTTGAAGAATTAATTCATGACCAAAAGCTCTAACATCTACATGATCAATAATATTCACTCCACTACCTTCAGTGGAGCTGGATCAGAGGCCACAACAAAACATGGTCCAAAGCTGTTAACACAAAAAAGGATTTCTCTAGATTCATTTTCTTCCTCTCTTAGCTTAACTTGCAATCCAAAACAAACTAAATGGTCTCCTGCCCATAAACTTTCTTTAAAAAAAAAAAAAAAAAAAGCTCTCAGCTAATTCCTTCTCATATTTACCACAACAGAAACCACACCAACTTCTAGACGTTTTCCCAAGCAGAACAGACAAATTGGTTCCCATATTAAAAACAAAAGACAAAAAAGTGTCACCAACTTGACCACACACACACTAAGACCAGCCACACATTTCTCTATCTCTGGTCACCGACATACTCTCCCAAGATTCCAAGCTCCCACCAGGTACATTCCCACCACCTAACCACTAAAAAATGGAGCTCTACACCAACACAGAAATGACAACGGCATCTAGTTTTCAAGGTCACATTAAGAACATCAACCACCCAAGAAACCCACTGCAAAACTTCACTTAGACCAGGCCCAGATCCATATTTTTTTCTTCTTTTTGGTCAACTAAAAACTTGAGACAGCAAACCCTCTAGGAGCTTCCAGTCCAGACACGTGCCATTGCTCTGCTAATGCAGAGGAGCACAATGGCTCAAACAAATTTCAGCCTTCCTTCACCAACAGGTTTGGGCTCCCAGTAACTCACTGCCCACAGTTTCCAGAGATAATCTGGGCTAATTAACAGCTCTGGAAGCAGCTACAGATGTACACAGCCAGCTGAACTGCTTCCAACACCCACCTTGAGTTATCTGCATCTGAACTTTAGCCTCAGCAGCAATCAATCATGCTCCTGGAAGGACTTCTCTTAACATGACATTTGATATTGAGTCTTAACTGAGGAGGCTCATCTACATGATTCTCCCTAAACATTGCTAGCAGAGTAATAAGCACTGCTGTCTACAATTAAATCTGCAGTACAGGAACAGCACTGATGTCACGTGCAAGTCAGCCAGACAGCAGAAAAGCACTTACTCTGTACACTACTGGCCCCACAACACACTTCGGACCCTCAGTACAAAAGAGTCATTTTAATGCTACACACACTTTGCTTTTGCAATATTCCAGGTTTGAACTCATCACGAATAATGAGCAAGACTTTTCAGCAAGCCTGTTCAGCATGACACAGAAAAATTCCTCCTATCAACTGGAAACAATTATAACTTCCTCTTTCCCTGAAAGTCCACGATAGGAAGTAAAGTCAGCTATTCACTGAAATACTTTATTTTTAAAAAGGTTTATTTTTCTTTTCTATTTGTTCCAGTTTCGTAATTGCTACAGGCTAAGCTCCAGTGACTGCACTATTCTTTTCTGTCCTGCTTCAAGGGGACAGAAACAAACCAAATTAATGTGTTTTGGGGGACCCAGAGTCAGGACAGAATTTGTTGCCCCTCTAGTCTAAACCTCAAGGGTGATGATGGGATTCTGTTTATTTATTACTACTTCCCTGGTGACCCAGAAGCAGTTCAAGAACAAGCTCCCAAACCACAAAAGAACTGTTTGCACAGAGAAAGCTGCCATGTTGCTTACCTTTCAGTCATCAAATACAGAGTCAGTAACAGCTTTGATGGGGAATAGCTGGAGAAGCCTGAAATATTTACCTAAATATTAAATGTTATACTTTAAAAATTCTCTTACAGTGCCAAGTGATTCTCCGTTCACCTGTTTTTCTCCTCCACCAAACAGGGACCAAGACAGGTACCATTGTAACCAAATAACCCTGAGCGTCAGGGAAAGGTCACTAAAGCCAACATTTTTCCAGAAGCAGTGCTATTACAGGGCTGTTCCTGCCAACATGGACAAGTCTAGAACTGCCCTGCTTGCCCACTCCACCAGCTGAACTTTGGTGTATGCAAACTCCCAGACACACAAACTGCCTCAACTACAACAAGCGTATAACCTATGTTTGTCTTCTTTTGGTGGATGGTGGCTTCAGGATACAGATTATCGTAGTATATTAGGGAGTGAAAAAAATCAACTTTTCTCAAGAAGGAAAAATCCTATCACAGAGCAGTGATGTATTTAAACCATCTATACAGAGAAAACACCTGCAGTGTCAGACCAAGTAATTTATGGCCTTATTAGAAACATCTTTTTCCTCATATTTTATCTATCTCTCCCCTGCCAATATAGTTCTATTTTCTTTTCTAATTTCTTTCCAAATTATCAATATAATTCCCGTAATTTTAATTCAGTAACAAACAGGAGTCTCAACTCAGGACAGTAGTGGCTTATGCTGACAAGAACAGGTCTGTAAAACGCCAGTGTGAAGCTTTAAACCAAATTTATTTATAAAAAAACCAAACACAAAATTAAAAAAAAATTGCACTCTCCAATTAAAAATCAACACTACCTTGATGCAAGAACAAATGAAGAACACAGTTGATGGGACCAGCCCAGCCCTGACAATATAAAATGGGGGAAGCTAATTTGTTCTGCCTATGCCAGCCACGTCCGCACGCAGTGCGGTGCAGCTGCCGCTCCGGGAATTGCTGCAGAGTCCCAGCCCTGATGCAAGGGCACCCAAGAGAAAAGATCTCCTCGTTCCACCCTTGGCAATGCATGCACACCCCACAAAACTGACACCCCAAAGTAGAGTTATGGGTGACTTTTTACAGACACCTGTGCTTTGCTCCAAATTGGGTCTAAGACGGAGGAGGAAAAGCAGCAACGGCAACCCACATCCCAACCCAAAGTCAGCTGACTGGGGGCTTCTGGATCCGGCCTTACATACAGTACTTTATTTGAAAATTACAGACACACACAACAGACACGACTACTGAGCAGCACAGAGGGAGAGAGAGAGCAACACAAGCACTGGGCAGCGTTAGCAGAGGCCATCAGACGGTTCAAGTGTGCAGACACATTCCCCATGCATCATTGCAGTGCTGGTCCCTGCTCCTAGCAAGCAACGAAAAGCAAATGAAAGCAAAATAATAACTTAGACAAACATATGCTCTCAGACCATCATACTGGTACTGTTGGCAGCTATCAAACACTGCACTGATACACAGCATTTTACTATGTGGCTAAATAGCATCTGAAGCTGACAGAGAAGGAGCTGCTGGTGATGGAAAACCACCAGCAAATAGCAGCAAAGCTCCAGCTGGTTTTAAAGAGCTGCAAGATTTGCAGCACAGTGGATCATGGCAGTGCAGCACCAAGGCTCAGCAGTCCTGTGCACCCTTTGGAGGTGTAGGAACAGAGTGCACAGAGCTTGCTTTTGCTGAGAACAGTCCATGCTGAGCACCCACAAGCGTCTTCTGTCAGTGTAATTCTACTGATGCTCGTGGACTTCTTGCCAGTTTAGACAAGAGCATGTGAAAGAATTAAGCTGGCTCCTCAAAACCAGATTCCTAATTGGTAAAGTATTAGAGGTTTGATACTGTTTCAGTACAGCTGCAGAATTCAGTTTTTCTGTTTGAATGCAAAGGTCTCTGGTAATACTAAGGCTTTTTGACAAACTTAAGAACAGCAGGACAAAAATTAAGCAGAAAACTGAGGTACATCCCCTCTCCAGAGTAATGAACTAGAGCCACAGGAGATGTACTTCCCAGAGCTCAGATAGCCAAGTGCTCTGGCTTTCACATTTCTCTCGCACCTTACAAAAATAGTCCAGTTTTTCAAAGGTAGTAGATTTTGCTGCTACCTGTAAAGTCACATTATTTTTGACAGACGGAAGTTCTCCTTCCATTCAAACAGAATTTAAGACAATACCTCTTTTGAAGAGCAAAGCTTCTGCCCAACTTTATTTAGGACCTGAGAGATCCACCTTTGCAAGCCGAGAAAAATGAAATCAATCTCCAAAACATTTGTGAAATTCTGCAGGTGAGAATTAACCCACATAAAAGGGAGACTTTTTCTTCTTAGGTTAACAATAAGGACAGAAAAGAAAGGACCTGTAAAAATATTCCCATAGCTCTTGCAATAAATACAATGAACAACAGAGTATCCAAACTTGGGACTGCACCAGCAGAATTATTTTCTCTTCTGAAGTTACCATCAATTCTGAAGCGCAACAGAGGACGTAACCAGCAGAGACAAACCAGAAGACAGAATCATGCATGGATGACATACAGAGTGTTTCAAGCATAGCTCAGAAGTCCTGTATTGATAAAGATGTTAATGCACATTCTATACATAATCCTGGCAACATGCTGCATAATCCTTGTATTTTCACTAACATGTGATACTTTTTTATGGAAAGCAGCCATTCCCAACCCAAGTCACCCCAGCTGTCAGTCTCTACCTTCCCAAGGGTCCTGTTTTCATCCAGTTGTCCCCTCCCCTGCATTTCCCCTTCCCTTAAGAGTGCATGAATAGAGAATTGCAACATTTCACACTGCACGTTCCACTCCAAGTCCTGGATGAGGGGCCTGTTTATTCTATGAATATTGCACTTATCCACTCAATGGATTTGCTTTTTCTCAAGAATGCAGAGTATTTGGGAAAAAAATAGAAAAAATAGTAGGATACAACACAGGAAAATATGAGTTATTAACAAGCTAACTATGAAGATCTAAAATTAAATAGTACTAGTTCTATTCTGTTAATACTAGTAATATGAAAATAATGAATGCTTTATCAAATTCCCTTGTTTTTCATATAAGATAAAAGCAGTAACTTTCTTTTTAACTGAGGAAAGCAATGAATATATATTACAATAAAATATGATTCATTAACATCTGAAAGTGATGAAAATTATATAATGCCTTCGTCAAACTTTATAACATCATAATGGAAGGAGTCTTTGAGGTGCACATCCACAAGGGACAAATGCATTTTTTAGCTATACCCACGCAGATGTGAATTTCCATTTTGGAGAGTCTAGCTGCAAGACAATTTCAGTCTTTCCTTACTGTGTATTTGCTATTACTGAATACATTGATTTAAAAACTTCCTGTGGACACATCAGTTAAGTACCCCAACACGTGCCCATCACCCCTTTTATCTTGAAAGGTTTGGCTTGCAAAGGACTGGTACATATGACTACACTCACCCAATTGCCCGGGGTGACAGTTAAAACAATGAACAGGAATTGCCTCCCATGGGGAAGGTCTCCTAACAAAATGCATGACTCTTGCTGTTATGAGAAAGTGTTTTGAAAGGGGAGACAAGGGAAACCAGCAAACAAACTTTTCAGGCATTATATAAACCTCAATAACGAACTCAGAAGTGCTCATTATTATTAAAGTTGCAGTATACAGCAAGACACAATTTTCACATTCTTTAATTTTGTTCTCTGGCATTGGAGTTTGGAATTTCTGCTGGTCCAAATTCAAGGCTTTTTGGAAAATACAGAGAGTGGGTGAGAGCAAGACAGCAAGAGCAGCCGCCTCTCCCCCCAGAGGAGGGCCCCCTTCAGCTGCAAATGGCTTTGCTCAAGCCCTGCAGACTCTTCCTCTTAACAATCTGGTTTAGGAATACACCAGAAAGAGAAATTTAAACAGTACTATTGATTTCTGCATTGAGTGTTCACTGAGGTGTACATTACATTTAAATATTGCTCTTGATCCAGTGTCAGTTCTGACAAATTTAGTAAATAAAAGGCGACGTTAACATTTTTAGAAAAGAGCTAAAACGCTTCTAGCACTACACTGTCCTCTGAGTACTCTGCCAGGTTTTCCTGCCCTGCAGTCGGCTTTTCTGATATAGCTTAAGGCCTTTTCCCTCTGTTTTAGAGCTAAGAGTGAAGGGCTTGCTATTTTGGGTATCAGCAGAACTGTCCAGAACTAGCTGCTCACTGATGGGAAAAAAAAAAAAAAAATTTCCTGCTATCTCTCAGCTGAAAAAAATCAAGAAAAGAGAGCATCTCAGTGAGAGATGCTATGACAATGGTAGGACAGGAGGGGGAAAAAAAATTGCTTTGGGGGAATATGTTTTAAAAGTGCCTTTTTAAACACAAGCAGCCAAAACAACCACCAAGTGAAGGGAAGCCCAAATGGAAGCTTTTCCACCAGGGTGGAAGCCAGTGTGGCAAGTGGTGGCCAACAATAATTTCTGGCACCAAGTAGGTCATCTGCACCCCATCCTTTTTGCTGGTACAGGTGAGGGCAGAGAGACGCCCCAAGTGTGGCTCTGCAGCTCATCCACAGGGTCTGGCCCCCCCTCAGGAGGGCACGAAGCCTTTGAGATGGGATAAAGGAGCACCTGAGCCACGGAGCTGCTGCATGAGAAGACCCTGGCAGCACTGCAGGCACCCTCACCCTGTGCCACCCTGCACTGCCTGCAGCACTGCCAACCACCTCCCTGCAAAGGCGAGCCAGCAAGATGGAACAGGAGCTGTGGGACACAGATGTCTCTTACAGAGCTGTCTCAGGCAGATCCTGGAGCCTCCTCACCTGAGCCTCACGGAGAACTTGCATCCACCGGGGCCAGCCCTGCGCAAGGCACACGGCAACCAGGCACTGGAACCGTCTGCCAAAAACACCTGTGCCACCCCACAACCTGCTGCAGTTCAGGGTGCCCTGAGCTCAGCTTTGTTGGATGCAAATGCGAGTATTTCCAGTAGTCTGGGCTCTTCCGTCTCCTTGCTGCTCTTCCCTCCTTGGATAGGGGCTCATGTCAGGCCGTATCATACTCAGAGAATTCAGTGGCTCAATGCAGAAGATCTGGGAGCTGTGCTTTACATCCCTCCAAAGAGATGACCTAGTGGGAATGTCTTTAAACAAAACTTTAGAATATTTTAAATAATAAGTTAATTCTTAATAAATATGTGCTTCAAGAAAATGATAATTATATACTGCACCTTTAAATAATGCACTTGGTTCTCTGCATTGGCTTCCATTTTGGTTTCTTTTATTGTTAAAGTGCATTAATTCAAAATAATGAACCACTTCCGCATCATTATTGTTAAAATAAATCATAACATTAATACGAAACACTAAGTCACTACTATTAGTACTGCAATCTAGCAGATAACTCTATGTATTGCTCTATTTAATACTGTCCAGCAGAAGAATATAATACTTCTATTATAATCTCACAACAGCTCCAGCAGTCTTTTATGGCTGCTACCATATCAGTACAACTAAAAATGGGGAGAAGTATGAGAGACAGGGCCACAATGTCTCAGATACACGTCCAGTAGGATGTAGCTAACTGGACATACACTTACACATCACATGAGAAGACATTAAGGTACAAAGAGGACCCCGCACTGTGATATGAGCTGTTGCGCAGTTACGCCTCCTCCTCCTGCCACCACAATTTAAAGGGATCCCAAACAAACAGCCCCCCCTCCCCACCTGCATGCAGAGAGCTGCTCGAACCACAGCACTGTTTGTAGCCTGTAGTTGTGGCACCTGGATGTTGTTTCAGCTACTGAAAGGACCTCAGTCACACTAGCTGTAGGCAACTCTCTCAGTGTTATCATGGAAATTAATAAAACCCCCAAACCACACACACACACACACACGGAAGAAAGAAAAAGAAAAAAAGAAAAAAAAAGAAAGAAGACAAGAACAACATATAAATTTCCCTTTTTTTTTTGGCAGTGAAACATCCCCAGTAACATATGGTATTGTTGTGCTATTTTGCGCAGCCCCTTGATCCCAGCTATTTTGAAGCCTCTATAACCTTTAACTTCCAAGCCAAATCAGTATGAAACTGGTGGAAAAAAAGGCATGTAATGCTTTGTGTAAACCAGTAGTGAAATGGTCTGCCCCTCCCCCTTAGGAAGATTTAACGCTGCCTATTATTTAAAGGAATTAGATATTGATCTCGAGTGATTAACAAGGCCATTTAAGACAACCCCCAAGCATGACTTCCTTAAGCACAGTTGGGATTTAGTAAATTATGTTTACAGTACAAGGCTACCTCACAAATAACTCCATACTCCCGGCCTTTTCCAATGGATACCTCTTCCATTTCCCACACTACCCACACCGTGTGTCACATTTCAAAGCATGGGTTAACAAAGGCAAACAGAACTGGAACTAGAAGAGGCAGCTTCCTGGTTAGATGCATTGTAGACCAAATTGCTTCGATATTAAATCTCTGAGCCTGAGAAGCCCAGGCCCACTTTCCAGTACAAATGTACTCTTTGGATTCAAGTGGGAACAGAAACGTATTTGGCTCCTACTTCAGTTTTAAGTCTTTTCTGGTAAAACCAGACACACACACACACAGAAAATACAGTAAACCCAGAATGCATAGAAAAGAAAAAAACGAAACACAAAAGCAATTTCCCAAAAATATACAAATTATGTGCAGACTGAGTTTGATGGCTTTTTTTTTCCCCCACTCACTGTAAACACTGATGTTGCAGAAGGTTACAAATACTTCTCACCAATATCTTGGTGGGCTGTGCCAGCAATCAGCACCCTTGGATTTGGACCAGAGGGCAAAACAAGAATTAACACATTTGACAGCTTTGTCTTTAGTGTCTTAAGGGACTTTGTTGACTTGGATAAGTTTTGAGAAGCCCAATTCTCGGGAGAGAATCCACCAGTATCACCTGGCAGGAGTCAGGCACAGGACCTAACACGAAGCCTACACAGTAACAGACGTGCTTAAGCAAGGGGTTTGTAGGTTTGTTTTTACAAGCACCAGTAGGCATCACTGCCCTTGAACACCTGAAATCCCAACTCAAAGAACAAGACAGAATGAAAGGAAACAAAAAGCCCCCAACCCACACCACCTGATGGCCTTCTCCGGTGAGTTAGCCGTAACAACACTGAAGTCAGAGACCAAAACTCTCCACGATGAAAAGGCTCCAACTCCGGACCTACCAACTGTTGAGTATAGTAAAAAACAAAAAAAGTGAACATCTCCAAAGGATTAGAGTCCCTCTGTGTTTCAGAAACTTTCATTTGCTTCTCACTTCATTTGCTTTTCCACTGCTTGTGGAAAAGCATTCAAAATTCTTGGGTATTCCACGTATGGACAAAAATGAGGAGAAAGGGAGCCAAGATTGTAAAACAGTTTGGCACAGAACTCCCCAAGTAGATGCATGTGTATTTCTCTCACAAAAGGCACACATTTGGTTTCCTATCAATAATGGGAAGGATGGGATGTCATACCCTGTTACACATACAAGATTATTAACAACTTCACAAAAAGGCATTTGACTATGCTGCATCTTCCTCGCAGTTGCTTACAATGTGTAAACCCCACAAACCTCTCCAGAACATGGCAGATTTGTCCTCAGTATAGACTCCTTTGTACAAACTGGAGCACAGGGAAACGTCTTTTTGTGTAGCAATTGTTTTTTCCACATGTACACAGCAGGAACAGTATAAATTAGGGAGGTTAAAGATATTGCAATATTAGTTCTTTTTCTCCAAATAATTTGAGGGCACCCAGCCTTTGAATGGCTTCACACCATTCATGATCTGGCAGTACCACCAGCCGTTTGGGTTCCTTTCAAGGACCTCCATGCAGACACCTTCCTGAAACCCTGCAGTCTCCTCATCCCCTTCATAGTCTGCAATGGAAACATAGATATCCTTGAGATTGTTGTGGATGAACTGGGATTTCTCAATGGGCTTTGGCCTGACTGTGGACACAGGGATCCCATTCCTCTGCGTGGCGAGGTTGGAGGTGGTCTCAGAGCTCTCTGTGCCCAGCCGCTCCGGCTGCTTTCCCTTTGTGTCACCAGGCTGTGACCACGCATTGCTGAAGGAGGAGTTCCGACGGACGGTCTTAAGGTGATCTGTAGCTGTTAAAGACTCATTTCTGCGCAAGGAGCACGACAGGTTGTTATCCTTTGGTGGTGGAGACACAAACACTGACTGCGGACGGACAGCAAGTTGCCTCACACCATTCCTCATTTTAACTGGCCCCGATGCTTTTGAAAAGCCACCAGGAGGTTTGCTTGGGATGGGTGGTGTTGCACGTTTGCTCTGGTTGATGGTGTTCAAAGCCTGAACCCTCTTCTCTATCTTCTCTAAACTGTTTGACTTGTTTTCATTCTTCCTGTTCCTGGAAAACGAGGAATCAGTCTCTGCTGATGTAGTTTCTCGCTGGTTATCAGGGAGAGCCAAATAATGGGAAGGAGCCCAGCCTTCCATGTCTCCATACTTCAGGTACCACCATCCACTGGCTTGCTTTTCCAGCACTTCCACTTCTACTCCTGCTGGGAAGCAAATTTCAGAATCCTGTACCTTTTGGTATGAGTCAGTGGTCACATAGAAACATCTGGAGTCATTTTCTTGCTCAGTTTTGGCTGTATGGCTGGAGCAGAAGATGCCATGGGAAGGAGCTGTGATGAGATCTGCCGAGCTTCTCCGAACAGAGTCGTCCTGGTTCTCAGAAGCTGTGCGGGGGGGGCTCGCAGACTCTTCACTTCTTGAACCTTTGAGTCCACCTCTGAGCTGCCCAGTTGGCCTCAGCTGACGCCTTAAAGTGCTAATATCCATCTTTTCTTGGCTCTGAGAGTCTGCCTTGTTCAGGAAGGGTTTGGGCCTAACGATTGGCTTTGCTCTGATGGAAGGACTCTGCCCAGGATCTTTCTTTACGCCCGTTCTAGGCACGCTACGTAAGCCGACATCTGAAGCTGATCTTGGTTTTGTCTCCTCGCTCCTGGAATAGTGACATTTTCCAAGATCAGGCTGGATGTTTTTGTCTGTCTTGAGCTTCACAAGTGATGATTTAGGAGAGCTGGAACATGGAGAGTTCCTTCGGATCAAGGACAGAGAGGAGCTTTTCTGAGAATCAGAATCTCCACTAGATTCCTTATTGGACAAAGCATCTTCCACATAACGCCTGAACCCCTCGTTCTCATAGATGGTTTCTTCTTCATGAGCGACTTCTTCTGAAGACTCTCCGACTTTGAACTTTGCTTTCTGAAGTGATGACACAGGTGAGGGCTTGAGGGGCTGAAACAGTCGTTTTTCAGGAGTGCCCTCTTCATGATGACTTTCACTCACTTCACACTCCGAGTCGAAGCCAAAGGCAGGGACATCATACTCAGGTTCTTCGTATTTCAGTTTGTGGGGAGAGTCCTGGGTATCTCCTGAAGAAACCGCTCCAGGAGTTGTTCCTTCTTCGGAGTCTTTTGGTTTGCTGGGAGGTGCTGGGGGAGGAACCTTTGGGCGGGTTAAAGTACTGGTTCTTCTGTTCAAATTTGGTTTCTTTCTCTTGTCAATGTAAGACGCTGGAGCCCATCCTTCCTTCTCTCCAATCTGCACATACCACCAGCCACCAGAATTCTTTTCTATAACCTGAGAGGGAACAAGGAACATGTTACTTAGACAAAAATCTCAACCCGCTGCTTTCCACTCCTCCTGTTTCAATCCACTCCCATGCAACAGGTAAATATTACAATTTTTCCAGATACACTGTTAAGGCTCACCTCTGCTTTTTGTCCTCCACGAAAGCTTATGCCATCAGAGATGCACGACTGGAATTCAGCAATGGTGTAATATTCCACTTCCACAGAGGGTGGCTCTGGTGGCTTGGGTAACTGAAAACCCTACGGCAAATAGGATGCTTTGTTCATTCAAACCAAAGAAAGAGTCAGCTGAACAGCAGTATGAAGAAACCTCCCTGCTTTTATTCACTAAGACTATTCCTTCCTCCTGTGCTACTTCCTAATGATAACTGCCCATTTCTCCAGAGGAGGAGCTGATTTATTGATATGGGCTAAAAGAGAAAAGCTTTTCAACATATGCACTGTTCATGCCACCTTCACCAGCTATTAAAACTGTGATAATCTTTACCTGAACAGTTAAATGTTTTACTCGTGCATGATGAAGTGTGAGCTGCCATTCCAGTCACATTAAGAGCAGCCCATTTATGCTGAGATTTTGTCCAGAAAGACCGAGCTCTGGATCACATGCCAAAACTGCAGAAAACTGCATTGCAACAGATGCCTAACAGATTCTGCCTATCATTAAATATAATATTTTAAAATGTAATCCCAATGAATTATTGCTCTTAGTCTGCTGCTGGACTTTTTAAACAATCTGAATTAGTCAGTGGTATCAGCTAATGGGCATCTTTTGTAGCAAGAAACAAGGATAATATCATAGCTTCACCCAGCTAAAGTGCTAGAAAGGAAGGACTTTACTGCTTGATCAAAACAATTCCAGTTCCTCCCCATAGCAGACCCAGAACCTCTACTCAATCCCAATATGACCTTCGTAAAGGCTCTACGAGAAGTGGGACATTGCTATTTACAGCCATTCTGGCAGCATATCAGACTCCTCTAAAAGCTAAGTGCCTTTACATTGAGCTGCCACATTTTAGAATTTGCTACAATTATTTTTTTAAGGCGATAAATGGGATAAGGGTCCTTTCAGGAATATCAATATTGAAAGCTTTTCAGATTAGCACAGTGCTCATCTGCAGAGCAGCTAGATGATGGTGAAGCTGGCACAGCTTCTACACTTCACTGCTTAGGGTTCTGTGAAAGAACCACAGGTCAGAGCATCCACAGACACACAGGACAGACAAAGACACAAAATGATCCTGAGCCATCAATGGGAGAAGGGCAAATCACATACTGCACTTTATTCTCCCGCCCTACCATTTCTAAGACACCCTTTCTGTAACTAACAGTTGATGTTTCATCACGCACAGCATGTGGCATTTCACAGAGAATGCATCTCTGCACCTTAGGAACCGTGTCTAACAATGTTATAATTGGATGTTTCTGCACTATAAATGCTGAAATACAGCAGAAGCACAGCATAATAAAATGCCTTCAGATAATAGGATGGTTTGGATTAAATGAAGATAATTGGAAACAGCAGATATTCTCAGAGTTTCACATATAATATCACGGTTATTTTTAGCATGGGATTAAGTACCATAGTCTTGCCAAAACAAAGTCTAATTGAAAATAATGGAAAGAAAAATAGGAAGAAAAAGCTAATGTGCTATTCATATAGTTTGTTAAGAAACATCTCTGGTGACAGAAAAATTACAATTTGCATACTGCTCGTAAAGGGTACAGCAAAGATTAAACACTATGTATTGCCTAGATAAACAAGCTATTAGCATGACTTTTATATAAATACACTACTGACTAGTTCCTATTGAAGATGACAGTTCTAATCTCAAATTGGTACAAACTTCCAGAATTCTAGTTTGGGGATAAGAAATCATAGGAGGGGTCTCATTCCTGTAGCATACATCCTTCCATAGGATTCTGAGCCACTTTAAACACACACCAGAGTGAAGCTTAGCCACCTTAAAGGTGGCAGCAATGAAAGGAAGGGACACATTCCCAGTTGCTTAAGACAAGAGAAGGTCAAAAGTTTCAGTCTGGGCTAAGGACACCCAGAGGAACTTTAAACCTTCTGAGTCAGTCAAACAAGTTTTTATGCTCATGCACAGAACACAGCAGCTTTATCATATTTTCCCTTCAGACCTGATTAGCTGAGGCAACATTCTGAATAACAGAAAATCTGATTTATCATTAGGATGCCCTGAGGTGTGCTCAACACTTAAGCAATGAAATGAACAGGCATGCAAATAAAGGACCCCTCCCACCTTGTACAGCTGCACAAAGTCTCACAAAGCACCCAGACACCTACCCACTGCTAAGATAAACCATAAACCAATACACACCAGACTGGACTCTCTTCGTGGGGGTGGCCTTGTTCTTAGATTTGGAGAACCTAAGCCAGAAAGGGAAAAGAGAGAGTTTATTTAACTTCACAAGTACTGCTAAACACACTTTTCAGCAGCTCTCTGCTGTTACACAGTTTGAGAATAGAAGTCAGTACTTGCAATATTTAAGGCATCTCTATGAAACAAGATAGGAAACTATGAGGGTATATTAGAAATACCAGGGTAGCTTAGCTATTCATCTCTGCTAAGCCAGCAAATTTAAGAGGAAATCACTGCCAGAAAGTAGAGGGTTGTATTCTCTGTTGGAACTGACCAGCTCCATTGGAGACTGGCCAACAAAGAACTGGCCCAATACCTATTTTACCTCCACCAGTAAAAATAATTCACTAAACACTCACACTGTCCTCTCTCCTAGTATTTTGCCATTCCTCGCACAGAATAGTGCCAGCATCTGCATTTTGCAGATGAAGTAGTAAAAACATTATAGCAACTTGCCCCCAGGAAAACGGCAGAACAAATGCAGGAGAAGACACAGGTGGTCTCCTCAACTTGAACAAGGAAAAAAAGTGTTCTTCTCTGGAAAAATTAACAAAGTAAACAATGTGGGCTAAGATAAAGAACCCCCAGCCAGCCTATGTATAAAGTGAAGTTAAATTTTATCACTGCTAGTGAAGGACCACATTCTGGAGTCCCTGTTGATACATCTACAGACTACACAAAGGTCTGTTTGTGTGGACTTGGCTGCAAGGCCAGGACATGTGGGACCTTAGCTGACAGGCAATGCCGGCCCTTAAAGGTAGAAAACAAGGATTCATTGCAAGCCCATGAAAACCCAGACTGCTTTACTGCCTTACTTATTTGAGCTCTTTGTGGTGCTATCCTTGCTATGGCTGGGGATCCCTGGGCCAGTTTGGAAGCCTGCTTGTCTGGAGTCATCATGGCATTGCCATTAGAGTCATTGCACAGGATGGGCAAACTGATTTCCTTCTTGGTGATATGAGTTTCTGCAGACTCGTTTTCTACTTGAGCTTCCTTGTCAGTAGATGACTTCTTGTTCAGCAGGTTACTGATCTCCATGATGTTTCCTATGATTTCCACTGGCCCAGTTAAGTTCTTTTTCCTAGATGGAAGATCATCTTTAGCCTTCTTCAGATATGAAGCTGGGGCCCAGCCTTCTTTGCCCAGATACCTGCAGAGGCAAAAGGAAACACCATCACATCAAACCTAGCCTTCTCATGCATTTCAGGTAGAACAGCTAAAGCAAAAGCGATGGATGACAACATTAAACAAAGTTTGCAGTTCTCAGATAAGATTCTCTATTAATTTATTATCTATTGATTAGACATATGAAAGTCAGTTGAGCCAGCAGTGAACTGTGTAGTTGAAAGCCACTAAACATCCTAAGGAAGGAGTCTCTCTGGACAAGAAATAGTTACACACAAGGTAAAGAGCTTCACCAGTTTGTTTTATGCCTCTCCCAGACAGTACCAGGCAAACTCAGTATTTTCCCACACAGCAAAAAAGCAAACTAGTGAGTAAAATATTTTAATAGTTTTTAAACTTCCTAGTGGCAACTAACGTTGAAAATGGACTAAAATAAGGGTGTACAGCACCCAGGACAGAGAACCTATGCCTGCAGTTTAAGACCACTGTGCAAGCCTCTCTCCCTGAAATTATAAAGAACACTGGCACTCCTTCCATAATTTCCAGCTCTGCATGAGCAGCTTTCTCTCACGGAGCATATGGGACCCTTAAACTACTGCAGCTTCTTCTAGCACTGCAAGATAAGAAATAATTTGCCTAAGGAAAAATGGCTTTGATGGAGACTTGTTTGCCTGAACAAGCTAGAGGCTATTTGAAGAAATAAACTCGGAAATGTGAGCAGACACCTGAATCCAGTATGTGCTCCTGAAACACCATCCTGAGCTGATCATGCTACACTTCAAACTGAAGTAAAGCTTCTACAACTGGGCTTTAGGGAAGATGTTCTAACTCCTGCCATTCCTAACGCCTCAGCAGGGATTTCAGATTACAATCAGACTCCAGGGAGGACCATGTGGATGAACTCTGCTTTTCCTCATGAAACCCTAATTTGCTACAGTGCGAGTCACTGAAAACCTTCTCTCTTTAATCTCTCAAGATACCCAAAGCAGGCACTTGAACTGTAAGTGAGAAAGCAGGCACCATTAAAATCCTGGTGCTCAGGAAATCTGCAGGAAATATGAAGGTTAAAACAGTAGGACTCTAAGGTTCTTTACTGAAAATGAAGCCTCATTAGACAGCAGAGGAAGGAGCTGGGGCACATGGGATATGAGCAAATCATTTCCTGGCAGGTGAGGATCTTTGTCATGACAACACTTGGATTCTGAGGTTTCCAGTGAGATTTCTGCATCAAGTCTCATCCTGGTCTCCCTCACCACATCCACACACTTGAGAGTGGCTCTGGGACTTTATAGGGAGAACAGGAAAATGCAATGTAAATTTGATTCTCTAGGCTTCTTTATTATTCTTCTTGTATAAAAGCAAATACAATTGTTGTACTTCTAGCAATGACTACAAGGATCTTTCTGTCCAAAATCCTGCCTTTTCTTCCCCACCCACCTAGACAGGCAGAATACTAGAGATTCTGTTTCTCCCTACATACCTGCCTTTTGTCACACATGAAGGTAAAGACGTAGGATCTCTCCTGCTCAGGAGTTTAGTGACAACTTTTTCCAATGATTCTGATGTCAAAGGAAAGCACCCCAACAGATCTGAGCTTTGACTGATGCAGAGACTAACAAGAAGTAGCAATCTGGTACTAACTTGATTTGAGTTCAAAAAGATACACAGCATCCACTGTGTGATACTATGTCAAGAAGCAATTTGAGTCTCTTCAATCCTGCCCCTTTTGAGGCTTTTTTGCTAGGCCTCAAACCAAGCCAAAAAAGGAAAAGGAAAAAAGGCCTCAATACATGCCATGATTCCTTTTGTGTCAAGGCATTACCTAGTGCCATTTTCCAACCCTGAAGACTTTTGGCTTCATTCTCTTTTGCAGTTGACAGCCCTTTTGCGAGCTGCTGACCAATGCTCTCTGCTGCCTTTGCATCAAGTCAGTTTTTTTAAAGGATATTTGTGAGTTTATACAATGTGGAGGTGTAAAGGTCTCCATCTGAGAGAAAGCCACAGCGGCCAATGCGCTGAGCACTCCACTTCCAAAGGTTACTTTCAACAGAGTTTGACTGTGCAAAATCAGCAAGAAAAAACAGTTTACATCCATCTTAGTTTGTGGGAGACTTAACATGTTTAAGATCAGAAAGGCAGCCACAGGCAGGTTCTGTACTGGCCTGTTAGTTCTCCTGCCAACTGTACGTATTTGGACCAGCCTGTGTAACCCACTGCTACAAACACCTCTGATCTCACATGGTTTCTCCCAATGGATAATAGCAGCAATAGATGGACAGTTAATAACTCTGGGCAACATACCCTCAGCAAAGAGGCTGTTGTAGGCTCTCTGTGTGTTAGCCAATTTAACCTGAAGTTAATGCTGAGCAGTAGTTACCAGAAACTACCGGTTTATTTCTGCAATATCACAAATAAAAATTACTTATGTATGTGAAATATGCTTACATTTTTTACCTTAGTCCTTGAATTTGGTAATCTTTAAGCCCTTTCAAACTATAATCCTGGAAGGTTCCTTGATCCTCCCCATTTTATAGGTGAAAGAACTAAAACAACTGTTAATCAATTTCAGTGAAGTCCTGAACCAGTAACAACTTTTATTTCACATCTGAAGAGTTGAATCACAAGTATCCTTCCTTCATTTATATTCAGAACCTACTGGAGATATTTCAAACTCCATCCTAGACTCCTCCTCATTTCAGTGCTGCCAGCACTTCCCAGCTGCACTTCATTCACATGGGCTGAGGCTCACAGCAACCACAAAATGAAGGAGATGAAGACAAATAACAAAAGCTTTACTGACCATATTGGTACTTACTTGCCCTGCAGTCAGTCCACTCGGGCACCACAAGATTGTATCTATTGCTGTCACCTGACAGGCAAAGATAAATCTAAATGAAGATGCTAATGCCAGCTGTGGGCACACTGGGAAGCACAGATCTACTGAAGTCAATACAACAGTAAGCAGCATCCCAGGACAGAGCCTTTCTTTCATTTCTCCCTAGTCCTGATTTTTCTTTTTTTTAAAAAAAGTCATAATGCACGTGGGGCAAAATAAAGACAGACACTAATATTGCCTCTAGCTTGTACAGCATTGAATTGGGAGGGTCTCAGAATTAGGTTCAGTTATTTGGTTCCTTCATGCTTCCAAAACCCTCCCTGTTTATATTACATGAAGGAAAAAATGGATTAAAACCATAGGAATGTTAAAAAAAGTCAGAAGTGCCTCTGTAAGTCTGAAAGTCACATCTGCTTTCCAGCTCCAGAGCACTGGAATTACTCCAGAGGGAAGCAAACTAGGGAAATAAAAAAAAAGAAGAAAAAAGGAAAAAAAAGGACAGGAAATGAGGATCAGCACATGACCAAGAATTTGGAGAAATTACATATTTAAGGTGGAACAAGCTAATGTCTTTAAGGTGGATTCCATTTACAATCTATTAGATTTGTTTTTCTCTCTACACATTGAAGAGTGTTCAGTCTGTTACCCAGCCCAGGATTCAACTCCATTCTCCTGCTCCCTCTCCCCTCACACAACAGGAGAAGGAGTTGCTCCTTAGAGGCACTCAATACTCAGAGAAGCAAATTTCTGCAGGAAGAGAAACCCTTTCTGAGGGGTGCCTAACAGTATTCAGGGCAGTTTACATGTAACAAATAGCACAAGAAGCAGGAGATCAGCTACCCAGGCTGCAAAGGACCAGCTTGCAGGGATGGATCACATCATCATCATTTCTGGAAGTGTTGCCCACGGAAAAAACCCCTGTTTCTAAGGGTTTAATCCTCCAGCAAGAAAGCAGCACAGTGCTCCAAAGCAGTAGAGAGGAGCATAGTTGGCACCCCATATACTTGTCACACATATGGGGAGCACACAACATCTTCCAACAAGAAGGGGGCTTTCACAAATCAAAATGCCTCTTACAAAAAAGCCGAGCACATGCTGCCATCCCCAGCTATCACAGGGTGGCAGGGACATCCACCGTCCTTCCAGCAGACTGCCATGAAGGAAGGTGTCATGTAAACCACTGCAAGTGTCACCATGCTCCAGAAGGCACTCCTGGTGTATAGAAAAATATGTCTTTTGGGTTGACTCAACTGAGCGTGTCAGGAAAAGGGGAAAAAAAAAAGTTCAACTTATTGTAAGAGTGTTAATAAGGCAAAGGGAAACCTACGGTAGTAACCAGGCTACATTGCAGAAAGAGAATAAAAAAAATAAACTAGAGGTGTCTTGCAATGGTTCTCCTCTCAGAAAACCCATGTGCTCGATTCCCCTAGCTGAAACTTTGGATTCCACTTCTGTAGATGATCAATGGAGAAAAAAATGTGACCTGACCAAACCCAGGCATTTTTGAGTTCCTCCTATCTAGAATGCCTTCCTGGCTCCACTGCTATCTTTATTAGCTTATTCGCTCCATGGGATCATTAGATAGAAAACTGATATTTTTTTTCTTCTAAGTAAGGGAAATCAAGAAAAACAACAACATTGCTTCAGTCAGCATTTTCACAGTCCTGATTCATAGCCAATAAATCAAGCAGAAATTCCAACAAAAACAAGTTATAACTTGGGGAGGCAAAGAGGAAAAAAAAAATCATTCTAATTACATGTTGAATGGAAAAAGATGCCTATATGAAATGTTCTGCACTGGTGAGAGATAAATCTCCATTTTTAAGCTACCTGTTGTATCACATCTCATTTAAAGAAAAATGAGATGTCACAGCACTGCTGGATTCACATGCAGATACAAGACAAAGGGCAGAACCATGAAAGAGCACTAAAATATAAATGCTGTGTGAACCTAGATGAAGAAAGCTCTCAAGTGCTCATCCTGACACTCTACATCACTGAGACAAGATATAACCTACAGTCTCCCCATTACCATTAACAAAGGAGATTCTTAAGTCAAAACTCTCTGCTACGACTGCTGTTCCAACTACTTGACAAAATTTGATACACAATAACTTCACCTGCCCTTGAAATGCAGTCCCTCTACATTAGGAATTTCTAATGTGGGCAGACAAAAATCAAAGCAAATCAGCTGAAACCACTGGTAAGCTTGCAAGAGGGCTATAGCCAACAAATTGATCTTGTATGCCTGAAAGTAGCACTACCTGCCCCAAACAGCTCAAGAGATCACAATCAGCCTTTCAGCATTGCTATAAATAGATTTAAATAGGTTGCAGATTAACTCTTATACTGGAAACACATTAAAATTATATACAACAGAAAGCCTTGTTAGGTCTCATAGATCTTAACTCAGATATGGGCTTTTAACTTGAAGCAAGAAAAAAACCCTCTAAAACTGCAAGTTAAGGCATTTCCTCACTGGAATGGTCCACAGGCTTTGCAGACACTGTAGTGTTACTTTAGTCACCATTGTATTGCCTCAGACTTTTCTTTAAATTTCTTCAAGAGGCATTATGAACAATTTGGGCTTCCCTGTTCAGCTACACAATGATTTAAATGCTAACATCCAGTGAATGATCAGAAAAGCTCATTGTCACATTTTCTGCAGGTTGCACAGCTTTTTTACCTGATGTACCACCATCCTTCCAGGTTCTTTTGGATGACCTCCACGGTGACCCCTTTTTCGAACCCAATCTCATCCTTCCCCTGGCTGGCGTACGGCTGGATAGTGACATATTTCTCTTCTAGTGAGGGGAGAAAAGGCAACATCAGTTAGGGTCAGGATCAGTCCAGCTGTTTTTCCGCACTGCTTGCTTTTAAACTGTTATGCAGTGATTACGTGAAGCCATTACACAAGGCGGAGCCCCGCTCAGGGGCCCACTGGTTATTTATGCTGACGACATGACAGATAATCAGCCCCTTGCCACTACCCTGCTGCTGATAATCACAAAATGTTTCCATGCCAATAATGACACAAAGTCCCCAGAGAGCTCTCCCCCTTCTTTCCGCCTCCCTCCCCCCCTCCAAGTTCCTCGAGCGGGTAAGGGAGAGGATTTGAAGCTGGACTTAACTCCCATACTGTAACTTGACAGAATCAATGCGGCTGCCAAATCAGCCGAGCGTCACCGCGGGAGCTGCAGCCAGTTGGCTCTTTGCACATGCACATGGCTGCACAGAGCATTGTGTTACTGAAATCCGAGCGCTGCACCCCAGAGGGACGCATCTCCCCAGCCCAGAGGGGCTGGCCCAGCACGCTGCTCTCCTTGCACCTCCCAAGCAGCACAGGTCTACAGCAACGAGCTTGAAACATTTAAAAAAATGTGACTAAAGAACAAAAGAGGTTTGCATATGACAGGAGATGATACAGCAGTTGCATTCATGGGTTGTCAAGTGTTTTACAAACATACTTTTGCTAAACCTCACTCCAGAGAAATGCACGTGTGACACTGGTGAAGGAGGGCCAGAACTAAGACACACACTTCAAAAGCACAGACTGGATTTCAAGTACGGTGTTTGAGCCAAAAACTTAGCATCCCTATTCATCTCCAGCATCTATCCTCTTCCCAGCTGGGCAGAGGTTTTAAGCAGACTTGCTGAGAGCAAGCCAGTAAGCAGAGCAGAACAGACACTTGTCAACATCTTCTTCCACCTACGCAGGAGTCATTTACTGCGGCATTCCCATCACACCCAAGATCAACCTTTCCCTCCAGAGCTCAAAAAATTACACCAGGCATTGAAAACTTGAACTACCATCCTTCCTCTGCAGCAGCAGACATGGAAAGTGTCACCAAACCCCTCTCCTCAACCCAAACTACGGTGCATGTGACAGCGTGAGTTTCCGTAGCTAGATTAAAGGCACGGAAGGCAAGCAATTAAGTGCACCCCAGCCAGCCTTCCTAGCACTTTCTACCAGCAGTCACAACAAGGCAGGGAAAGAACAAATGGAGGGCTGTCAGTGCACAGGAATGGGCAGGAAATGAAGTGAATCCAAAGCTCCTGATCACTGCAGAACAAAGGAGCTATGAAAAGGTTGCAGTAGCTTGAAGCGAACACTCTCTAAGAGTAGAACAGATCCAAGCAGCTGTTTGGTTTTGTGGCTCAACTGCATTTTGTTGCTGGGCGAAGCATGGAAACTAATGAAAAATAAACCAAAGCCCTTACTGAGACAAAGTACAAAATAATACCTCAGAAAGGGGAAAATAATGTTGTCAGAGCATCTGATGGCAGTGAATTCAGCAAAGCTGCATCTCTGAAGTCAAGTTCCCTTGACTGGTCACATTTGGATCCTTCTAATTCTGATGGGGCAAAATCTGTCAAAACCTTTGCTACCAAGAGACGACTCTCTGCTGCTCTCCCCTCGGAAGGCTGCTTAACTGGCTTATCACTGGTAAGAATTTCCAGCTAGTTTGTAATTAGGACCATCAGCATATGACACCTTCCCCACAGAAACACTCCAATACAAGATGGGGCCTGACAAATGAAACCTGGCAAATGGAATCCCAGCTTCCAAGCCACAGGACAGGACCGTTTTCCTAGCTAGGTTTCTGCTCTGTGTGGTAGAATTGGACTAATTTTCCCTCTATTTTCCAGTCTGCTGCAGAAGGAGCTCCATGTCTGGTTTCCACTGCATGCAAAGCACTAAACTGAACTGCAGAAGACCCCTGGGCAGCGGGATCTTGTCCCTGTAAGGGCCAAAGGAAAGTTCAGAGCTGCTCTGTCCAGATACACATTGTTTCAGACACTTCCAGGGATGTTTCTAGGACAGTAATACTGAGCTAAGTCTGTATTTGCTGAGTCTTGGAAGAAGGCCCTCTTTTTTCTTTCCCCCATACCAAAGCTGCTTTATAACCCAGGCTGTCAGAGGTCACCCTTGCCACTACAACTCTCACAGAAATTGCTGTATTTATTCTATTTTTCCTCCACACAAACACTAGGCTCTGCTTCAGCTAAAGCCAGCTATTCAGCTCCTCTTGCTGGGCAGAATGGTCTCACTCTTCAAGGATGTGGCTTCTCTTCTTCTGCAGATGACCATGCATAGGGTGCTCGTTCCTAGCTTCCAACACAACTTTCCAAACTTCTGTGTGAGGAATTGAGACAGTGGTCACCCATCAAAACCAACAGCACTGGAGGCTGATCACTCAGGAGAAACAGTACGGCTCTTCTGAACTGCCACTGTCTCATTCTGTCCCTGAGCACCTTCATTGCTTACATCTTCAGTCCTGTGGCTTTCAACTCAAGACTATTGCTTTTTGAAAGGAAAGCCCTTCAGGTGACTCCTCCCTATACAGAGGAAATAAAAAAAAGTGAATGCATGGAAACAGGGAGGGAAGAGAGAGAAAAGGATCTCTCATGAAGCAAGACAATCAAAAGTGTTAAAAATCCAATCTAGAAAAGAAGGTCCCACAATGTTTTTGTTTAGCAGCTCTATTTTTAAGCCTGCAGTTAAAAGCCAGGAAGCCACCATTACAATTTTCCCTTGCAAAGTACTTTGACTGCAAAAATTACATTTCCAAGATTACACACGTTTGGTTTCTGTCAATACTGCAGGAGATACCACAAACATACATGAGGTTTGTAACTTAAACAGTATTCTGGAGATATGGGCCCCCTTGTAATCAAAGCCTAAATTCTGTTTTGTTTCTCAAAGATTATCTCTAGCCAGTGGACACTTTGTATAAACCAAGATTTGCTGAAGGGAGCAGGGGAGCTTTCAGTGGATGTGTCACTGAAGAGGACTGATAATAGCATTCAACATATCAGATTATTACTAAAAAGTCTTTAAGAGAAGATGTTTGACACTTCATGACTGATATGTAAAGTTACTGTAAAGACTTAACATAGATAAATGGTTTCATGAGAGAATCAGCAGAGCATCAGACAGGAGAATGACCCTGCTCTGAGTTACACTGACAAATCTGATATGCTGGTTTCATTCAGCTTCTTTGACAGGCAATAGTATAAAACAGAAGTCAGTGAACCATCCCAGACCTACTATTGAAGTTATATGCCCAGAACTACAGAGAATACAAAAGCGTATAATTTTGGTTCATTAAGTTTTGACTTCAGAATTACCAGGAAAAAAAAAAAGACAAACAAAAGGATAATTTGTATTCCCCCAGCTGCAGCTTCTGTTACATCAACCTCAGCGTTGAGGTCAAGTGGGCAGAATAAACTTTACTACATGCTACAAAGCACATACACCAGCTAAAAGGCTGCATTTAGAAATGATGGGATGAAAATCCTACCCCCTTCGAGATGAAGATGGCAAGAAAGCAGCTCTGCTCTTAGCGAGTGACATCCAGAGATCTATTAATTGCTCAATTAGCCAACTTCACTCACATTTCTTTACCACTAATTTGCAGGCCAAGGACACCTTCCCCAGCTGAGCTGAAGGAGGTTCCACTCTGGAAATTGAGCTGCACTAGTAAATCCCAACAAGGCACACATGAAGAAGCAAAGTCTGTTTGGCAAAGAGCTACAATACCGGTCTGTCACATCATGCATTATCCAACTGCAACCTACTTAGGCTGGAAGGAAAGGATTAGTATGTGTCATTCTCTCTCCTCCTCAGACACTATTTAAAATATGCACAACCAGAATTTTTGCACTATTTCAACCCCCCAGCCCAGGACTTGCTGCTTGTAGCAGCATACCTTGTAGCCATGCTCTGCCCGGCCCTCCCAGACACCCCGGCAGCCCAGTGCTCAGTCCACTACTTACTCCAAAGCCTCAATTCCCTATCAATCTACTTTTCTCTTCTTTCCTTTCCTCCTTCCAAAATAAAGGCAAGCTTCTATTTTGCTCTAGTTCTACCTAAAATCTCCTGAACAAATACAGTAGAGAATTGGGACCAAAACATAGGGACAGATCTTTGTGGCTCACTGGGAAAACAGCATGGGCAGCAGAGAACACTACCTGTGTACTTGGAACAGCCCACAATACTGCAGAGAGGGCTTGTTCCAGCAACAAAGATTTTCCCCCAGAACATGTAGCACAGGTACTGCTGTCCAGCTGGAAGGTGTGCACATACACAGGACAAAGGATCTGAGCTGTACAGTGCCCTGCATTACAGCCACCTACCCTACATGGTCTATAGACATGCACAACAGACCTGGTACAAGGAAATCCTGGTATTGAGAGTTATGGATCCCTTTTTCACAAGCTGTTCACATCTAATGTCCTTCCATAACCACTAGAAGAGGACAAAAGAAGCAAAAAGGAAAGAAAACAAAAAAACCCCACCAAAACAAGAACACAACCATTTTGTGTCCCTCCAGCAACATCACAGTATTTTGCCAAGCTGAGGCCTTTCCTATACATAAATAGTAGTAGCTCTAAAACTAAAAAGCCTCTTTAAAACCAGTGTTTGAATGCAGAGCAGAGTCAAGGCAACCCATACAAAACTTGATCTAAAACCTGGCTAGGACAGTTTAAGCACACCCATGCTTTTTGTTCCACCCATTTTAAGGTGCAGCTTAATGAAGTGCAACTTGTCATGTAAAAAGAATTTATAATATAGCTATTAAACCATCATATGATTTACAGCAGAGCAAGATGACCTGTAGGCACCTTGGCAATGCTCATCAAGTAGCAACAGGTCACCTCTGCAGTCACAGTGTAATGAGGACTGAAATATTTATTCTGTCTTGCCCAGCCTGTTCACTGGCTGTGATACAACATACTGCCTGCAGAAAAATGAGGGATGATACATTTGACTTCTTAAATTTTACGAAGACTTAGTGTCAATGACAATTATTTTTGGAAAATTGCAGACCTTGACAACTGTGCTTTTTGTTTTTTCCTTATGTGTAGGATTGCAGCTTGTAAATAGTGAGCAATTGGGTACATTCCAACACATTCCCTTTAAACAACTTATTTCCAAATAAGTTTTCTTTTGTTTCACCCGATGTATTTCTGTCAAGTAGCAAAAGGGGAATCTCAGAAGAATTTTTAAGCATTGGTTATGGCACTTTCCATGTCAGGTGACATGTTAGGACACCTCTCCCACAGGAAAAACCTCAGGACAGCTAAGATGAAGCTCCATTCCCTCCTGAAGAAATTGTACCTGCTTGGCTGACAAAGCAAGACACTGAACTTGACAGCCTGTGAGGCTTCTCCAATCCCATCTGTCAAACCAGAATTCCATATTTTAAATGTGTGACTGTGCGCACACACACACTATACATTGAAGTTATGAGGTGTCTTGAAAAAGCAACTTGGTCTCTCCTCTGGCTGTCTGGATTTATACCTAATGTCAGGTCAAGGAAAGCAGACCTATGGTTTTACTGCTCAAGTTGTAACACAGAGCTTCAGTAGCTCTTTCCAAATCTTCCTTATTCGATCTTCCCGATTCCCTTGGCACTGATTATTTCAGATTCGTCCTAGTCTATCACCAAGGTGATAGACTCGCCCTGACATTTTCAAAGTCCTCCACCGTTGCTGCTCCTCACTGTCAGAGCCCTAATCTGGCCCTTCAGGGACTCTTGCACAGCCACTGCAGCCACCTCCTGCCTGCTTTGCTCCCTTCCCAGCCTTTCAGTGCACGCTGCTCTTCCAGAAGGCTCTTGGCACAGCAGTACTCTGGCACTTCAACCTGACTCCTACCAAGTACATTCCCAATTCAGTTGTTCCATCTTGAATTTTCAAGCCTGTGTGCTGTGCCTTCCTTTAATGCCCTACTATACACACTCACATGTTCATGGATTTCCCACTCCTTCAGATTCTGTGATCTTTTCCCACTCAGCCTCATGCCTTTCATAGGATGCCTCATCAACCTGAGCAGGCTCCTTCCTCAGTGGTATCAAATAACCTGAAACTCTCAAATCCTTCCTAAAATAAGCCTTACCTACCCCGATTTCCTGCCTTACCAAACAAGCTTAGTTTTAGTCCTTCTCTAAAAGCTTTTAAAAATACTGAATAAGTATCATTTTACACTGTGAAAACCCCTTTGGTTGCAATAAGATTCATGCCAAATTGCCACTTGCCCACGTTCCTTTGATGCACAGATCTCTTTGTTTAGGCTGTAAACTATTTGAGACAGGAGCCCTGCCTTTAAGCAGCTAAAATACCACGCACGTTCCCAGCCCTGCACGATCAGTCTCATCTTTCCCAGGCAAACCGCCAGTGCTCAGACATTTCTGCTTCCAAGTTCTGAGCGCCCCATTTCGCATTCTTCTCCTTCACCTCTATTTTGTAAGTTTGCTCTTTTCTGCCTCCATTAATAAGCGTGGAAGTTATCTGCAGCACTTCAGGAGCCAATCAAATAAGGGAGTAACTTCCTTTGCTCAGCTGGTGCTTGTACATGCCCCCAACTTTCTGCGACCCCATCGTGCTTTGATATGCCGGTAGGGGTAGGGATAGGGGGGAACCGGGCTAGAAATTAGCCAATTAATGATTTCTCAGCAAAATGCAACAGCCCCAAACCTACATCTTCCAAACCACAGAAGAATTTTCTTTCAAAATACTTTCCCCTCTGTCAGCAGTCTGTGTTTGCCCTCCCCCACTCCTCCGCTCCACCCCCCCTTTGTCAGACCTGCTTCTGGAAAAAGTCTCACTGTTCCAGAAAGCGATGCATTAATTCAACATGGACTTTGTTTTACTTGCCTAAATATGCAGAGAGAGAATGACTGTCCACAGTTATCAAATGTGTTCATCTACACACAGGAGCTCTTCAGCTTTCATCCCTCTTCCCTTCCCTGCCTTTTCTGTTTTAAATAACAGAAAACCTTGTGCCACCAGATAGAAAAGAACAATAATGACATTTTTTCTAAACAGCTTTGGTTATTGCGCATGCTCTCACTTCAACCAAGCAAAGAGCAATAAACATTTACTACTTTCCTTGGAGAACAGAGAAAAAAAAAAAACCAAACCAAAAAAAAAAAAAAAAAAAAAAAAAGAAAAAAAAAAAAATCCACTCAAAGCAGAGAACAAACTAAGCCTGAAGCTGCTCAGTGCTGGTTTGATTTAGCACAGCAATGTCACTCACAGACTTCTGCTGTGAGTGACAAACACTTCATGACCATCAAGCACAAGCAGGGAAGAGTGAAAACAAAGGAAGAATTCCCATGGAGAGTGCTGCCAAAGAGGGCAGAGCAGCCCTGATGAGATGCAGGAAAGGGTAGGAGTGCACAAGCACATCAGCCAGGCTGGATTACCAGTACTGACCAAGTGCTCTTTCCACAGCTACAAAACTGGCTGCAGAACCACCCACCTGGGCTAGGACATGGGGTTCCAGTATCAAGACCAACCCAGGATGAGGTTCAAGTATCAAGACCACTGGGTTACATGGCTGCCCTCCCTCTAGGCACTGTCTGCCTTTCCCCATCGAGCTCCCTCTCTCCCTACGACAGGCAAGCAGTGGGAAGTTCTAACTTTAACTCTTTCAATGAATAGCTTATTCCTTGTGCTAGGAGCTACTCCTAAGTAATAGGCTCTTTTGGCAGAAATTCTGCCCGTATGTCACTATACTGGTGGTATGAATAACTTTAAAGTGCTTTCCTGCATTGTAACAGCTCCAGTTGAAAGCACTGGGCATAAAACCAAAGTAGCAATAACTTAGGTCAGATATCTGGCATAGGGGACAGGCATGTAACCTCCCAATCTTACCAATCAAACTGTAAAGCACAAATGACTTTTCATTAAATTAGCCTATAAACAATCCTAAATTCCCTTCCAGGGGAAGTTCCAAATAAATGCATGTGTGGAATTACTATTTAACCCTGTACAACATAAGAACTCTGTAGCTTGCAGATGTAACGAGTGTCAAGTCTGAGGAAAACTACAAACTTTCAGGCTTCTCCTCACAACCCATATTTGTATTACTGGAGTTTCAGAATGTATAGGAAAAAGTTTAGAAAATGTACCACATTTAACATTAAAAAAACCCACAAGCTTTGCAGCTACATAAGAAACATAAACCAATGTAATCTCTTAGATCTGGGCACACCACAGACCATTTTAAGAGAAAAGTTCAGCAACAAAAGTCATCTGTTTCTCTTTGTAGAAACAGACTACAGCTGTTCCATTTGCAGATTTTTTTCAGGTTTAAAAAAGGAGTTCTACCATGATATTCAACAATTTGTCTTTCATGTTTCTTACTCACAGACCCAGTAACATTGCTTCCAAATATGTGGAGGTCAGAAATGCCTAGCCTCTTCAAATGGCTTTGGAAAAGGTAGAAATAAATAAGCTATATCCTACCCCTAATAATTCTCCCCCATCAGGCAGTCTAACAGGAAAGCAAACACTCTTCCCTTCTGCACTCAGGCTTTCCCAGTGGTTTTAATACTCAAGTCATTTAGAAAATTCTGCCCTTCAGAAACAATGCTTAATTCCTTCGGTTCTGGCCTTACAGTGATTCTATCACAGACCTAGCTGATAAAAATACTTACTAGTGGTACCCAAGTGTAAATACAAAGGGAGGCATCCTTTACAGCTTGCTTTTAAACTCCAGTGAACTCCTGGAGCTAACCCTTCCAGCAGCAAGTAGAATACTGCTGGGTGGGAAGAATTTCAGCCAAAATATTTAATTGAGTTTGTTTCCAAGGAAGAGGCCAAGTGGGGAAGGGGAAGCTGTTCTGCTTGTGTTGAACAATTCTGGCAACCTCCTGTTTGAACAACTTGAGTTCTTCTGTGCTTTGGAGCAAGGACATGAAGGTTGGCAGGGGGGTGCATATGTACACTTCATGCATTCTGTCATTTCAGTGCAAACCCACCCAAATCTGGCCTTGTTAGAAGTCTTCTGGGCTGGGATGGGAGGGGAAGAAGGGAGAAAAATCTCTCCTGACCTCATATAAACTGTGCTCTGTTAGAGAACAGCAGGCTGGACACCCAGAGAGACTCGTACTTTCAACAACTGCAGTTTGGAAGGCGTAGATGTCTGCACAGGCTGCAGCTCTGCCAGATCATGAAGCCACTGTCTCCAACTTGTGCCCATTTATTCAGATCACTGTCTTTACTTCCAATAAGCCTGCTCTTGTAAAAGTTCCCTAACCTATCATTTCTGATGACATGAAACGACTTATTTTTAGCCAGCCTGGCTAGCTGTGGCTGAAATACATTGGAGAGACCTTACAGAAACAGCTCAGTCACAGAGGGTGCCCCAAACCTTGGACAGAGTCATAGATTGCTGAAGTCTGTGCCAAGTTCAAGTGCCAAGATTCAGTTTGAGATAAAGCACATATTCTCCAACACCCTCAAAACCCCAGTCCTGATTGGACCTAATAGGGAAAGAAACTACAACGAAGCAAGAAAAAAGTGAGGATGGAAGAGATTGGGGAGCCTGTAGTGGGGAAGACTGCCAGAGAGAACACTGACACTGGTCAGAGGGCAGGTCTGGAGAAGATGCATACAGATGGTGGGCATCAGAATGCAGGAGGGAAAACTTGGGAATGCAACTTAGGTCCTTGAGCCTTACCAGCTGACTGCTAAGGGACTGGTTATGCAGTCCTGATATTTTATGGAGTTTTGTTTGCAATATTGTATGAATATTGAAAGAATGTATTTATTTTCACCAGTAAATAAATTGTTTAGAAAACTGATTCCCATAAATTCTCTCAGTTAAATTGCCAGGAAGCATCTGGCAGAGTTCAACAAAGCAAAATAAGTAGCTCCCAAACAGTTGGGGCACAGAAATAAGCAGACTTTTTTTCCCCAAAGACAGCATGTGTGCTTATGAGGGTTTTTTGGTACCTTCAGAGTGCATTTGGTGGCTGAGAAGGAAGACCTTGTCTTCTGAAGGTACTTCCAGTTGCTGCAGGGTCAAGCTATGGCAGGAAGAACACAACTCTTGCTGCTTTTGTTTCTTCAATAACAATTTGAAACATAGTTAAAGGGCCACTGAAAAGCTGGGTGTACTTGAGACACCGGAGTCTGCACATAGTACCATCATCAAATTCAGAAGGTAAATTTGCCACTTTAAATATTATTCTCTCCTTAATAGGAAAAGGCACCTTTCCATCAACTGGGAACCACCTCTTGGGCTTACATATGGATCCATTCCCTCAGTAAGCTTGTCTGAAAGTTACACAGAGGTGCAAATGGTGCTTTGTCCTCCCTTTCCTTTTCAAAGTGCAATGAACACATCTGGATGATTTTGCAAGTGGAGCAGGAGATAGATAGGGGTACCTTTACTCCAGAAAAGATGATTCACCTGCTCTTAAGAAATACTTGGTTTGGAAGGCTCCTTGGACTTTAGCCAAACACAAGGTGTTCCCCCTACCCTGCCATCACTGTTAGATCAGCAAAAGCCAAAAGAACACAAAACAAACCAACTAAAATGCTGCTACTAGTGGTATTTTAAACACCTAGGAATGATGCCAAAAACTCCCCAAAGCTCTCCAGTCTCTCTTTAGTACCAAGCACTGCTTGCAAGGAAGAGAGGGGACTGCAACTGGAATGATTTCCATCTTTCCACACCGCTCACTTTTCCAGTGCACACATCTCCGACCATGGCTTTTTGGCATTCGACTCATTTTAATAGCCCTGAAAGTATCACTTGTCCTTACCGAGGTAGGAAAGACTGAGCACAAATATGCCCAAAGTTAAAACACAACAGATGTGAGCTTCCCCAACAGCACAAAGAGTCAGACTGCAGAGCTACCCTCGGTTACCAGCCATCAGCTCCTGGGGTGCCTAGTCCTGGCTCCAGGACACCCTCAAGCTGTCATGTACGAAACCCACATCTGAACTTCGGAGCTTCGGCCCCTCACTACCAAAGTGTCAGAGATGCAGGTCCCGACACACAACAGCTGAAGCTGCAGTTTGGCTTTTGGTGCCCCCTGAGTGGCTGGTGCCATAGGAAGCTGTGAATTCACCTCGGCTTTGCTGCCTGTTGACTATCCCGCCCAGCGTCCATCGCCGGTCCAGGCGCCTCAGGTGAGCCTTGCGTCGCTTAGAAACTAGTTTGGAACATGGATGGAAACAAAACAAAACAAAACAAAAAGAAAAAAAAAGATGGGAGGGTGAAGAATAAAAACAAAACATGGTATTTACAAGCACTGGTCTTGTTAGTGGGAATGGGTTAGGTGGGATGCAGATGTTTTGTTTTAGTTTACACAGTACGGTGGAACAAGTTAACTTCTTGAGCTTGAGCAATGTGAGCCACCCAGAATTGTCACAAATTGCCACCCTTGCTATTGGCTTTTCTTAAAAAATATTAATTACAATAAAACAATCAAAAACATATACACACTCCAAAACAAGCTGCACGACTAAAGACAACTTGTCCAAGGAGAGTGCTGTGGCAGGACGCATCATCATTGCTGTTCCATCTCCTAATTCAGCTGCATGACCTTTGGGGAATTCAGTCTATTGCATATGACATCAAACCCAACAGGGCTCTAAACCTCTCTAAGCAAAATTATCACACTATAAACAAACCCGCAAACTCTTATGTAAGCTTCCTCGTAACAGCAGCACTCAGGAACTGAACCCAAGTGAAAAGTGTCTAATGTGCTTGCAAGACACAACTTGGACTCATTGCCACAGCTGGTTCTCATGATCAAAACTTCTAACATACAGATTACAATATAAGGAAAAAAACTAACCTTACAGTTATTGAGCAGGCTCAAGAAGCTAACAAGCCAGGACTGAGTATTAGTTACACACTCAAACAATAACTTATGCTTAAAGTATAAACAAAGACAAGACACTTATGGAAATGGCACTGTGAGAGCAGCTGTGCACAGAGGACACCACTTGTTTTCTGGACCACATACTTAGATCTGTACTCAGTTTCTTCTTCTGCCTGTACAGGTGTGAAAGACACTGGAACCACTAGACTGGCACAGAAACACAGACAAACACTTCCATTTTTTCCATTCAAGGGCTTCCATTCAAATTTGGCAACCACTGCACTGCTGCTGCAAAGCAATGCATCATATTGCAAGGTAGTGACAGCTGAAGTGCAAACACAATCGTTTTACTAGTGGTGCTGGGAAGCTGTTCATAAACTTTGATATCACATCATTGATAATAATTCAATTCTGCATATGTGCACGTATTTAGGGATTACACCCTTATAATGGAGTAGACACCATTGTCTTCTATAGCTGTGCTCTGTAGACAATCAGGCACAGCAAAATTATTTGATTGGGAAATCATTAGGTGGACAAGAAAAAAAAAAAAAAAATAACGCCACCAAAGTGTGGCTTTTGACTTTTTGTCCTTTATATCTGTCAGGAATTTAGACCAGACTTCTACATCCAGCTCACTCTCCTCAATTTCTCCTTTGCTGTAAGGCCCAAACCTTTCCATGCCACTCTAAGTGGAGGCGTGGTGAATGGTGTTGAACAGGTACATTATCTCATCTGTGGTACTCTGTACCTCCCTTTTGATCCCATGTTGGTCAAAAACCAACCACCAATTTTCAGACGAGCCGAATCTCAGGATTGTAGATAGCTGTGGTTTTGGCTCATGGAAATCAGTGATCCTTTTGGAAGCCCATGGAGGGACAAAGGAGATTTAACTTGGTGACTTTCCCCAAATCAACAGGAATTAGACTGCCAGTTACACACATGCTACACAAGAGACAACACAGGACACCTCGCTAGACACACAGATTACAGCAGAGAGAGAAGTTAAGTTGCAGTAAGGCTGCCTGTGTTAGGAGGTTTCTACACAAGAAAGGAGGAAATGAAATACTGAATGAAAAGGCTTGCAGGATGGAGGGGTGCAGAAGGGGTAGAAACTGGCTTAAGGTGTCAATACAGAGCAGTCAGCTTGCTCCTTCTCACACTGGGAGTTTGGAGGATTTAGCCATCCAGGAACATCACTGAAAACAGTGGGTCCCACAAACCCACCACACTGTGTCCTCACAAGGTATGGCCAACCCCAGTGAAAGCCCTTTTATACCACAATGATGCTTTTGTAGGAGCCAGGGTTTTTTCCTCCTCAACAACACTGACTTTTGCCATTTGATCCCAGACTTGGGCTTGATTGGTCATGCCACAGTCACCAGAAAGGTTGCTTATTAACAAGTGTCTACACCTTTCCAGAGATTATTTTAACGTGTTTACTTTATCAGCTCCTGCAGCTGTTAAATGTTTCTTTAGATTGCTTTCTGATTGTTTTCCAAGCCTTGCAAGATGGTGTTGGTCTAAACACAGGCCCAGGTAACAATCAGCTGCCTGCATTCATCCAGACAAAAATGTTGCGCAAGCTCAGGTGCAGGGAGGAAACATTTTTGTCTTTCTCAGGGAACAGACTATTTAAACAGAGACACATGGAAATATTACTGCTATGTAGAGGCAGAATTATTAGTGAGATGTGTTCAGCACTCCCCTATCTTTACTGGGCCTGCCACATCTGGGTTTGCCTGGCTTGTGGACTTGTTCCAGGCCTGTTCAAATGGGGAGGGACAAGAGGCTGACACACAAAGCTCCCTACATCGGTGTTTCTGTGCTTTCAAAGCTGGAAGAGCAGAGATTGCCCAGTTGCAGGAAGTCAGTGTCTGTTGGAGTCACTCAAACCTGTGTAAGCTCTAAATTCTGGGGCTAAGGCACTTAATCTACTAAAAGTGCCTTCCTCCTCAGTTACATCAGAGCCCCTTTCTCCTGCCTACCTGGAGAGAGCTGGCAAGTTTTCTGTCTAAGTACAGTGTATCACTTTGATACACCTTTTTAAAGACAGTGAATCCAAGTAATTTTTTCCTCTCTTATGAAATAATTATATGGAGAAGAATAGCCCAAGTAAAGAAGAACTGGAGGGGAGGAAAAAGAATGTAGGAAGTCTCAGCTTAGATGGTTAATAACATAAACCAAAGTTACTAAAAAGCAAGCAAGGAAAAGCTGGGGCACATCAAAAAGTTGCAGAGGTTATGCAATTACATCTGTCACTGAGATGGAACTGAGCAGAAAGGGAAGGGCAGTCTCAGGTTTCAGCATATCTGGATTTGGAGTAGGGCAGGGAGCAGGACTGCTGACCATAGGTGAAGAGAGCACTGTAATGGATTAAAAGGGACTGAGAGGAAGGAGATAAGGAATATTTGATGGATTTTCCATTACCCAGGACAGACTGCTGTGTGGCAGCATCCCTGTGCAGAGTACACTCCAGAGGGCAACATGAAAGGAGGAGGAGAGCTTGAAATTAAAGCAGTTTAAGCAACAAGGCTGTCAAGCACGCACCGTATTTAAGAGTCAGGAAAAGGAAGGAAGCTACAGACCAACAGACAAGGCATTCTTCAGTGCTTACAGACCACAGCAGTAAAGTTTAGTTCTTTAATAACAGGGAAACTTTACTCACTGCTTTTGCATCCACTAAGACATTGCATCATACCAGACTGGTTCCTGGCCTACCAGTCTACAGCCAGTCTGTCTCTAACCAGGATATGGGCAGACTTGAGCAGGGAAAAATGAGTTACAAAGATTTCAATAAGCTGCAGATGCCACCCTTGGAGCCCAGCACAAAGTTCTGTTTTGCCTGTGTGCCATTTTAATGGGCAGATGGTCACCCTAACACATCTCTAAGCCTCCTGCCTATGCTAAGGAAAGGTCAGCTGAGTTTCCTCATACATTTTACATAAGTGGCACGTCAAGAGCACCTAGATTTAGCAACAGACTCACTAGAATGGAGCAAATCATAATAAAAGTGTCCTTTGTACACAGTTGCTACATGAGAAGCCCATTAAGATGTGGTTGGTCTTTTATAATGGAACTGAGGAACATGTGATGCTGAACTATTCCATTTCTGGAACCTGAATTAAGCATCTTTAGTGAAAAAAAAAAAAAAAAAAGCGGTGCAGCTAAATACACACACACGACAAATGGCATCTCACTTTTAACAGAATGAGACCATACCAAATAAAATTACCTTTCCACACAACCACAGACCACAGCAAACAGCAGTGAAACTAGTTTCAAAGATTAATTTAAAGGAAATTAATGAGAAGCAACCATTAAAGTTAAATCTTATTCCTTTCAATGAATGGCCTGTGGCTCTATCATGCATCTTCTTCCAATTAGAAGCTCTCACTTTGGGGGGGAAAAAAAGCATAAAGCAAGTGAATACCAATTTTCTCTTGGTAAGAAAAAGCTTTTCATACCTTCCCCAAATTTAGATGTGTTGATGTCAGAGTCATCTCTGGTTCCATTTTGGGATTCCAGGTATGTAGCAGGGACCCATCCCTGCTCCTCTGCTGTGCTCACAAACCACCAACCTACAAAAAGAAGCGAAAGAAGTTTCTCAGTCAACATTTAGAGGAACAAGAATAGTAAAATGCTACAGAGAAGATGGCAGAGTCAGCAGCTCTGGTGCATGTTTGAGTAATTCTGCAGCTTCCTAGAACAAGAAAGGGTTTAGTGCTATTAACATTTCTATCAGATCCTCTCCCAGTGGTAGTGTGCAGGCTTGCTAGAAAAAGGCTGCAATGAAGCAAATATCAATTTATTTTAAGAAATTCAAAGTCCATCCATAACAACTTTGACTCAAGTTCTCTAATTCAGTTTCTCCAAGCTGGTCTTGCTACATGTATATCTACAGTATCAAAACACTTTGTACATGTGAACATATGTGAAACAGCACAAACACTGCCCAAACCCTAATACGAAGAATTACAAAAGGCAAATGAGTGAAACAGGAAAGACTTTCGTAGAAGGGCGCAGATTTCAGAACAGGATGTAAAAGTGCTTCTAGAGCACTTGTAACCACAGCTGGTGTTTAACAAATATGACCTGAATTCAATGCCCTGGGAAGCTGGGAAGTACTGCACAGAACAGAAATAAAGAGAGAAAAGCCAACTGAAATCTGACTTCAGGCCATAAGCACCAGTTATTTGTCTTCCCACCTGAACATCCAAGTTTCAACCACTCACTATCTACAAAAATGTTAAGTATTCAGCATAATATATGGATATAACCTTTAGGTCCTATGTGTGGATGGATGAATAAAATTATACTCATGCCAGCTTCAGCTTAAATGCATTCCAACTATAACTATCCTTGCCTCTTTTCTTGCTTGGTTATGCTGATTTATTGAATCCTCCACTGGTTTTGACATAGACTCACTCACCCAAGAACTTGTTGCTCTCAGATATGAGCACAACTAGATTCTCCTTCATTCAGACAAGGTCTGGGTTGAGACAACAGGAAAATAAAAAGTCTAACAGGTAAGCAAACCACTTCTGTTGTTTTCTGTGACCCCCCAGTTTCTTCAGAAAACACAAGCTGCTTTGTCAGGATGACGCAAACTGTTGTCCAATACCACCCTTCCTGCTTCCCCAAAGGGAGTTGGGCAAACAGCTATTTCTGTACACGCACCTCAGAACAGTTTACAGACTTTGATGGCTGTCACAAACACAGCCAATTTCACAGAAGCCTGCCTGTGATGAGCAAAGGTGCCAGCCTGGGCTGTAAAGAGATGGGCACCAACACTGGTGAGCTGTGAGGTGGCCGCCCATCCCTCCCACGGCTGAGAGGCCACAGCCCAGCCCCGCGAGGGGGAAGGAAAGGTCTGCTGCGCTCTGCTGCCATGCCACATGCAACTGTCCATAAGAGAAAAACCACCCTGCTGAAACAATGCTCAAGTGTTTGTGCTAAAAGTCACCCAAGTTCATTCCAAATCCTGTCACGGAAGATTTTACCAGAGAACAGTAGCTACAAACCCTTGCTTTCCTCCCTGGGGCATGTAGCTGGGAAACAATGTACCCCAAGCAACAACTCCTCACATGCCTCCGGGCAGCTCCTAGGCAGCTCTTTATTTGCTCTCCAAATTCAGACATAGATTTCCATCTTCTAGCCCAGAAGAGGTTTGGAAACTTTGCTTCACAAGGCTCATGGTTGGAAAGTTTAAATTTAGTTATTCTGCCTCAGCAGGAGGTGGATTCTCCTGCCACGAAGCCCACAGCAGCGACCATGCAGGATCTGCCAGACCGTTTCAAAAACACGTCTTCATGGTTGTTCCTTATTTTGCCAGTAACGTATCAACATGAGTAGTAAACATAGTTTAACATACACTTATAATGAGGCACAAAATGCGAGAAGTTGGCTTCCAGCTGATATTAATTAGACTGGAATAGTGTTCTTAAACTCTTCCTCAGAAAGAAATTAAATGCAAGCGCAAAAAGGACTTGCCTACACTTAAAAATGTACATTTGGGCCAAATTCAAAGCATGGTGAAACCATCTTTGGAGGGCCAGATCGCACTTCCTTGACGCCAATCCTGTGTAGCCCATTTCACAATACAGCTCCTCTGGTTTGGCTCACTAGCCTCAGAGCCAAGTTTAGATCTACTGCTTGGGGCCATAGGGTAGCTGAGCCTCCATCCATCTAAACATGACGCAGGCTAAAACTCCTCATCGCCACAGAACTCAAAGTTATCATTTCTTTCTAAAGGTTTCCTTCAGAAACTCTGCACAAGGGTAAAGTATAAATGAGAAACCTCTGCAGCTACTGAGAAATCATAGCATTTGTCCAAGTTCAGGGAAAACCAGCCCCCCACTCTGAAATTCTCTTCCCCCATTTTAAGTTTGCTTCTCAGAAGGACAGAAGAAAGCCGTTAATACAGCCCACTGAAATAGCATACCAACAGAAAAACGTGTGTTTTACTCAAACAGACTCAACAACTGAGAAGACTGAGAAACTTCCAGCAACACCTCCTGGCAGCAGAGAAGTCACAAACGGGTGCTCACAAGCAAGATGTGCAAAGTCTCAGAGTGGCCAAGCAGCCACTGCTGAGGCAGCACATCCCTTACGACACCAAAACCTAAATAATGATGGCACATCCAAGCCATAACCCTACAGAAAGGAAATTACAGCACAATGCAAGAATTGACTCCTAGCGGAAAATGGCTGCAGCACAAACAAGCTCCCCAACGCAGCCAGTGCATGACAGCCACAAACTGCAGAACTCCATCCTGCTGATCATGAAGTACTTGGTCTGCACCATCCCCTCGTTAGAATCACTGGGGCAGCTGTTGTTTGGTACCACCACCCCTTCCCCCTCTCAGCCCCAGGTTCATGGGTATTCATGGTTTGCAGACAAATTAGATTGGTCTTAGTTTGTACCATTATAGCCCTGGCTTTCTGCAAACAACCCCTTTTCCCATCCCCTGCCATCTTTCCCAATCCAGAGCATCACAGAAAACTTGCTTTTGAAACACAGAACAAAACATTGCATTTATTTTGAGTTCTCCTTCTATGCTGGAGTTTAGCTTGACTTCACAATTCATTATTAAAACCATTCTGCAGCAACATCTGCAGGGAATTATGTAAAGTTATCTCTGTGCACTGCCAAGCCAGTCTGAGGTTCACTCTTGCACTCACACCATCTGTAAAAATTAAGCAGTGCTTTACAGCTTGAGTTAACCCTTACAGGTGTCCCTGCCTCTCAGACACCAAATAACGCTGATGTGGCATGGATGTCTAGACTGAGACTGCCCAGCCCTCGTCTCTGATGAGGATTTACAGGGAGTCTGAGCCTCACAGAGGCACAAAGGGAGTTGTAAGCCACTGTGCCCCGACCAAGTTCAACTTGAGCTATGCTGCATTACTCCAACTGCCTTAACACTAACCCAAGAACACAAATTTTTAAGGTAGGAGTGCAATTTTGTCCCCACATATGTTGCTGCTTTGGTAGGCACCTGTCAGCATCCCTAAGCTGCAACAGCCAAGATATCTCCCCATTCACAGAGTCTACCTAAGCTCAGACAACTCACAGGCATTTCACAAGTTGCCAAGAAATGACCAGTTCCACTTGACAGGCATATAATGCACAAGGCAAGATGGTGATTGCAAAATGGATTGGTCACACTGGAGAATGACTAAATGACAAAAAGACTTAGCTTCTAAAAAATCATGTTCTGGCTTATAATTGTATTTTCTGTCCTCTTACCGAAAGTCTTTTGCAAAAGCAAAGAATTAAGTAAATGTTAACCACAACATGCACCACGGGAAACTACTGGAACATAGTTAAAGGAGTATATTTTATGCCAGTTTTGCATGTTTGCATGCATCCTTACCCATCCATACTTGGATGGATGATACACACCAACAGGAGAACAAGCCATTCCCATTGAAGCCTGTCTGATCATAAGATGCTACAAAACACTTTAAGTACATAAAATTGCAGAATCATGCTGAACTTCAATTTTTATATCTCTCCTCAACCATTAATTTCTCTGTAGACTTTGTCATTTTATGAGCTTAACTAAAGTAAACAGGACTGATAGCACCACTGTAAAAGGGCATGCCTATTTCTTCAGCATGAGTAGACTACACATTCTCCTAAACAAATACTTAAGTAACACTCCACCTCTCAAGAGTCTTGGAAAAATCCCACTCAAGCAGCAGTCTGGCACATTTGACACATGGTCTATGAGCTTCAGAGAGCTGTTCATTTTTAAGTCCTTCTGCCTTGGAACTCTCTCTTGAGAGGTTTTTTTGATCCAACAACATAAATCGTCCTACAAAGCAGTACTAGGTGCAGCTATGTCACTTTCAGACCAGTCACGTAGACCTTTTCATGTCAATAGCTGATTACTTCCCTTCAGAGATATGAGTTACTTCATTAAAAAACAGCTGAGATAAAGGGTGCTGCTGCACAGTTGAAGGTACTTGCTTTTTCCACCCCTCCAAAGCTCTTGCCACACAGTACATATATATTTGATACATATAGGGCAGTCAGTTGTAATCGCGTCTGACAGACCTCTGAAGAATACGTACAAGCAGACGTATAAAGGCACCAGAAGTAGCTTTTACAAGAGGGATTTTCTGCAGTAAGCTTATGCTCACACTCACTCCTGTGTCTGTATGCTGTTAGACACTACCATTGTCCATGCTGGCTCTGCTCTCTGTAAAAGGCTCTTTCAGTCCCACACACTTGGAAAAGGCACAAGGTTGAAACCACTGAATTCATATGAAGGCCAGTGTCCAATTTCTTAGAGTTTTATTCTTACATTTCACAGAAGAGGCATCTTTCTTTTAAATATGGAGATACATGCAAGAGCTCTTTCTAGAACAGAGCTGACTGCAGTTTAGGGTACAGAAGTCTGTGAATGACTCACTACAAGGCAGACTAAGGCTGTCATCTTAGGATGAATTTTTAAAGCTGGTGAAATATTAAAGGCAGCTTTCACCTCAAAAAACATGATGTTTCCCAGCCTGTGTGCACTGCAGACTTCACTGCAGCCACCACTCAACCATGAAACAATGTTTGTCCTGTTTTAGAGATGAAAGTGAGGCCCAAAGACATGCCCCAGGAAGAAAGATGCTTGTGGAAGACATCCTACTCAAACACAATTAAGATCCACAGCACAGGTTGGTAGCCTTTTATGTGCCACATATTTACGGGCCATATATTAGGATTCCAGATCAACCACGTATTAAGATCCTTCCAGCCAGTTCATGTCCCAGAGCTACATGGTGGGAGAGCATGGTTCACATGGGAAACCCCACTTCCAACAGGAAGTGTTGCAACCCCAAATGTCTGTGCCTGATTGCTCTAACATTCAAGAGTGAATGCTGTTGCCTTGCAACTACTGCGGTTGCACTCTAGGTACTAAATCCTGCTTTAGGAACTCAGGAATAAAACTCACCACTCCAAGTTACTGCTTAACTCCAAGAGGTTTTTTAATTTGCTGCTGAAATACCCCAAGAGCCCACAGTGCTGTGGTAGGGCAGAGCTGTTGGCTTTTTCATGTAAGAGAAAAAAGAAAAAAGGATCATACCTGTCCCTCCTTTCCTGATAGCCCGTCATGGGAAATCAGAGCTTCTATATGGGTTATGAAACAGGTCTTCTACCACAGCATTTAAAAAGTGAATGAAGACCTACAACCACAGAAACTCTGCCCTTTTACTTTTTTAAAGAGCACTTCTTGTTCAAAGAAAATAATTAAAATTTAAAAGGTAATAAGTGAACATTTTGCTCCTGGTACCAGTAACGCAAATATCTGAAGGACATACCTTAGAAACCATCCACCTATTCAACAGTGGGCACACAGACCAGCAAGCTACCCTCAATATTTAAAACTAATAGTTTTAATATTTAGTGAAGAGAGTACGCATTGAAGGAAGATGAGAAGCTGCACACTCCTGTGCCTTGTGTTCAACTAAAAATTTACAGGTGTCCACACAAAAACGTAATAGAAACCTGACCTTAAGAGCATCACTCTGGAACCCTGACAACCCAATGCACACATGGACTGCCCTGGAAACACTTTTCTTTCCCTCCTTAGGGAGGGTCTGAAAGCTGAGTTATGTTCTCATCAGAGTACAGGCTGCAGCAGTTTTTGCTTAATTTGTTGATTGAAACAACACTTGAGAGCTTCCTGAGGAGAAGATGAGGAATGGGAGGAGGTGAGGACTTCTGGAAGGCTGAAATTTGTTGATATCATTTTTTGGCTATTAACAGGACAGCATTTTGCCTTATGGAGCTAAAAGTTGGAACAAAAGGCCAAGAGCTGAGACCACAATTTGCTTTCTCCACCAATATTTGATAGCAATTGCAAATACTTGGGACTCAGCAGCAGCATAGGAAATTGCAGTCTTTGCCCTGCTTTAGGTCTTACTAAGTGCAAGAACAGAAGTGAATCCCAGAGTTTGGGTGCTGCAACATACTCTTCCTGCAATGACTGGTTATTAAGGTAACTAGTTGCATTTGCTGTCCTACTCCTTCCAGTCAGTCTTCTTCCTACACTTCTGCTGCCAATCTTGTGACATGTGTAGACAGAGACTTCCCAGCTGTGCTGTTAGCAAATACCACTGCTGCTGCTCCTACAGCTGGCGAGCTGGCTGGCACGTGAATAAACATGCTAGTTTATGGTGCCACACAGGTTCTTCCTGGACCCAAACCAGCTGACTAGGTGTGTATATGAGTGTTTGATACAGAGTCCCAAAGTGCATTGCAGATCCTGGCTGAAACATCTCGCTTGCTTGGGTTGGTTTCACATGACGTTATATGCATAAATACACATGTATCTATGTGGAAACTCACACCCTGACCTCTGCACTCAAACATACTACCCTTGTCTTCTTCTGAGATTGGAACTGTGTTTTCTCGTACTTTTGGAAAAAACAGAAGTGATCAGAACATGGGAAAAGTTCATGGGAAAAGAGAAAACTGGATAATATACAATTCAGCTCTAATACTTTATGGGTTACATCACTAGCAGAGACGACGGATATTCCAAGTATTAGACAACTAGGAAATACCACATTACTGTATTTATTCAAATCTTATAAGCTAGTAGGCAACAAGCCTTCCAGAGGTGCGCATTTAGCAAAATACTTATATATTTATCTCTCATTAGACTTGTGACTTCTTGTGTCGATATGTATAGGGAGTTGTTCAAGTACAGCACACAGTTTATCTTTGTGTTCTGATAATACAAACTGATAGTTACAGGCTCCAAGTGCTGTATCTGCAGCTATTTGCTATGGCCCAATTGTTACCCAGGGGCTTCCCCTCCCTGTTTAAAAAATGGCCTCAGATTTGTGTATTGACACAGCTGGAACGAAGGAATCTGCCAAACACGTTTTCTAGAATTGGCCCGTACATTCACAAAGCCATCACATAATCCAGTACAAATTACACATTGTGTTCTTAAAGCAAGGGAATCAACACACTACCTACATTAACAGATATGGAAAAGTCTTGGACATTGCCTGTAAATCCCACATCAAGTCCCATCACATTCCAGGTCACCAGTTTCTCTTAAACCATGAAGTACTCTGGTCTCCCCAAGACAGAAGAAGATGAAAGCATCACTTGCTAAGCCTGCTCATGTCCAACTCCAAAGTACACATGACAGCCAACATGCCCAGAGTGTTGGACAGCATCCCCAGATCCCTCACTTTAGGGGATCCACAGAGCAATCAAGTCAGCCAGTTCTACAGGTCAGTCAGCACCCAAGAAGTCGGAAAAAAAAAAAATTTGTTTACCAAGGCTCAAACATCTTAATGCCTTCTAAAAATAAATTTTAAATAATCTTTCCTTTCCTGCTTTACTTTATTTCATGAACACCTAATGGTGAAACTGTCTGTGCAATGTCAGCTGCATTCCACACAGCCCAATGCATCTGTGTGTGTCCAACCCACAGTACCAACTCAGTTATTACCGAAAATACCTGGTTACTGATCACAGATTTTCCTTTTTTTCCCATCTGATCTGTTTGGATACCAGATTTCCTGTCTGACCTCAAGTTCTGGTTGTAATATACATCTATTTTCACCTTCTATTGACTTATTTTTTTCTCTTAGAAAGTGATAGATTTACACTGATCCTTCAAAGATGAAGTCTTTGTGATTTCAGTAACCACAAGCCAAGGTAAGATTGTGGAGATGACATAGACTCAACAGTCAATACAAAAAGTTCTGCATTAAGTGTCTATAGGCAACAAGTGGTACTGGAGAGTCTCTCTTTGTTTCTTCTTCCCCTCTCCCTAAAGTTTTCTTTACTTCAGCAGGTCCCAGAAGTTGACCAGTGAGGATACTGTCTGCTGCTAACATCTTCCAGTACAACTTCCCTGATCATGAGAAGTTCCTGGGGTACTTTCCTTCCTTCATGTTCAATTACAGCCCAGAACCATTGATTTTCTTCTCCAAAAGGATTTCTGTCCCATATCTCCTTTTGTATAGCTATTGTTATGAAGATACTGCTCAAATAGGAAAGTTAAGTAAAAAGTCCATCTCCCACCCTCCGTAAAGTCTGTCCCCCATCTCCTCTCCAGTAGCCCATCATTTAAAGATCGAAATCTATAGACTTGAGGTTTTAATGAACCTGTCAAACTGATGCTGTTGTCACCATGTTTACATAAATCAGCAATTTACAAAAGCTCCCAACCACAAGTGGGTTTAGCTGGGGTGCAGAGAGAGGAGGACTCCAGCAAATAGGGCAGAATATACAGAAATTTGGTGGGCAAACCCAGCCCATGGCAGAAACAAATTATCCACTGCCTTCAGAAAGGCTACACCAGCATAGTCAGTGCCTGCAGCAAATTTTCCAGAGCCATGAACAACTGATTGCAGTAAAGGCATGCAAACAGATGGCTTTCCACCCCACAGGGCATGGGGAGCTCAGCCCTAGAAGCCAAGGGAGACTCTATTAGTCATGATCAGTTGTGGGGTTGTATTTTCTGTGGTCAGCCAACGGGGTGCAACCATCAAGCTCACAAGTAATTTCCTTTACATTCACAGGACTTAATCTTAAAGAAAACACATTTTGTGTCCAAGCTTTCTTTAGGAAAACATGAATAAGCTTTCAAACGGGCCTCATAGTAATCTTGTCCAAAGATTACAAATTACTTCCTAGTGGTTTAAAAAGTTACAGACCCCTAGCCCCAGCTGATAGGAAATGGCCTTCACAGGCAGCAAAGAATGGCCAATATTTACTTCCCATACAGATTGACAAAAGTTGCTTTTGTTTAAATTTCTTATTCTGAAGTCTGTAAAAAATGCGGTGTCAGTTGCTTACTGGGAATTCCTCATAACTACACAGAATCAGAAAAAAGAGTCTGAGAACTAGGAACAAAACCTAGAGTACCAAACAGCACTGCAGGTGCTAGAGTCAAGATCATATAGGAATTCCATATTTCTTTTAGAAACACATTTGCTGCCTTCAAGGCACACTTTGGTTATGTCAGGACAGAACAGAGCAATGCTATACAAGAGTTTGAAGCAATGAACAAAGGCTACAGAATATCCAGCAGAAATCTGAGGATAAAGCAATCAAACAGTGATATTAGTTCAGTCTGAAGCACAGCTGAGTCACCAGATTAAAAATGCTGGCTTTTACAAATAGCTTTTGTGGGATCCTTCTGAACCACAATACTCCTGCTAAAGGAGCAGACACACCTTGGTGTGCCGCAGCACCACTTTGCAGCATTTAGATAACCATCTCACAAACGGCCATTTCCATGTCCTGGCTGTTCCTTGAAGCTCTGCTGTCCAAATACAACTTCTGTCCGGCTCTATTTATTAGCTAGATCTGGCGAGATTGTAACCCAGATGGTATGCTATCACAAACACTGATGTAAGCCAAATCCAATGCTCTGCTCTCTCTCTCTGGCACCGCTTCACTGCCTTTCTCCTGAGCTCCATTCAAGCCGTGTTTCTGCAGTGACCCCGGGAGCTGAGGCTCAAAGAGCTGCCTGCACACGGCTGCAGGAAATGACAGCTTCGGAAATGAGTACCAGAGTGATGAATAGCTGGCAACAAGAGCAGCCAGTGCGTTAGTGGGCTGCCAATTAATAACCCACATTGTACTGAACAGGGACATACATGGGCAAGAGTATCACTGACACACCCCAGAAGAGATTACGAACCCAATGCACTATTTTCTGAAGGGTTTTTCCAGGCTTCTCTAAAATTTAGAAACTTAGACTTGTTACTATATTTTGTTCAGTGCAAAGCTGAACTGGTCCCATTTGGAGCAGATTACGGAAAACTGAAAGAAAAAAGAAATGGAGAAAGAAAGATTTGCCTTTTATCTTCATTCATTGTGAAGTTCCAGACAATGAGAACAACCTATGCAAGTGAAACAGAAGGGGCTATTGGTCTTTAAGGAAGGAGTAACTGAGATTATCCATGTAGACTTTAAAAAAGCAAGCAGGAACAACTGGGGTACCTGGGTCCATCAGCTCCAACAAAAAGGTACCTGAGCAGCATAAGACAAAAATTTAAATATAGGAAAGTTACTGAGGCAAAAAGTTCAGGTAAGATGGCTTTACCCCAGCTAAAAAGCACTCTTATATAGCAGCAAATACTCTCCACACAGCCAAGTAACTGAGCATTAATTTCTACTCATTCTGGCTCAGCCTCTGGATACAAAGGCTACACACTTTGCTCAAGCACCTTTGCAGGGGTTTCACTACATGGCAGCATGCATGTGATTTCCCTGCAGCTTCCTTGGTTGCCTCACCTGAGACCTTGACTTAACAGACTGATGTTTAGGCTTTGGTTGCCCCTTACAGACTGGAAAAGCAGTCTAGACTCAGAGTAGAGAATCACTGTCTCAAGAGACCAAAAACACCTCAGTGAGTAAGCCTGGCACCATGGGAACATCAACAGCAACGCTTCTATTAACACCTTTCTCATGGAAAAAGGCCACGTTGTCATTGTCGGTGGCTTCTGATGCTGGTCTGCCTCCAGGAAGGTACCATTAAGTGCACAATAAGTCAAAGTCCCAATACATAAACATTTTCATTTTCTGACTCTCCTTTCTGTCTCCTGAAGCTTAAACAAAGCCAGAGCAGGCACTAAGCACAGATTTGCTGGCAACAATCAGGGAAGTTGATCTTCTGATGCTAAATAAAGGTTAGCAAGGCAAATTAATGATGTGAGATACAGAAGAGCTGTCCATCTCCATACATTTCACGGAGCTGAGAAAAGACAAATAGATCATTGTGAGGCTTATTCCTTTCCATTAGGAATAAATCAACCATGAAACAAGGGCAAGAGTAATGCTGTCCTTGGGCAAAAAGCTGAGATTTGCAAACCTTCCGTTACAAACACACATGCATTATACAATACAGCACCATTTAAACTAAATAAGCTGCACAGTAAGGGATTACCTAAACCTGTTAGACAGATGATATAGAGGCACAGTGTTTATCTTTTCAACAGGGAGTCACTTAAGCTTACCCTATGAGTGCATGCTAGATTAAACTCTTCCCTCTCCCCAGCACACGGCTACCAAAAGAGGAAATGCTGGACTGCCTGTAACTAGCCCTGGCCAGGGCCTGCTGCAAGTGCTATACTTTCATGTATCTCCTGCTATTCCCCAATTGCTCTGAAAACCTTCAACAGAAAACCTTCAATTCAGGCATTTTGCAATCTTGCACTTTTCAGGATCTCACTCTTAGCAGATTGATGGCTTTTTTTGGAATCATTTTTGGGATTTTTTTTCCCTTACTTTTTTCCCCTTCTCTCAAATCACACTGATTTCCCCCTCTTGCTTTAGGAAAGGTCAGTGATGGAGCACAGAGGCTGCACATTCACTGGAAACTGAGAAAGAGGATGGTCCTGCAGCTGGGGAGTTGGCCTGGCCTTGGGGAGCTCTCCATAAGAGAGCTGAGAACCAGACCAATTCTTTACGTGGGAGGAGTTTTTTCCCTCCCCAGTTTCCAAGTCTTAGTTACTTCCCTTCCCCTCCTCCACCACCCAGATCTGAACAGCGTTTCCTTTGTCCATTCCCTATGCAGACTTCCATTCTCTGGAGACGGGGCCTAAATGTCTAGCACAACGGGACCCTGATCTCAGCTGGGCCTTAGGCACTGCCATAAAAAACAAACAGAGATCACAGAAGCATGGCTCTTGCAATGTAAAACAGCCTGGATAGCAAATAAGTCTTTGGATAGGTCTGTTAGCTGACATCCTAATTACATTGTTGGAATGCTATGCTTTCACAAAAGCTCGTATGGTCTGAAAGTTTATTCCAAAACATCCCTTTCAGTGACAATGAGTGCATTTGGAAAGGGAGCTGGAGTTCACTGCAATGCTAACAAAGTATATGCAACACTGCACCTCCAGCAAGACCAAGTAGATTTCTAGCACACTTTAGAATGACTAATGAATTGAAGTTTTCTTGGCATGCTTCCCTCTCAACACATGTGGGCAAGGATTACAGAGTGGAAAGAACCCAACCTGGGGAGAAGAAAAGTGCATACTCCTGTAGCCATTAAATCTCTACTGGGGAAGGGGTTTTCCCACTGCATTTCAGGGACATCCACCCCCCTCCCTGTTTGCATGGGCTGTTTGACACCCCGCCTCCCCCAAATTTTCAGACTCCAGCTCGGCAATACACCGTGCCATGCAGCTTGCAGAAGGCAACCAAGACCACAGTTTTTTGGGAAGGACAACCGTCACTTCCACTTATGCACAGTTTCCTAACACTAGGCATGAATTTCTTGGTCAATATTCTGGCTAGTAACTGACACCACCTGAAGGTTCTACATCCTCCTGATGTTCCTCCCTCCCATACTAAGTTATATAACAGCTCTTTTGTGCTCACAAGCCCTTTTCTTGGAGATCATGCTTTCTTTGGCTGATCCATTTGTCATCAACTGCTAATCCAAGTCAGTGAGTGAGGCTGCCTAACACCAACACATGCAGCCTTCCCAATCTGCCCTGCTAATGATCAGGTTAATCCAGATGCCAAACAATAACAGGAACTGTTTTAATAAAATTTATAAGTTAAGCTTTACATGGTACTAAAATTGGTCTCTGTTCTACAAGTGGTTAGATTTGTTGGTCACCTACCAGCATATACCACCTCAGTGCTAAGATATGCACCTACTTGCTAGTCCACACATCAAGCTGAAGGAAAATGAGAATTCAAAGGAGATTCAACATCTGGTCTGTCCTTCATCTCAGAGGCCATTAATGCCACGTCACCTGGCTCACCAACACTGTGCTAATAACCTTTACCAGACTACTCATTCTGAGGACCATGGGTTTTTCCATAGCTGAAGTTACATTGAGAGACTACTGCAGAAACACAAGAACTGGCCATCAATATCTTGGGAATTACCCTACAGGCATCTAACCTGCTTCCCAAGATACTTGCTGAAAATTTATGTGACAGGAAGGTGGAAAGATTCAACCTTGTGACACTTGTCTAATTAGTGTTATTTTTTCTAATTGTTCTCTTCACTTCTTTCAGTCTCTCCATCAGCAGAGCATGACCCTATAACGAAGGAGCCAAGGGAAGTAGAATCTGTCTTCAAGCAGAGGTTGTCTCTTTGTTTCTAACCTGTCTTCTGTCCAGAGGCACCTCTGGTCCTTTCCAGCACTGCTTCCTCACCACCACAAAGGAATGGAGTTAGTCACCATTCATGCAATTTTCACCTCCATTTTTACAATTTTAAATAAGTTCCCCCAGCAGTTTACTCATTTATAAAAACAGGAAGCTTTTTTTGACCTGAGTTATTTGAGTAGGCTGCAGTGCAGGAAAACAGCGAAATGCCCCAAACTGCATGTTCTAGTCAACTGCAGGCTTAAGCACTTTGCTCAGCTGAGAAGCAGAGCCAAGGAGTGAGCAACATCTTTAAGAGATAAAACCCCTATCTGTGAGGAGCCACTTGCTTCTTCATCATAGTGCCATCAGGCCTTTAACTCATCACAGCTTTGCACTGTCACTTCCAGCCTCCCTCCCTTTTCCCTTCCAACTATGTCTCAGGCCTTTGGATGAGCCTATGCTTATTTATTATCAGCTCAGTTTTCAAATTCAGAGCCAGAGCCAGTAATGAAGAGCAGCTTCTCCAGATGAGGTCCTAGAAATTAGCTCCACAGGCTTCAAAACAGCAAGGTAAATTCATTGTATTTGCTTCCTCTCCAAACTCAATGAGGATGTTCAAGGGGCACAAGTATTGAATAGCAAGCAAGAAAGAAAAAGCAAGATGAAGCCTTTATGACTATGGCAGAAATTACAAAAGACACTTCTGGCCCAAAGAAATTTAAAATATACCTTACCTACCCAGCCTAAACATTAGGATAGGGTCAGGGAATGGTTTCAGGTTGCAGTTCAAGGGATTTCTTACCTGCTGTTTAAAGCCACTGTACCTTTGATGAAACATTGGTAATCCTATCCAGTTGTGAAGTTAACAAGCAGCAACAGAAGTCAAGCAAAAAGGACCCCTGCAGTCCTTCCCTCAAGCACTGCGAGCATACCTTAAGGTATATGTCTCTTTGCTGCACAGTTAAGTGCTGCATTAGGTCTTCAGAATATTTTTGGCCTTTAGCTTCTGAGAATTACCATTAGGGCAGACCAGTGATTTTCCTATACTTATTTTTAAAACAAAAATAAACATGCAAAAGTGTGAGCAAAGTGTGACCTCAGATCATTGTTTCTGTGCCTGTAGCTATAGCATTTAAAATGAGATCAATCAAAAGCAAGTGAGATGCCTGCCTGTCTTTAGCCAGAGCCAGAAGTCTCAGGAGCATGACATTTCATTCAGATACTGCAAAGGACTTCTTGTGAAAGAGATGAGGTATTGATTAAAAAGAAAGGCGGCTGATGCACTCCCTGCTCGCTCAAGCGAGCTGTAAGTTTGAAGAAAAGGAACAAAATGAACTTTGGTTTGACTCCTCTGTGCCTGAAATTACTCTGTGACAACGATTCCCTGCTGCCAACACACACTCCAGCTCTGAGAGCAGGAATGATGGTGTCCAAGCCAAACACGCGTGGCTGGAGAGACTCACAGCAGATTAGACAGCTCTTCTTTGTACCAATACATGAAATACATCTGGGGCACCCCGGCCATGTTAAGGGCACATTCCTTGGCTGAGCCGGTGCTGGTTGAGCACCGCTGCAGGCACCACTGACGCTCATCTCTGGAGCACTGATACAGCACTTCCAGCAGCTCCCCAGGATGGCAGATGGAGATCCCTGGGAATGAGGCTTGTGAAACAGCCCTGAACAGTTGATATTCTCACTCAGATGACCTAAATCTCAGTGTAGAAAACATGCCAAAAGCATCCTTACTCTGAATCATAACAAAATGCTCAGTAAGAGGCTGGATTTACAGAAAGCCAGCTGCAAGCAAAGACAGTCCTTGGTCATCAGTGTCACAGCGTCCTGAGGAGTCTACTAAGATTGACAGATAAAACTTTATGTGCAAGTCCAGTTCCCACCTCAAAGTCCAATACTTCAACCATGTTGTGCATCTGGAATCAAGCTGTTGCCACTCCAGACACAGTAAGTCTCTAAAGGGTCTGTTCTTTTAAAATGTGGTGTTGGGAGTTTTTTCAAGGGAACAGAAATATTATAAGTTGCTATTACAGTGATGGTATCATCTAATGAGAAAATTAAATGATATATAATATAGAGTTCCCTTATTATCCATTTCTTTAAATATAAGAATTTTTTTACTCAGTTTATAACAGGCCCATGAAGAAGGTAGGAAAATTTCCACTGAGTCGGAGTTTAATGGCCAAACTCAAACGAAATGTAACAGGCCTTTGGGTTTATATACCATAGCTTTTTCATGGATTTAGCAGTAAAACTTTCAACTGTATACCATGAATGTCCAGTTTAACATTAGTAAATACAAGTTACAACACTGCTCATGTAAATCAGAAGTAATTTCATGGGGCACCAGAAGATTTAAGAAGAGAACAGACATCTACCAGCAGGGAGCTCTTTTCCATGCAGCACAGCCTGACTCCAGCACCTTCCAGTCCTCCCTGTGCTAGTCTCGCCAGAACGTTCACACTTTGCAGTGGTTTCAAGTTTCCAAATCAGAACCTTTGCTGGATTTTCAATTTTTAGACCTCCTCATGCCAGCAGGAGGAACGGAAAAAAAAAAAATATTCTGAAGAATTTTAATTTTTCCAGACTGCATACCAGGTTTAATTCCTTATTCTCTGTTACTATTGTCTATAAGCTCACTTGACAATTTTCAACTCTTCAGATTTACAGCCATTCCTAGTAAAGTATTTCATCCACAAATAAACGCAACCATCCTTTTTCTGAAGGCAAGAGGAAAATATATAGAAAGCACACAGATGTTTGGCAAGTACATCAAAGCTAGGCTAGTCAGTACAAAAACCCTCCCCAAAACCCTTGACATTCTTAGTGCTTTAACAATACAATCAAATTTTAAATATGAACAGAGGGAGATTCCAAATGGGTACATACCATCTACAATAATAAAATAATTGGAAGTGTGCAGAAGTTTGGACTACAGAGAGCTGTACACTGAATTAGATGTCTCCACGTGCCACTTCATTCTGTGAGACCAGGCACACTGAGTTGGAATCAATCTTTGTTTTTCACATTAATATGAAATTAGATGAGGCTGGCCAATGGGTATCCTGGCCAGTGGGTATCAACTTACTGTCTTTGGCAAAGTCTTGCTCCTGTGCTCTCTGCACAGCTGGAGAAGGTGGTACTAGGCTCCTTGAACCCTGCAATTCGCTGCTGTCCCCAGTACAGTCACTTTAGACGCTTTTGGATCTTTGGCGAGCAGAGAGCACTTTACCCTCCAACAATATTTCATAGCTTCAGCATGTAATACCTTTTCCAAAGGAGGACAGATGTGCAGGAGCAGTTTCAGTCTTCCAAGAAGTTTTCCAACAGGATCTTAATTTTTCTCTGGCTGTGGAGTCCAAGAGCATAACCACAGGCTGAAGAAAGGATGCTGCTGCTCGAGCAGTACCTGCTGCCAGCAGAACATCCAGCTGCCCATTCGCTCCTGGGGTTTGGAGTTGCAGCTGTGAGGAGGCCTGCCAGCGCACAGCTACTGCACTTCTTTGGAGAATTCTGAAAATGGCATTGTGGAGGAACAGCTTGAGCCCAGCTTGCCCTACAGAGGAAATTTCAGCCAGAAGCCATTATGCCAAACTTTCAGGTTTTTGAAGGGATAGAGAGGTATCATACAGAACGGGTGGGGGAGAAAGACTATTTTCTTTTCAGAATACTATATATCCTAGTTACAGGAAAGGAACCAGCGATAATACCTATCTGCACTCACAGGTGGGGTTTTTTTTTTGTTGTTGTTGTTGGGTTTTTTTAAAATTTTATTTATTTTATTTTTTATTTTGCAGTCTTTGAAGAGGAGAGGGACGAAAACGAACATTCTGAGCTCAAAAAATTTCACTCTTGGCATGCCAAAGTCAGGAGTAGAAATGCCTGGATCTTCCACGGTGGCTTGGATATGTGCCACAGTAAAAGAAGCCACTTCACAGTGAGCTCTGTCCTTGAGGGAACACACTTCAGATCATTCAGCTTCAGGGAGAAGGGGCTACTTCCCTTCACTACAGAGAGCCCCAACCTCTACATGTGTACGTGTACTGCCCCTGCCCAAACAGTCAGCAGGCTGTTCAGTCAGCCTTGGAGACTAAGGCCACAAACAAGTTGTCACATTCCACAGAAAGGCATCAAATCCATGATGATGTTCAAGGTGGATTACTACGGACTAAAAGAGTAGAAACACTGCAAAAAAGCAGAAGAAAAAAGAAGCTGATGGGAAAGAGGATGGTTGCATCCCCAAAATGCCAGTGCAAAGTCAGAGTTTCAGTAGGGGTTTGGAGGCTGAAAGCTGAAGTTAACTTTCCAATAGCTGCATTCACCTTAGGAAATGTTACTGGTTTTTGCAAATTACTACTAGGACATTAGTTTTTGCTTACTACCCTTTGTTTTTTTTGCCAGGAAACACTGATGCTGCCACCACATGATTAAGAAGTCACTCAAATTCAGCAGAAACCAAACACTCCAGTGTCTTTGGCTGTAGTCACTCTACAAAGAGCAGTTGGGATCCTGTGACATCTGACAGTTTTCTTCTCCTCCAAGACTGACACTAACCAAAAGTCTCCTATTCAAAACTAAACACTAGACAGAACACAACCCACATTCCTATTTTGGGAAAGTCTGGATTGGAAACCTAATTTTTCATCTTGAACCCATGTGTAGCTGTTTAAGTGTAGTTCAGGAGCCATATGACATTTACAGTTTATTCCTTTGAATGCTATAGAAAGCTAATAAAAAAGTGAGAATCATCAGCAGAATGTACTGCAAAATGCAATACAGAGTAAACTGGAGCAAACACTCATCTTTCATACTACTGCTGCCCACCAAGGACCTTCTGCAGCACAGAAGAGATACAGTTTTGGGAAACAGCAACTTCATGACAAGTTCAGAGCTTGGAAACTCCAGTTTTTTGAAGGGAGGCTCCCACCTCATCCCAAGCCTGCTCCTCATTTTCACAAGGAATTGTACTTCAATTTAACAGACTGGCTGCCACCTATTCAGAAACCAGTCTTGAGCAGAAATAGCAAGGTTGCACTGCTGCCAGTTCTCCAGCCCCTGCTTGGTCACTCTGTGAAGTTCTACCTCTGAAATCCCTTCTACCAGCCTTCAAATGGTAATTTCTGAACACTTTTGGGCAAAATTCCACTAACAAAATACTATTGCTTTGAAACAGAAGAGGACAGACAAACATCCAAACACAAATTGAAAGCACCTGCTCAAAAGACTCCACTAGTATCTCAACAGTCCTTGACTAGTCAACACCTTACATTTTTATTTTTAAAACCTACTTCTGCCATGGTTCTTGGACCCCTTAAACCAACATCATCAAATTCCACTACCGATTTAGACTGCACAACGTGACTTCACTTCTCCAAGCACAAAGTAAGAGTCTTGTGAGAAGGCTTCACTTCTGCCAGCATCCACTTCCAAGTTCTCCAGCCCTGGACAGCAGAGAATCAAAACAAAACAGGATAGCTGCGTAACAGCGGTCAGCCTCCTACGCATGCCGGAGCTTCCTGGCTACCGCTGCCTTATGAATTTTGTGAGCTGTCAAAGGGAGCTGGGTCCATCTGCCTGCCCGCTGGTGTTGAACTGCAGGGCCTGGGTCATCACGTGCCATGCCAGTGCAATATTCTGTACTGTGCACAGGGAAGGAGGCACGGCTCAGTCATTTCAGGGAAGATTATGAAGATGTACGAACACTCAACTAAACAAAAACCTTACATGGCCCATCCTGAGGGACAGACAGGTGTACACCAATATCATGCCCAGTTGGGCACCAAGTTATACGAACTAGAATGATCAGGGACTACTTATTGACTTGAACAAAGCTGATATCCAGACCCATTCACTGACAAAACTGTACCAGTCCAGTCAATCAGTTGATCACTGTCTCAGTGTTGCCATTCCTGAACGGAAAACAGCAAAAGAGCAGAGAAAGGTGGACGGAAAACACGAGCAGCAATGCAACTCATTTTCCTCCTCCATACTAGTAGTTAGCACAGCAGAAAGCACAAGAAGTAAAAATTAAGAAACAGAGAAGAGGGCATGACAGAAGGATACATCTGAGTAGCAGACATCAAGGAAGAAGTCAATTTTAACTATCCTTTGCCTTTCAGGCCACACAGCACCTCCCACAACTAATGCACCTGGACTGTTTTCAAGGGTGCTGGCCACACACTGCTCACATAAACTTCATGGGATTAACACTACAGCCTGTGGGATGAATCACTCGTATATCTTTCTTTTTTTTATCCCACATTAAATCTCAAAAGGAAGAAAACAGTGGCTTGCTAATAACGGATTTTCTCTCTCTCTACTCTCCAAAAACATGCAAAAGACTTGTTACAAATTGGATATTGCTAAGGCTACAGATACATTCCAAAGGAGTATGTAGCACCAAAATAAAAGCTCCCGAGTTACTTTACATTGTTAGCTGTACTGTCTTCTGCTGTTCTCTAGCTATTTGTTGTATCACAAAGAGAAGCTGTGCGTCTCAAGTGTGAGCTGGCCATTGGTGACCATTCAGGAACTTGCCTTACTGGGTCACTTTCTCCCAGAAAGAAGGACTGTTCAGCTTCAGAAGTCAAAGATAAGTAGTTCTGACCTCAGTTACAGCTTCGGTTGAACAGGGGAGACTAAAGTTGTCAAATTTGCTTTCTGAAATGATGGCTGTTTTTACCAACCTTGGTCAGGCTCAACTACAGCAACTGAGGCTCTTTCCTGCCAACTCAAAAGAAAAACACTAAGTACCAACAGATGGTTTGACTCCAGAGCTCTACCTTGTAAGTGCTATTCTAGTCCATCCACCAAAACCTGATGATGGCACAGCTTTACAGCTCCCTTTGAATGCCTCAGCATCACATTGCCAAGGTTAAAGTAAAACTTCAGACCCAAGGAAACACAGGATTTTGATTTTCTTAAACTGAGGAATATGCTGTGCTACATTTCCTTAGATTAGAATGTGCTCCTGACAGGAGAAATTAGAGGAGGATTTAGCTTTCACAAAAAAGCATTAATCACATTAGGGTCTTGACAGAAGGTATAGGAGATCAGTAAAAAGGAACTAGAGACACAGCAGAATAAATGATACCCAGGAAGGAAGTCACTAATCTCCACCTGCACTCAGTTATCCTCCTTTCAGATCTTCCCCCCTGTGCACATTTAAGCTTCCACCAAATTTACCTGGGGCCACTCAAGTGGTCCATTCAGGAGCCTGCTTAAATAAGAGGTAAGGAAGAAATAGATGAAGGATTATAAGACTTGAGAATAAGGAGGAGAATTACTAGGTTTGGCAAGTTTCAGCTGTAGCAGATGGTTTTCCTGATGTACCAAGGACCTGGCACTGTTTGTCTACAGAAGCCAGAGTAGCTCATCTGGCAGCCTGCAGCCATTGCTAAGGTACAGGTGAATTTGGCTCAGTCACTATTTCAATTCCTGTCACTGCAGTGCCTCCAAGACACGCTTGCCAAGGGCAAGTATATGCTCAAGCACTCAGCCTCTGCCATGTCTACACATAATCAGTGGAAAAAAGGCCCTTGTGCAACTCAAGTGCACCGTGCAAGGAGGTCTCCACACTGGCTTCTGCCACAGCAGTACAAAGGCTGAATACGTCTCATCTGTAATGGAAGTTTCTCTGAAACCACCAGCGTTTTCCCTCAAATGTCTCTACGCAACAATTCCCGGTATCCAGAGCCAAATTAAAACCAGTGTCAGCAGGGATCTTGCAAGACATCCCCAAAACCATTCAGATCCCGAGATCTCACATGCACATTCTGTAGACAGTGTCCTTATTGTGGGATGTTGGTTTCTGTTTAGGATTGTTTGCCAGGGAGGCTCTGGGTGGCACAGGGAAAGCAAAACCCTTTCATGTGGCTGACTCTCAAACCTGGATGCTTTTGTGAAAGAGATATTTAACTTCCCAGTTCTTAGCTAAGTGGAAAGGTTCACACGCCAACCCCAGAAGCTCACTTCTTATTTTAAAACCAACAGGCTAACAGTCCAGGAAGTGTATAGTCAGCTCTAAAAATACAAAGACATCTGGAATGACCAAGTGTGTAATTTAACTTGTAGTTGGTACAGGAACCAGTTCTGCTTGCTGTGTTCAGGAGGAGCAAAAGAGGCATTTTCTAAAAGACTCAGTTATCCCATTTGCCTGGTAATGAAAATAGCGTCCTATTTCTGGTCATTCTACTTTTATTCAAGGACATTTTGGTAAGAAGGTCTACTTGAAGCAAGGGAATAATTTGCAAGTTCACCCTGAGCATATAGCTATCCCATAATTTTGATTCTTCATACTCTGTGGAACATTTCCTTCTCAGTAACAGTACGGAATTTTAGTCAGAATTAAGAACAAAATGTCAAAAAAACCTGTCCCTCAGACTCCTGATCCTGTTTTCAGGCAAACAAGCAAGCTTCACCTTCTCTTCCATGAGTCAGTGTGTGCAGTCTTGCCCTTGCAGACACCCAGAAATGCAGATTCTTCAAAGGGGTTTCCAGGACACTGAATAAACTGACCTTGAGTTTAATCCTACGGTTTCAATGGTCAGTGATGGACCTTGCCAGGTTCACATTACCCATCCTAAATCTCCAGCAATCAGCAATGCTCAGTTAAGAAACATGGGTTGAGTCTCTCCAAGTAGCTCTGCTTTTCCTTGTGCATGGAGGCTTCCAATAACATAACCAAAAGCTACAAAAGTCCATGTGGGAGATTAAAGTGCCATTTTTGAACTTACCAATGTTCAAGCCAATGATTCAGGTTTAATCTTAGATACTGTTCTTCCAACCTTAGGGTCACCACTGCATGGAGATCTACCCTGCAACTCCCTCCCCATCACTTCCATTGTGATTAAGTAGGGATCATGTTTAGGGCTTTCATAACTTCATTTCAGTTTCAGCCCACTGAAAGCTGTCATTCTAACTGCCAGGTTTTGTCCCTAAGAGCTATCATCCTTTAAGAAGGATGCATTTCACCTGCACATATGGTCACAGTTTGAGAACCAGCGCAGCACCTCAAGACCTGGACATCAAAGCATGAAGGTGTTACCTTACCTTATGTCAGCACAGACGTGTGCCTGCCAGCATTGGTCTGGCTAGTCAGGCTGCTGCCAATCATGAGAAAGCAACTCTCTTTTATCCAAGCATCAAACCAGTCTGGGATTCTTACAGAAACATATGGCAGGTGTGTTAATAAAGGAGGAGCAAAGTGAAGCTAGGTCTGCAGCATGAGCGCACCCAGCAATGCCCTGACCCTCCAAGGGCTGGGAGACAGGATTGCATTACAGTCCATCCCACCAGCATGCCTACCAGAAAGGGTGTGCATGTGATGGGAGAGAGGAAGAGATCAGCTGGAGACAGTTCTGAAACTGAATTACGACAACTTTTCAAAGCAACACGTTAGGGCATCTCAGCACACATTAACATTGCAGGGAGAAATAGGAGATACAGACTCAAGCAAGGTCTGGGAAATACTTGCTGTTATCACCAAGATGAAGTTTGACTACGTTGCCAATACAACTGCAGTCCAGCTTCATTTTAAAAAACAAAATTATGTTCTACTGCACGTGCAACTTTCAGATGAAGTCACACTGTACCAAGATACAAAAAACTGAACTTGCCAATAAATGTAGTAACAAGAAGCCAGCCAGTAAAACAGAGCTCCAAGAGAGCCCATCTCATCTGTTGCCTCTTCTAGAACTGCTTTGGTTAATCTAGCCCCGAGCCAACATTTTTCTACCAGAAAAAAAAAAATTAAATTCTCCATCAAGAATGCCAGAAAGTCTGATGTCCCAGCCTGAGGGGGTGGATGGGAAGAGCCAACACACACCCCTCTGTCAAGCCACTCCCTAAATCTCATTGTATAACAGCATTCCTAAGCAAGGCAATTACTCCTATAGGTTTTGCTAAATCTGAAGATGGAGAAGAAACTGGTTTGTGGCAAAACTGAACTCTTTTTAACATAAAAACCAAAAGCATGGAGTTATGTTGCTGGTTGTAACTGAAACGCGTCTGCTAATGATTACAGCTTCCATTTTGCTGCCAAAGTATTATTGGAACTCCTTATTTGCTGTGCAGCTTGGGGAAAAAAAAAATCTCTTCCATCCTTTATTAATCTTGTCCTCATCTGACACAACAAAAATGCACCATCAGTCTTTTGCTTACTTTGAAAAACAGGCCTGAAAGAGCCAAAGTCTTTGTGTATAATTACTGTCTTGATTAACTAGAACAAAGGGCAGAAGACATCAGTCATTATGCATTAAATTTAGTATTTTGGGGGCTTATTTAAAGACATTTCATCAACCTGCTTTCTTAAAAGAAACTTTGATATAACAAAAACCTATGAAATAATTCAAAATAAATGATTTTTTAGTTTTTTTGGTTGATTGTTTTTTTAAAAGCAGTCACATCCAAAGGAATGTAGCTCACAGGGTAACTATGGGACTCATTGGAAGGCCTCAGCAACATACTTGTATCTTCTTGGCCCCAGGTAGTTTCTTGCAGCAGTGCTGAGCTGGTGACCTATTTGGCTGATATAGGAAACTCAATCATTAGAAAGTTTATGCATTCTAATATGAAAAGCAGATTTTCCTTGGAAACATTTTCTTGAGGCAGGTTTCAGGGTCCCAAAACTGGCAGTGACTGCATAAACAGAGGAGGCAATGAGTAAAGGCTCCCAACAGAGGATACTATGTAAAATTTTTTCCTTTTCAGCCTGCCATCCTGGGCTCCAAACAGGGTACGCAGGAGAAACAGGGAATTTAACTGAGCATAAAGTCTCAGCAGAGTAGGATTAAATGAGAAGGGAAATAGGAAGAAACTTGCAGGAAGCTGGAAATTGCAGAATTGATGTTTTCAGGGCTTGGTAGATACCCTACTATTCAGGAGTACCTGGATGTGTTGGACAGCAAACTTTAAGGTAGCAAAGCCTGTGTGCCATTGCTTCTCCACTCCTACCCATGTGCCCTGTTCATCTGAGGCTAAAGTGCCTTTATGTACAACTAAGTCTTCAAGTCTGCAGTTTCAGAGGTCACATTCCACCCTTTCCCCAGCAGAAAGACTAACAGGGCAGTCTCAGAAATCCTGGAACAGATTTCATGCCCACAGCTAGCAAATACGAAGTCCAGACAAGCTTGTTCCCTCTCCTGCTCCTAGAGGAGGTCTGAGGGGTCTCAGCACCTTAGATATGGAGAAATTAAAACAGATGCAGATGAGAAACAATCTTTGCAAGGGCTGACATTGATTATTTTTTTCCCCTTTGAATTGCACTTCTTGCGGTTTGAAGACAAGAAAAGTCTCCTCACACGCTGACCTGGCAACCACATGGGACCTCTTTCAGTCCTGCCTGCGGGAAGGCTTGGCCCCAGCAAGTGGGCTTGCTCTGCTGGCACTTGTGAGTCAGGGGAGTTCCTCTCTTTGGGCTCCAATTCCCATTTCTCGAGAAATTAGAGAAATGTAGATGTTCTCTAATCAACAGTTAGATTGGAGATCTAACGACAATTAAATGGGAAGTATATTGTTCTACGTCAAGCCAGGTGGAGGGAAGTTGAAAAGGGAACCTATTTACTTCAGTGGGATGCTTAGAAGACAGTATGGAGAAAATCCAGCCCTAGAGATAAATATTTAATGTATTTGGAGACTTCCTATTCACAGCAATCACCCTTCTCCCGAGCTCTGAGAAATTTGGAGGTGCGGGAGAGCTGTCCCACAGAGGCATGACATCAGCTAGAGAAAAGGCAAATGAATGCAAAAGTCAAAGTGGCTGGACTTTAGATGTCTCCACAAAATGGAAAAAAACCCCACGTAATCGAACTAGCCCTGTCAGAACACCAGTTGTCCAAGATTAAGACAAACAACGGGACTAGGACTAGAAAAATGAATATAAACCACACACTACAGCGCAAAACATTTGAAAAAATATGTTCTAGAGGGACAGTTTCAAATTGGAAGTTGTTTTATCATGTCTTAATCTGGAGAGATGTTTCTTTAAAACTATTTAAAAGTGAACGCTACATAAAAGGGATCTGATAAGTAGTATTAAAAAGGAGAATGCTTTAGAGAAACATGACCCCATGACAACTTTTGTGTCCCTATTACTTGTTAATCATTCTTTTCCCTCTACAGGGGAATGAAGTGAGGCAGTGTTGCTTGGAAAATAGTAATTAATTTCTTACTACTCTGAAACCTTCGATTGTGAACCCAAGGGAACACCAGTACTAGTTAACTTTTGCGAGGCTTTATAAATAACACTGAAGGTCACTTTAGTATGACATTGAACTGCTCCCAACTCAAGTGGGACCCAAATAACACAAGCCACAGTCGACAGCTCCATCCCAACAGGCAAAACATTGCCAGCAGCAGAGCTCCAGAACAGCCTGAAGGTGTCCCAGGAAAGCTTCAGCAGAACAAGGCACTGCAAAGGGCAGGGTTTTAGCAGACAGCCATATTTCAAATGTTCTTGATGAGCTTGTCATCAAGGAGGAAAAACAAATACCAACTGCAATTCGAAGCTGGGCAAAGGAAAACCAAGCAAGGATGTCTTTGAAATGCAGAAGAGCTTCCCAGAAGAGATGGAAATGTCACAGCACAATTAAAGGGACACTCTCTCCTTGTCACAGGGTTGGAACCAATAGCACCAGCCGAAAAGCAGGAGCCCACCTTAATCCCTTTGTACAGTCACAAAACAATACGCATTTCAGAGGTGGCACTGGAGAACAACCTCATTTTCCACAGTGATAGAGGACAAGTACAAAACAGAGTAATAACAACCCTGCTCTGGTTCCAACATAGAGAACTGCCTTCCAAGCTCTTAAATAGAAACAAACGTCAATTGCCATGTCAGTTACTAAGTGGGGCAGAGGAAGCCATTTAGACATCACAAGACAGCAACATAAATATTACAAAACATTCATAATTCAAGCATTTTGTTTCACGCAGCAACATCCCAAGCTCAGCTTAGATGTTGGTGTGGTGATGCTCAAGCAACAGGCAGGTCTAGAAACTTCAGTCCCAATCCCTTATCAAACCTATGTACAGGGCAGCCAGTAGAGGTAACTACCTCAGAAATGCTGTGCAATAATTCCTTTCTGGGCACACTAAATGGAAGTTAAACTGTGGAAAATCAAATGAGGGCTTCAGCCATACCAACATGTTTTGACTGCTGAAAGTAAAAAAGCCAGAAGAAGAAAGCAGCTACCATGTTCCTTATCCTTGCAGAGGCACAGAGTTAAAAATTAACCAGATTAGGAAAAAGGCAAGAAAAAAGGTGTCCAGAAAACAGCTTACAAAACAATCACCAGAGAGGTCAGGGTAGGCTGTCAAGGGCTGCTTCCAGCTTACTACATCTGCTAAAGTCATTAGACTGTGTCACCCCACCCTTGGGCTCCCAAGGGCAAGAGCAGAGGAGGGAGGGCTCCTCCTCATCTCCTGCTGACCCAGCTGTTTCTGGTGTGAGTGTAAATTCTCTCCATCCATTCAACATTTTGCAAACACGCCACTGGAAGAGGGAGTGTCTGTTTGCATGGTTGGTCAGACACTGTATTCCCAGAAAGGAGTGGATTTCCAGGAGAACTTGGCCAGAGCAAATCATCACGTCCAGTTTTACCTCTCTCCTCTAAGCTTGCCCCAGGCTTCCCTTGGAGCCAGCACAAAATTGGATTAGTGTAGATGTCCCTGTTCCTCCTATCAATACTCCAATTCCATTGACTACTTTGAAACAAGGCACCCAGGCTCGCTCCAGAGACAGCAGTTTCCAAGACAGCCAACATTTAAGATAAAACCCACCCTCTGCAACCAGGTGCATCAACAGGATGCTTTGCTTATACTGCTACAGAACAAAGCAAGAGAACAACCGGCCTTGATCACTGCCTCCAAAAAGCCTCAGGACAAAGACACTGCCGGAGTGAGACAAGCAAGTGCCAGTGAGCATCTTTACTCTGCACACAGACAGCTCTGAACCTCTGCCTGCCCAGAGAAGCCCTTCTCCAGCCCTGAGCTGCAAACATCTGAAGGAGAAAAGCATCCGTGCTTTGCCAGCATTGTCCCTGTTTGGAGAGAAAACTTCTACAAACACTGTTTTTTATGACATTAAACAACTTTCCAGTAACTCATGGCCAAAAATTCCAAATCACCCACCCTGCCTCCTCAGATGGCCTGTGTTTGTCTGCATTAGTACGTACACTGGGTAGAAACTGCAGCAGGACAGGAACTGATTCATAAGTGGATCAAGTATCCTCTGCTGCTGGGCTGGTGCCAGAAAGACACATGGCAAGGCAGCACTGCATTTAGAATGGACACTGAAGGCTACACACCTTTGTTCTTGAAGAAGATGTTTGGGGTGGTCCTTCCTCAAACTCAGCTCTCCTTGTTAGAGAGTTAGGAACACTGGTACATACAGAAGCAGCAAGACAAGCTGTCCCAGGTATTTAGTGGTGGCCACTCACCTAAACCTGTCCTCTGGGCTAAAGCCAACAGTGCTAGAGGAAAAGTGTTCAACCTCCAGAAGTGTTTGTTTCTCCTCCTCAAATTCCAGGCACAGCTCAAGGACTGAGCAAGAGAAGGGGCTGCTGTATAAGGGAATATTTATTTTTTGTATCATGACCTTGGTCTCTCACAAGGTTTAACATTCAAATACACGGCCACACTGAGAAGAAATGGAAACACAGAGAACTGAAGTAGGTTCTCAGAGCAAACAGCAGGGCAAGGCTGGGCTGGGTGTACAAACAGAAATCAAGTCCTGCATCATATCTGATGAGCTACACACTCTTGAAATGCTATGTAAAGGAAAAAAGAAAGCTCACTTTCTAAAGAAAGCCAACACGCACAATTGCACCTGAAATAAAGCATAATGTTGGCAATTACTGTGTCTGGCAGCACATCTGACCAGTGGATGCAAAGCTATTGACAATTCACGAGCAAACCAGGAAACTGCATTTGCAATTTGGTGTAGAGTTACAGCCACATTTGAAACCTAGAAAGCTGCTAGATTGCCACTTATCTGTTAGAATAAGCAGAAGTCTACTGGGTTTGGCCAGCTTTTACAAGATAATACAAATGCTCAGAGACATTTGCTAGCAGTGCACACACTCTCCTCTGTGTATAAAGGGGAGATCGGGAAGAAAATGAACTAGAAAAAGAGGTAGAGCAGCAAAACACAGATAGAAGCAAGTGAGAAACAGTGATCTTTACAAAATTTAAAACAAAAGCCCCACCAACACCAAAGAAAGGTGACTAAAAATGAATGCTACCTGCAAAAACAGGCATGGCAGAAAAGATATAAAGATGCACGATTGGTCCATGAGTTGCAAGAAACCATATTTCTCTGTTTCTACTTAGAACACTTAAAGGGTGTGCCTTTAGCCAAGATGCAGCAGTTAACCATGAAAGTAATCTCAGCCCCATGCGGTACCAAGCAAACTCACTTACTTAACCCTGGAAAGCAACACCTTCAAATAAAGGGTGCTGTGCTCCCCATGAAGAGCCAGAAGCCTGACTCAAAAAGCCCTCAATCTAAGAAGAGGGAGCTGCCAATAGGGAAGCCAGTGCATCCCCAGGAATTGAGAGCTGTGGCCTATGTCCCTCTCCTAGCTCACAGCTGCAGACAGCGAGCAGCACCAGTGAAACCAAATGGTGCAGCAGAGAACATTGCCAGGCATGCACTCATCTCCTGACACCGCGCGGCAACCAGCAAGTCCCAAGACCTCTAAGCCAGGACTCCCAGACAAGCAGAGATCTTCCTCATGGATACTTCAGTGCCAAGTCCCACATCCCAGACAAAGAGAAGAGCAGCCTCCCTTCCCAGAGATTCCTTTGGGTCCTGATAAAGTTACACTAACCATAATAGCCTTGTTTTACGTATTACGTGTACTGTAACATTGAAAATTGGTCTGCAGTTATGTAATTGCAGAGGAAATGGCTACGGTCCTGCTCAGCCCAGCTGAAAACGCCATCCCACGACGCCTCCACCGCAGGCACAGCTCTCAGGGGCTGCAAGGAAAGAGCTCCCATCCTGCCTGCAAGCAGAGCAGCAGCAGCAGCGGTGCTTGAGAGTGTGCTCATACTTCACTGTCTGTCAGGTTTTCCATTGCAAACACTGCTGACACAGTTTATAGCTTGACCATTTCAAGCCACATCCATGCAAAACTTGGCAGAGAGGGAGCTGCTCTGGCCCAGTCCCTCCCTCTTCCACCTTAAAGAATCTGTCGGATTCCTGCTTTAAAGTCACAACATCTCTGCAACAGAAATACATTTTTAAGTCACTCCACGAGGCTTTTGTTGGTTAAGGTTTAAAAGAAGCCTATGCAGTCGACAGACAGGACTTACATCAACTATTCACATAGTTTTTCTGAAACAACTCAGAAATGTTTAGATAGTGTTGGACAGAGCAGGTTGATTACACCATGCCTTTAAACAAATCACAGTCACTTCTAGCAAGAAACACAAGCCCTGTAACTACAGCCTGTTCCCAGACAACATCTGTAGAGACTAAACACCTCCTTTTTTCTCCTGATGCATTTGTGACCATTGCTATATGCAGATTTTCCTCCTCAGCTAAGGAAAAAAGAAAGAGATAAATATTCATCAGATACAACAGGCACACTCTGGGTATTCCACTCTTATCAACAGAAGTAAGCGCTGAAGGACAATTTTTCTTGAGCTGAGATAGGTATTTGCTGCAAAAACCAAATGCTGGAGCCCAAGAGCTGGTACACTGCTAAATAACTTGTTCTGAATTACAACAGCTTTATTTCAGTCTAGCAAAGTTTGCTTCCACGGTAATTGCAGCAACAACCAGGTTATAGTGACCCAAAGGCTTCACAACTCAGATTAAGAGTTTTGGAAATTATTCACCACATATGCTACACTGACCTTGCTCTTAAGTCATAATACTGGACAGAAGTTTCAACGTCAAATAATGTCCAAGTAATAATTTTCACTGGCACAATAATGAAGACAACTTATCCAACTCTTTCAGTGAAAGAGAAAACCAAATGAGACAAGACCCTTGGGCTTGTACACACCTACCTGTGAAACACCTTAAATACCATCTCTTATGAGAAAAGTAACACTGAATAATACTCTACAGTAAGTGTGACACACTTACTTAAGATGAAGCTAAAGTAGTTTGATGAAAACCAGATAAGGCTTCAATAAATCAAATACCAGATTTTTTTCCCCCCCCGTTCTACTTCTGCCCTATACACTGGCCTTTGAACACACACAGCTTACATCCTTTCAGGAGAGCACACAATTTGGAGGCAAACATCAGAAAAGATGGTAACTCTACCTCAGGCCCTAGAAGGGTGCAGAAGAAAACATCCAGCAGGACATGAAAAGTGCACCATCATTTGGAAACTGGTTTTGAGGTTCTTTGTGTAAAAAACATAGGGGCATTTGACCAGTAAAGAGAAGGCGTTTCTTTCCTATGAAAGCCATTCAACAAAGCCAAGTTAAAGTTTTTTCTACTCCAGGAAACAAAAGAACCATTTAAGCATCGTTGGCATCAGCAGGCAACCCAATTCAGGCAAGGCTTTAAAATGAAACAGTCATCTGTGCCTTTACACATCTAACCTCCCCAAAATACAGTTAAAGCAGACTCAAGGCAGATATATGATAAGCTATATACATGTCTATACATACAAGGAAGTTTGAAATATTGGCCCAACAGCACATCTAACACACACCGTCCAGTCTGACAGAACTTCTCAGCTGTCAGCTAACAAGCTGTCCAGCCACTCTTCCTTTCTTTGAAGACATTGTCACCTGCAGCAGGGACATCCGTAACACCTTGCATCACCTTTATGGATTAGAAGAATGAGCCTAATTTATACATCACAGGTAGAGTTCCACAACACTTACAAGGCCAACATAACCATGCAGTCAAATGAATTATGACATGTGCATAGTCCAATAATCTTATTTACTTGAAAATTATATCCCCATGTTTTTAGAGGTCATAACCACATCTCCTAGGCTTGCTTGCTTACACTAAGCAGATACTCAAATTCAAGCCATAATTCATGAGTTTTGAAAGTTGACACTTGAGAAACTTTTGCTAGTTTCATTACATGCAATCTATAGGTTCAACTGTAGCTGAAGAGACAAGAAGACATAGCATTGAAGTAATTCCTGTGATATCCCTAACCCAGGGGAGAATTAAGAGACTGTTTGGTGTCTTGTTCTTGGAACAACTAAACCATGAGTTCCCTCCCAGAACAGTTAAAACAGGCATCCAAGCAAGTGATGCTCTCTCCATCATCGATCTGTAACTTATGAGCTTGTTATTGTTGTTGTTTTCTTGTTTGGTTGGTTTTTTTTTTTGTTTTTGCCTTTTTTTTAAGGCTATAGATATCTTTATTTTATATGTCCATAAATATAAAGAGTATGATCACAGCATGGAATTCCAAGCTTCAGACTTCCTTTCTTGTTTACATGGACATTAAAGAATCTGGCTGCCAAGCATCAGAATATGGTTTTAAGAAGTGTAATCCAAGTTCAAGGATGTTCCCTTAGAAGAGTCACATTCCTGGACCCACTAATTAATTCAAACCCTGACATTCTCCATTTCCATCTCCACATACCATGTGGTTCAATACAATGTGGTCTGAACTGTACAAGGCAGAGAGGCCACACTAAAAGAAAACACAAAGGAACTGTAACTGAAATTCAGACACTTCTTGTATTATTTAACAGCCCAATTAATTCCCTTGGCTCCATAAGCCCTTGGCATCCAAGGCAAGGATATCATGAATATGAACATAAGTTGCCACAACATAACCAGGCTTGCTCTGATGGCAATGACACCCGCTATTGACAATGAGAAGCCGCAGGCTTGGAAGGGAGGATGCTTCTCCACTAGGCCAGACACAGTTCAAGAAGTAAAGACATTTTTCCCTCTTCAATCATAACTATTGCTTGAAAGTGGGGCAGATGAGCAGTTTGGTTTCTTAGTTTTGCGAGTGATACAGTCAGTACCCAGGAGATGTTCTGTTCACTTCTGTTCACACCAGCCAGTGCATTTCCACACACAATCCTTTTGGACTCCACACTAAATCACCAGCCAGCCAATGACTGTATGACTTTGAGCCAGACAAGCATGAGGCGCTCATACAACAGAGAAATTACCACTCCATTAAAAGAAGGAAAGACAAATACAATGCATGGTCATCTTTGGATAACCTGGCTCAAAGCTCTGGAAGCTGAATTTGAACCTCGGCTCAGGGTGCCCAGCACACTCCAGAGCCTGCCAGCGGCGAGAGCCCTGAATGTGGAGGTACCACAATGTGAGCCTTGGCTTGAACAGACCCAGATGTCAGCAGCTCCTCTGGACAAGGACACACAAGTCACGAGTGGGCTGGAAACCAGTCCTGGACAACAGCTCTGGATTAATACACAAGGAGTGCTGGAGGGGAGGAGGGGGAGCTGCTGAAAACAGGCAGTTATTCAAACCAGCTGCTAAGCCACTCCAGCCACTCACACATACACAGTCTCTTGGATGTGTTCTGCCCAACTCAAAGCCACCAGACATCCAAAAGTTAAAGTACACAAAAGGCATCTATACAAACAGTTGCCAAAAAATCTCATTTCCCAAGTGCAAGCTGGTTATTCCAAGCATGGCAGAAGGGGACTTCATCTTGCTTTTACATGACAGCCTCTGCCTCTTTGCCTCAAAATTCTCCTATTAACACTCCTGCAAGAGTTTTGAAACTGTGCATGGCCACGTATTTATCTACGCGCATTCTCTCCCCTCCCTACCGAGCTCTGGGCCACAGGCTAAGCTGTCAAGCCAAGTTTCATCCCAAGCAATTTTTAAACACTCATCCTATAAATCTTCTGCAAAGGGAGTTAGTAATGGAAATACTGACAGAAACTTGAAGAGACAGCAGGGCAACTATAGCAGCTTACTATACATCAGCTTCATTAGCTGCAGATCCTTCTCTCTGTCACCTTCATTTTCCATTAAGGTACCTTGGCTAATTAACACACAAAACCTATGAAACATTCTTACAGTAGAAGGCAACATTTGGCCCCCAGCCTAAATCAACATTGAGAAACTTCAACATCCTCTGCCAGACATAGTAACTGTACCAGATGGAGCAAACGTACAGCTAACAAGTAGTGATGAGGAAACTGAAAGCAAAGGAACAAATGCAAAAATCGGACCATTGGAAGAGGGAAAAGCAGCAAATACAACTTACCGCTTTCATTTTTCTCTATGACATCCACGACCTCTCCAGCCTGGAGGCTGATCTCAGAGTTCTCCTGCTTCTCATAGTTGGACACCACCACATATTGCTCCAGGATCATGGGTTCAGAGCTAGCATCAGCACCTGGGGAAGGGAAAAAGCAAGCCGTAAGCCAGCTTCCAGCCATGGCTCCTTGAGAGCGACCTCCGTCCATCCGATTCACAACAGGCCAACTTGTCACCAGAGCCAAGCGAATCAGCAAACAACCTTGGCTCGCAGCATATCCCCAAATGGCTGGCCATATAGAAACAGCCTCCTCTGGCCCACAACCCAGCAGCACAGAGGGACATTGGAGAGAAGAAGAAGAAAAAAGGGGAGGAAAAAAAAATATAAAAAGGAGCCAAAAAAGTGAATTAGTTGCACAGTTTCATGATGGATTCTGAAAATAAACCTCTTCCCAACATGGTTTCCACAATCCTTGCTCCCATTCAGAGAGAAAAATCCTGGGCAGAAGCAGTATAAATCCACAGCTGAGCCATCCCCCCAGTAAACCCAAAGAAAAAACAGCTCTCCCCTTGGCGGCTCAGCTCCTTCTCCACTCTAAAGGCTTGAGCTGAAAGTCAAGAGGGGGCTGTAGATGCCAATCATATTCGTCTGCACTGCAGCCCTTAAATAGAAACACATGAGCGGGACTGAAAGAGAGGGAGGTGGGGTGGAGGGAGCGAGGGGAGGGCGGGGAAGAGAGTTTACTTGAAACAGAAGAAGAAAAAAAGTTACAGCGCCAGATCGCTGCTCAAACACGGCCACCCCCCGCCTGCCCCCCGCCCGCTCCGCAGTTCCGCATTCCCCCGGCACGGCAGCCCCGGCGGGACCGGGCTCGGCTCCCCCTCTCCATCGCCCTTCTGGAGCCCTCGGAGCCTACCCCCAGTTTGGTTTCTCTTCGGACCAAGGGCTTTCGGCTGTCAGAGCCATTTATGAATGAGAGCAAGCGCTGACGCGAACAGGGGCCACGAAAGGTGCAAAATAACCGAATAACCGCTCTCCTCCCTTCCCCCACACTACTGGTCTTTCTTTCCTTTTTTTTTTTTTTAAATTTTTAAAAATATTTCTGACTTTTTCACCCCCAAACTGAAATCCTGCATTTCGAGGTGGAGCCACGAGGCAGGCACAGCACAGTGCCAGATGTGGAGGGAGCCCTTGGGCTGCTGCATCTCGGGTCTGCAGTGCAACACAAACAGCGGACGGGGCCTCTGCACTCCCAAAGCCAGGCACAGCCCCACCGTGCTCGGCCTAGAAACTGCCTTGAAAAGTCATGAAAACTTCCAGGTTTAGGGCTTTACTTTGTAAGAGCCAACGTGCCTTAATGCAAAATTATTTTACAGGTTCTCGATTACAGCAGTTTGGGACAGCAGCATTATTATACAAATTACATATTAAGAGGCAGTTCCTGTCGCTCTGGATTAAGATGAGGATGGAAAGGGAAGACAGAAGCAGATATGCAATTTGCTGAATGTCCCATTTTACAGGACAACAAAGGTCAGAGCCAGGAGCAGACTCTGGGTTTTCCTGAATTTCTGATGACAAATTGGCTACCAGAGACGGGAAGGAAGCAGCATGGTCTGAAACTGTCCACCAGAAAAGTCAAGGGACTGACAGCCAAGCACAGGATGCTGGGTGCTGTATTTCCAAACCCAGCATGTTCATATGTGTTTGGGCTGGAGATGCAAAGTAATTCTACAGACAAGTAATTAGCATCCCTGCCAAGAAAGAGGTAAAGAATGCATCAGCCATTAAAACAGCATCCTGTGAAATGAAAATCTTAGAAAAAAAGCAATTAATTCAACTGTTTCCTGAAAGGAAACACTATCACAATGTCTCCCCTTGGACCAGGTTTAAGAAATCCAGAAAATTAGAAGACTTCCTTGCTCCCTAAGCATGCCTCTGCCTCTCCTCAAATTACATAAGTTAATTTTCTTTAGAGAGGAGTCATCTCCTCTAGAAGCTTGTGTTTAAGAGATTTAGCTTTTCTATAGATGGTTGAACCACAGCCAGTAGCAGGAATAGGAGGAGAAGACCATGAACTAACAATATGGAAATTTATAATACAAATTTTCACCATAGCTGTCCATTCCAAATAAGCATCGTGTTTCTCTTCATCATCAATCAATCTGACTCGTGCACTCTGGTTTAAACCAGTGCTAGCTGGGCTGCCTAGAGTACGATGAGATGCTTTCCCCTGTTTCCCACACAGTCTTTTGTCCAGTCCAGGATCCAGCAGCATTATAATCTTCCTTCAACCTACTTAGGCAAGTAACACCTACAACCCCTACTTTGTTTTAGTCTTAAGAGAAATATAAGTTTATTAACCAGAAACAAAAGCCATCATGGGCTTACATCTACGCATGTGCACCAGCAGAGAATTCAGTGTGTAGAAAGGCAAGAGGGACCAAACAGTGGCAAGGGGAGCAGGAGACATGCAGGAAGCTAATTGCTAAACCAACAACCCAAATGCCTTCTTTCCTCCAATCTACTAGGCAGTTTCCATGGGACTGGAGCAAGGAAAAAAAATCCAAAACACGGCATTGGCTTGGTGGCAGGGACAGCGTCCGTGTGTTGCACGTGTCCCTGCTGGGAACAGGGAGAGGACCAGGCTGGAGCACAGGCTGGCAAACACCCCACCGGCAGCCACAGAGGCCAAGCCAGCGACTGTGTGCCAGGGGAATGCCCTTGCCAGGAGACATGGAGAATCAGCACTTCAAATCCACCTCCACAACTCTGCTTCAAAAGAAAAAAAAAGAGCACTTAAAACAGTTTGGCAAGATAGGTTATATCTGCATCCTCATATCTGAAACCCAGCAGGGCTTCTCTGGGTTACTCTGTCCTGCCTTGGATAAGGTAGTCACTGCAGGAGGATTTCTTTGTCACTACAGTGGCTGGAGGAACACATACAATTAAGAGATTGTTTTAACAGACGCTTGTATAAGTGCTACAGGGCTCCTATTAAGACAAAAAAAATAGGGTGATAAATTCCTTGGTCTAGGAAATAACCAAGGTCAAACAAACTTGTTCATTTACAGCTGCAGCAGATCATGCCTAGAGGATATCCCCCTTTTGAGGCATGGGGTCCCTGTGGCTCCTGGAGTGATGGTCTCCCACGATTAGGTACTGCACAGCGGGGAAGATTTCAGTAACAGAGGGAAGGAGGGAAGAAAGGAAGAAGAGGAGGAGGAAAAGACAGAGAAACAGCTCCTTCCAGTAACCAAAAGCCTTAACCATTTTTTGGGTAGCCTGGTTTGGGTTGTTACTACATTCCCTTCAGGTACAGTCAGTGGGGTAAGGGACTTAAATCCTTCTCAGCCTTCCATCCCCCACAGGCATCTTTAGATAAATTACTCCTCAGTGACACTCAGGATGCCCACAACATTGCTGCTACACTATGTCAGACTCCCCAAAGGGGATTCAAAAGAACAAGACAAGCAACACCACAGGGAGCACAGCACCAATTACACCCGCTGCCGTGGGCGCTTCCGCATCCCTGCCAATTAGTTCAGGTCTAATTTGTAACACAGGACACAGCATGCATTGAAGAGTAACAGCCTGCTCAGTGTGAGCACACCAGAGAAGAGGGATGCAGCATGGCATGAGTTCCCCAACAAGCTCACATGCAGCTGCAATGCCACCCTGACACAACAGCCCTACCTTTTAAAAAGCGTCTTCAGCCCGGGCAGGAGAAATGGAGAGCAGAGGATAGGATAAGATTGATGTGCCAGGCAAAGGTCCCCCCTCCTCTCCCTCCAAGGAAGCAGAATTAGTGTTTTGGTTAAGCTCCAACTTGCAAGCCCTCCCCAGAGCAGAGCACAGATTGCTGGCTGAAATAAGAGTTTGCTTGCCTCTCCATTTCTTTTTGCCTCGCGTCCGTTTCCTGGTTAAAGTCTTGAGGATAGCCCTCCTCCTCTCCATAGGGCTCCACTTTACAATCCTCCCGCTCCTCACCTCAGCAATTCCCTTCCTGGAGCGGAGCAGAAATGTCATTGGAGCTTCTCCATGCCCCTCACAGCTGGCACTATTAAGTGACACAGTTGCACCCTGTCCCCCTCACCAGGTGAGGAGGAGGGAGCATCATTCCTCCTGCTGTACTCAGAGACCAGCAACTACTGTGAAAACCTCCTAAATAAGAGCGCAGAACGTCCGTTCCAACAACATCATCCTCCTCCTCCTGTGTTGCAACAGCTAAGACCTACGATGGTTTTGCAATAGCCAAAAATGAAAACCACCAACTGGACTCCAAAAATAAAATCATCTGGATATGGGAATGTGAGACTCCTGATCTTTGCCAGATTACTCTGTTGTTATCAGGCTATAAACATGTCTGCTCTTTTAATCCATACAGCGCACAGACTTTTATATTGCTCTTTCATGATTATCAATCAAGTGTTTACAGATTGAGACTAAATGAATTAGTACTAGGCTGGTCAGTGGAAGTCCTGCAGAAGCAGCCAAAACCACAGAAACGGCCAGTGAACACCATAAGGGTGAGTCACGGCTGAACAACCAACTGGCAGGTAGTCCAGCCCTTCCGACATGGGCACAACTGCTGGGGACACGTGCAGGGTCTGCACGCTGGGGTGCCTGCCAGGCACGGCCCTGAGTGTCCTGGCATTCCCTGAGATAATGTCAGAGCTCTGCGCTTTTCCACACACAGGGAGGAGTAACTGTGGTAGCTTGGATCTAGAGCTGCGGTTTCTTGTTAAAGCCAGTTCTTGAAGGGTAAACTTTTATGTATCTCTGGAAAACTCCTTTTGGGGAAGGACGAAGGGAAAAAAAAAAACAAAACACAAACCACCCAGAACAGGCAGCAAGCCTACTAAAAATCGTCAGATGAGTCTAACCCGTTACAGCAGTCATACACCCAGCTCTAAACACATGGAATTTCTTCCCCTAAAAACTTTACCTCTTTTCTTTCTTATCAGAAGGACCACATGACTATAATAAACATTAAAATTGCATGTTTGGAGCCTTCCACCCATGATTTATTCTGAACTGTGTTAAGACAGAGAGCTTAGGTCTGCCTAAAAATTGGGTTAAGTGTGTATTGCACACAAGATAAAACAGACTTTGCCATGTAATGCATGCAAGAATACACAAGAGTTCATCATATCGCAGCAGTGTTGGAAAAGCAGTTCCTGAAATAACCAGTTCCTAGAGTAAGCAGTGAGATGCGACTAATGAAGCCTGCTACAAATCTCTGTGGGGACAACATGGATTCAGATCAAAACGGTGTTTCTCAGTCTAGAATCTTGCTTCTGTTCAGTGAGAGGGTTTTTGTTTTGTCTTGGCGTTTTGGATTTTTGTCCTTCTGTTTTTTATTCTTTATGTGCCCTAAACAGTCGGGGCTTTGACTCATCTCCTGGATACTCCTTCACTCCAGCCTGTCACGTTTCAGCCTCGTTGCCACTTACCAAAATTCAGACTGTATTTATACATAAGTTACTCCTAGAGGTAAGACTACTACTGCCACAAGCTGTGAGTGAAGGGGATTCATCTTCATCCCTCCTGCAAGAGAGCAATCCTCACAGTCCTAATAGTGTTTAATTTCAGAGCTCAGAGGCTCTTGGTGTAGCAGCCCTGAGCCACAAAGCTTTAGGGACAGAGAAAAAGTTCATCACCTCCCACACTTACTACATAAATTCAGTACAAATCCAGTCTCACGGTCTGGATTATTGCCAGTTATAGAAGAAAATAAACATCTGGGCAAGTCTATCAAATGGGTTATTAATATGCTATGATTTTTGTAGTTATTCCCTTAGCTTGGCCAGGTAGCTCTTTTACAAAGCACAAAGACACACTATTGCATTTTCAGAAGAGTTTCAGAAGCAGGTGACACCCTGCTATTAGAGATACATGGAAAGCAGAAAGGGAATGGTTTGGATCTGACCACCTAAATAATGCAGAAGACCCAAAGCCAGAGAAGTTTGGCCTAAAACCTTGTCCAAATCCCAAAGAATGCCTGAGATTGAAACAAGACTGAGCATCAAGCACCCAGCAATGGCCAGGTCAGCATGTAAACCCTCTCACCCCAGACTGGGAGCCAGGATTGATGTACCAGAAGTTTCTCCCTAAGTGAACATCCATCCAATCATCCACCTTCCTTGCTCACGTGCTCTGCAAGCCTTTCACGACATGAGACAGTAGTAGCCAAAGCTCTAGTCTTTCTTGCTATCTTTTTGGCTAAACATGCCAAGATCAGGTCTGGTAACTCCATGAGCTGCACTAAGTCTCTCCTGACCTCCTGGGTTGCTGCTACAAACAGCTCTAGGGGGCCCACAGCACACATTGCCACCAAGAAGAGAATATGACCAGCAATCACAGCAGCAAAAAGTTACCCGGATGCCTGGATTCATTCCCCAGCATAAGACACACGTAGTATTTTCTAGCACTTCCAAGAACCAAGATCTGGGTAAGCCTTCAAGAGTGTGGGACAAGTGGCAGCTTTAAGGGAGACTGTGGCTTCCAGCACTGTGTGTGTGACACACAGCTAAAACCAGCAGCAAAACACAGCCCCCACGGGGAGCGCCTCAGGAATGAGCCTGGCCCATGGTAAATGGCAGGCGCGCTCTCAAGCAGCTGCTCCAGTTGAGTTCTTCCCTCTTTACAGCCCTCAGCAGCATTTCCAACGAAATCCCGACCAACAGAAAAATTCAGTGCTGACCTTTGCCAAGTGGAGCCTATTAGTCTCGGGATTTTTATTTTTTATTTTTGATCTGCTAGGTTTTAAAACAGAGCCAAGAAAAATTAGAGGCAGGAGGGTGAAAGTAAAAAGTTGAGTCCTCTTTCCACTCCTTCTTGGAAAGTTGGCTCTCTGAATAGTGATTCCAACCAACTAGGTTACAGGTAGCAACAGTTAAGAATACTTAAGTATTTTGCACACAAATCTGTTAAACTGCTTGGAGATTTTCACACAGCTGCCAAACTGGGTCTTCCACCAGGCTGAAGTCACCTATACACTCTGGCATTTGCCCTAGTCCTGCTCAGTGGTGCAACACATTCCCATCCCTCCACATGGAACAAAGCAGACCAGCCAAGGATTTGAACAGCAGTCAGGGTGACCAAACTAGTGCCCACCACAGCAACTCTCAGGATGTGGCTTTGTGGCACTCATCTTTTTCCAAAGTACGAAATGAAACCACTTTCAAGTCTTGGTTAGAGTCTCCACTTCATGGAGCAGGTTCATGACCTCAGCTAGAGCTTGGGCAGTGTGAAACTGGCTTCTGTTCTCATCTCCAAGCCAGAGCCTAGCTAGGACACATAAATGTACTACATAGGTAAAGATCATATCCAAATTCAAGTCAGCTCTACCAGCTTGACACATCAGCATACAGCCTACAGCAGATCTGAAGAACAGCTATTTTGGAAACTGGGGATTCATTTGGATGAGGAGCAAACTGAAAGGCCACGTGAACTGGAACAGCATGGGGAGCTAAGAACTTGCCAAATGTACATAAGACTTTTGAGCAGCACTATGTATGAACATTCATCTTCTCGAGCACCATGCAATGCAATTAATGACTTATATTTGCACTCTCATCATGCACACATTTTTATTTTGCCAAGCTAGCAACATGCATTTAGCTAAAAGTGGTAAGCAGAAGTATCTATTAAAGATTTTGCTTCCTTGCCCTTTGAGAAGGCTAAAAACCTTGGCATTCAGTTTGCCATTTTAGATATGGCAACATGAAACAGTCCCAACAGATCTATTGAGTCAAAGAAACCCAACCCCATCCTCCAGCCAGGTAATCTGAGTGGTTCTTGTCATTTTTCCTGAGAGACACCACCTCTTCTGTCTCCTCCTTAACATGTTTCTCTCTTGCTCAGTGTCATTCTGTTTTTCTGTCTCAACTCCCCCATGACCTATGAAGCAGCAGGCTCCTGTGACTGAATACTTCAGATATTTCTGCACTTTTATATCCAGTTGCCACCCTCAAATTAGACCTATTCTGCAAAGATGAGGCAGAATTCCCCAAGGATATATTCAGCTTCTGTCAAGAATAGCATTTCTGGAATCACAGCAGTCTTACTCACTAAAAACTTCAGACAAGCAAGCACTCATCCACCAAGGATGGTGGCATTTTGCTCACATAATTTTAACAGGGCATGAACTTGAATATTTACCAAATCTGGTATGGAAATCAGCAGGAGTGTTTCCATCTTTCCTTGCCCCGAGACCTATGTGTAGCCTTAACTGCTTGAGTGACCAGCCCAACCTCCTGTACAGACACAGGATCTATCACTTGTGATCTCTCCTTGTAAGTCCGAAGGAGAAAAGAACTCTTCTGTGATATTCCATGTCAAGCAACAAATGTTTGCAGAAGAAATCCACTGGTTACTCAGCAGAAGGTCTGATTCCTTATACTATAAAGCTTAGGTTTTGCCTTTTATAGAGCTGCTGCTCCCCAGCCCCTGATACCTCACCTAGAAGTTGTTCCCCTGCTTCCTCCTCCTTCCTGACTCGCTGCAACAAGGAGACTGATGCTCCCTTGAAAATTTTGCATCTTTATCAGTTTCAGCTTTTTCACGTGAAACCTTGTCTATTTTCTGGGGAAATACAAAAGAGCATTTCAGAAGGACAGGGAGCACACAGTCATGTTTCTCTGCCTTATCCTGACCCATAAAGTTTCTCCCACATAGAATAGTGGGAGCACAGCTGTGCAGGTGTGTAGCTGTGGCCAGGCTCAATCCACCTCAAGAGGGGAAACTGCCTTGGGCTGTGGCTTTGAGTTGGGCAAGAAAGACAAAACCCTGCAAACTACTAACCCTGCTAGCAGCAACATCAAGGTGAGGCAAAGCTCTTCCTTACCAGAAATCGTGCATCATGAAAAAAATCAATATACAAGCAGACAACAGATCCTGGGTATCCACTGTCAGAGACTCACATTCAAGACAACTCCAAAACCACACACAGCTTGAACTAGAGAATTCTGGTTTTAATAGCATGCAGAACACCAAGACACAAGAATTTACCTGGAGTGACACTCTTTTTTGGAGTCTCAGACAAACTGGACATCCAAACTTGAAATCCAATCAAAGGGCAGCCATGAAAAGAGAAAGTAATTAGAGACACAAGAAAACAGTCAAAACCAGTCATATCAGAAAGTCTGAGAGTTAGTAAAGATGGCTTTGAAAGAGACATTAAGTTTCTCTTAAGAGTAGTGTTGGCACGATGGGGACTCAGAGGAAGGTCAAGTCATAAGAACTACCCAGTTAATTTTTATGTTTTAGTGGATTTGCAGAACTTATGAAACTGATCTGTAGGTGATCCAATTTTGAGCTCTCAGAATAAGATATGCCCTCAGCTTATTCCCAATAGCTCAGAAAACACATACCAAGAGACAGTTTGACTTATTAGGCCTCAGACCTGCAAAACTATTTATCTTTGCAGCTGTTAATGATGCCCAAAAGACACATGGGCAACTCGCAGACACTGAGCTTAGCAAACATATGTACATTTCTACACGCATCTTGTTACCCTGGAATTGCATTAAGGAAAATAACAATAGACAAATAATGCTCCATAGAAAAGAGTACAAAGCTCCAATAAAAGTACATTCAGAGTATAACTAGAAATTGCATTTTTAACCAATGAATGAGACAGAAATGAGGTTAAGGAGAAAGCTGGTAAGAGTTGTTACCAAAAAGGTCAAAAGGTTTTCCTCTCCCTCCATGAAATGAGATGGAAATACTTGGCTTGGGAATTTGGGAATAGTCTTCAAATGTTAAGTATTAACTTTTTTCTTGAATACACTGGAAGCATGTTTTGAAAGTTAGTAGATTTTCCCCATTTCTAAATAACATATATTCCCCTTCTGTGGGATGAGGGAGCAGAAGGGCAGCTGTACTTTCTCCTTGCCTGGGAGAAGATACCTCTAGAAAGAGATGTTTATATGACAGTCTAAGAATTTCCTAAATTCTGACAACTCCAAAATTCAGTTTGAAAAACATATTTGCAATGGGGAACCCTGTTCTGGACCCATTATCTTAAAAACAGAGAAGATGCACCCATCAATCACCTGCAAAGAAAAGCAAGCTATACTGGTGGCCTTGTCTATTTGACTTGTTATTATCTTTTGAATTGCAGATTATCTCCAGGACAGTCAAAAGATTATGAGATAGTAATGTAATAGATTCACAGCACATATGTAACTGAGGAATTGCTAGCACGATACCAACCTTAAGAAACAGCTTTCGAACCTTCCCAATGGAAACCAGAGGTCCAAGAAACACATTGCTGTTATCTCAGTACTAAAGGAATGACAAGGTTTTGAAATCCTCTCTTTAAATCAGGGACACAGTTTTCATCCTGTAGTTGTACTGCAATTCAAACGGATTCAGTATTTTGCCTACTTTACAGTAAACGCTCTACAGTGGCAGCTTGGAGAAAATTCTGAAGTCTTTCAACCATCTGACTCCCAAACCCATGTGCTGCACTGTCACAATACACTACAAAATACACAGTGGTAAATAACAATAATTTACTTTGGACTACAATTTAAGAAAAAATGAAAAAGGCTTTGCATTGGTAGAGTGCAACAGGAAATAATCTGGCACAATAACTTGTGCTGTAGCTCATGGAGGGAATATACAGCATGTTTCTATTACAGAGCTGAGGCACGCACGGGAAAGGGTGTGAAGGAGTTGTTGTCAGCAACTTGTCTATTAGCTTTTGAATAGACTTCCACTACCTTCAGAACATGATTATGAACTTCAGTCAGCTGTCAGATCTTTTTCCAGACAGAAGAACCTGAATACGACAATGATAAATCAAGCAGATGACATATTGCAGGAGCAACTGGGAAGATTTCAAAGTCTGCCCCCACCCAAGCTGCAGCAAAGGATGGAAACACCCCACATTAGAGGAAATAAGCTGCACTTAACACAAGTTTAGGGCTACTCTGGATCTGTCTGCCCAAGAAGAGAGAGAGTTTAAATATCGATGCACAGTAGCCATGTCTACAGACACCCATGTGAGATCTCACCATAAATAAACCAATTCTGTTAGCCATTTTCAATTCTTAAAAAAAAAAAAATTCTTTTTAAACAAAATATTTTTTTCTCCTTGTCACAACTATTGGTTTAAGGCAGAATAGAAGGGCAATATAAGAATTAACTGGTAAACAATCCCACAGGTCACCAGTGTGGGCTTCCCAGCCCAGGAAGCAGCATAAAAGCAGCAGCACTTCTCAGCTGCCCCAGCCTGACAGCAGCTAGAAGTGGATGAGGTTGCTTCTGAAGCAGAAGACAGCCAGCATATTTCAGCTGCTCCTGCACATCTGCTTAGCATTAAACTTCCTTCTTGGGGATTTTTTTTTTTTTTTTAATTCCAAGACGTTTAAGCTCTAATTGCTACCAGCTTTTAAGAGTCCCCCCTACAAATAATAAAAATATCAGACATTAGTGATAGATTCCACTTCACAGAGAGCTCAAACGAAGAGCCGCGGCGGGAGCCAGCGTACGGGGAGGAGGTCAGAGGCCTCAGAAACATGCTGTGCCTGAGCCAACAAAACACAAGCTTTGAACAGCCCCAGGTTTCTCCTTTAGGACAGGGTTTTACTGGAATTCTGCATGGGGCTTGGACCTGGTTTCCAATGGGATTGGTAATGGTAAACGAACAAACCTTCGCTTCCTGCCACTCCTCTCCCCCACTGCCACATGGCTGCACACTGGCTGGTCTCAGATGAATTGAAAGTGCAGGGGGAGGAATCTCAGTATTTGGAAGGAAAATTAAAGTTGCCTGCTCAAAGCAGGCCACTCCTAGGGCAATGGCATCCCAATTCTGCTCTTAACACCAGTCCCCACAGCGCCTGCTGCCAACTTCAGTTGGAGCCAGAACAAACTCCTTCTATCGGAATTATTTTTAAAAGCTCAAAAGGAACATGGATCCATAAATTACAGCTAAGCCACGAGGCTGAGGCAGTTGTGAAGTGCACAGAGAAGGCTTTCCTTCAGAGCCACACAGCACAGAAATAGCAGCACAGCAGGCGTGTCACTGGAAGTGGCTGCTGAACCCCATTCCATCGCTTTCAAGCTGCCACGATGGAGCTGGGCAGCCCTCAGACAGGTCAAGGGGGTTCCTCAGGTGCGAAAGAAAAGGAAGGAGTTGAAGGGGCAAAAAGCTTTGAAGTCAAAATTAAGCTGGTTGCTATGGTGAACATGAAGCATATTTCTCTAGATTTCAGCAGAAGCTTTTCTGCTGCCAGTGAGACTGGTTTGTTTGCTGCTCCTCCCACCACTGGCAAGAGAACAGGCGCCAGACTGCTGGGGACTAATGCTTTATGCTTGTGATACAGCTCCACTCATCTCATTTTAGCAGCAGACCTTTTGTCTTGTGTACAGTTAGAGCAGAGCAAGCTTCCACAAAAACCTGCAATAGCTGGAGTCAGTCTAGAATCGAATGCATGAGCTCAATGCTACCAAAATCTAGATGCCACATTCATGGTACACATCAGTACTGCACATTCAGGTGGGCCCCTGCCCCAGTAGGTGCAGAGAAACTCCTCCTCCATCGGCATTTTAGCAGCAGCTACTGATGCAGGTTTGTTTTTGTTAGTAACACTGTCTGAAATGTTCTGTTCAGTGTTGAACCCAGCATCCATTATTTAACACTGCTGCCAGCACCAGGAGGGACACTCTCCTACAGAATCACAGGCTTCATGTTGCTGGGTCTATCAGGGACCTTCACAACAAGCTTTTTTTAAAACACATGTCTGTATAGCTGTCTAGCGTGTTAAGCTACATACTTCCCAACAACAGTCCTGCAGTAATTCTGGGGAATTGGGTCATACTGGTCATGAGTCTCCGTGGTTGTAGTTCTGGCTACGTAACCCTTGCCCCAAATGATTTCTGTGCATAGCTGAGAAGTTCACATGGGCCAAAGACAGGTCCCTACAAGCGATCTGGATGTGGCTACCTTGCTTTGGAGGGCAAAGAGTTTAATTATACAGGTATGGCCTGTTCTTTGGAAATTGCCTTCCATAGGCGATAACAGTCCCAGGGCCATTTAACTAATAAAACTATTTTGTTCTCATGAAGCCCCACCTTTAACATCAACTGGGAATACCAAAATCTCCCAGCTGTTATGGTTCAACTCAAATTACTGAAGAAAGTATTATAAGAACAAGTGGCCATACTGAAGAGACACTGACATCTGGTCCGTTTCCAACAGTGATCTGTTCCATGCGTGCAGCTGAGCGTTTTGCAGACCATTTTCTAGATTTACACCCTTCCTGTCTTAACTGGAGGGGTGGAGAGAAAATAAGCAATACAATCAGTGACTCCTCAGACTGGAGCTGAGGGAAATAAATTCTTCTTCTGAAGAATGGGTGTTCTCATCCCAACAGTGGTATCTGACAAGTCAGCAAGAAGTGGGCTGACCACACTGTTCCTTAGACGTGTCCACTTCTTAGAATTGGCCTAGAGCCTCGTTGGCTGCAATTTTCATCACATATGGCAGAAAAGAAAACAGAAGTTAAGCCTGTATTTCAGTTTGCATTTTGGAAGAAAAGTCTGCCAAGGAGTTGGTATAAATGAAGCACTATGTTGTCCTGGGGGCTCAGGTGGGACACCTTACTGCCATAAGCAGGTAAAGAACCCAAAAGCCAGGCTCAGTCTACTCAGTCCAGGGCTTCTTGCTGGGATTTTGCCTCCACTTTCCCTCTCCTTGCTTCCTTTCTGCACTCTTCAGATAAGCAAAGGAACAACCTCCTCCTCCTTCTCCTCCCGACAAGGTGAGGCTGGCCAGTTAAGAGCAGAAAGCTCAGTGAGAAATCCCAAAACTGTGGGGCTTGTTTCTGCTTCCCTCTGCAGACAGTGCCCCATGCTCATACCCTTGTGAGCCTCTCCAATCTCCATCCCCCAGACCCACTGACCATCCTTTGTCAGCCTGTCTCCAGGTTTCTCTCCTCTAATCCCTTCCCCTTCAGCTGGGGCTTGACACTTTGGTTAAATGGGAAGGCAGTAAAATGCAACAGTATTAGACTAGGGGAGGAAGAGAGAAACACTTGGTGTTGCTAAGCTTCCCCAGAAACGGAAGTACTTTCACCAGAGAATTACTCTGATACAGTCTATGTGTAGTTTTACAACATGGCTGGAAAGAGGAAAAATGCAGATGAGCCTTCATCTGAACTGGAACCATTGCCACGCATTCTTGGCTCACACAATTAATTCATTCAATTAGGCAGAGAACAACAGATAGTCAGAGAAATGGGAGGATGGCACAGAAAGGTTGCAAGTGTTTTGATCCATCTCACAGAGTCCTGCTCAGGGCACCCTGTTGAACTGCGCCATTGATGTTTCTCCCTCCAGGCTTCAGAAAGACCTAAACAAAACCAACATTTGTGCCTGGTGTCCAGCCCAGGGTGGGCCTGGTCAGACATTAAACTTCTTAGGTACCACAATGACACATAAATTTGTTACTGTAATTGCTGGGCAAGCAGCTGGCCCACACTAGGGTAGCTTAAATAAGCTTTGCTTGCTCTTAAGTCTGTGGGATGCTGATGCATCATGTTTAAAGCAAGTATTTTAAGATAGTCCTTGAAGGAATACACTTTTTTTTTTCCCAGTAGGAGACTGCATTTTAAAGTAAACCTCTCATCCCTGCAGAAATATCTCCTCTTCTATACACTTGAAGCTAAACATCACCTCCACTCCCCATGCCATCTGTTCAAGAGGGCTGTATCTTAAAAAAATATTTGACTAGTAGATTATCAAACATGCAAATCCAACTAAAGTATCTGAGTAAGAGGATTGGCAGCAGGCCTTAAATAAGGCCTTCAATTTTAGTCTTATTCACCAAGTTCAGCTTCACCATGAACAGCCTGGGGAGGGCTTGTCAGTGCGGGGGTGGGGGCAGAGGTGCTGAGCTGCAGTGACGAGCGCGTCCAGCACCTTCCTCTTTCCCTGGCAGAAATGATCCCACTGGGAACTGCTGGGGCTCCTCGCCTCCCCGGCACCACCACGCTGCAGACCAACCTCAGACCACGTCCACTTGCCACGTAGCCTGGCGTACGCTAGACCCACACACACTGCTTGGAAAATGTTCACATCTGGCTTTCACGTGACTCGAGCGTGCCTCAGAAATTCATCATCTGGATAACTCACTCCTGCAGGGGAGAAATCCACAACCAGAGAGCCCTTTCCTGAGCTGGAATGGAGGAGCAGAGCCAGAGGACTGTGTGCTTGACAAACTGCACAGTGACACGCTCACAGCTGCATTTTCACAGCCTCACGCAGTCCTTCATCCTTTCTAAAAGTACAAACGTAAAGAAAACTTAGTCCCAATTTTCCACTCTGTTTACTTCTGTAAAAACCCATTCTAATCCCATTCGCAGATCCAGAAGTATCCAGGACTGTTTAGTTTTTGTTCTGGCAGCCATAGCTCACATTAACTCTTTCCACATGGCAAGTGAGGATTGTTTCCCACATGATCGCTGTGGTACAGCCCCTGCACATACAGTTTTGCAGCAGTTTCAAGTTTTGCTGGGAAGTGCCTAGAATATCTGAATGCTAATCCACATCTACAGCTGTACAAACTGAGCGCATCATCCCTCTGAGGAAAAAGCCAGCCTCCAGCACTGCCAAGGAGGAGGGCAGAAAAGCCCCAGACATTGCACTTGGAAACTCACAGGTATGTACACATGCTGGGATTCATGTGTGGCTCAAAAAAAATGGAGCAAGAGTCAAGTCCCAACTGTGAAGCAGCCACGCTGCCAAGCACAGAACACTCAGCAGCACTGGCTTGTCCAGGCAGAGATGGCCAATAATCAGCGCATATATTGTAACTCCTGCTGGACACCTCTGTAAGTAATGCTTCCAGCCATCTCTGGTTAGGTGAGCCACTCCATCCAGAGTGAACTGGAGAGGATTTGTCCTGTCACGCAGCCTGGACATGCCAGTGCTGCTGAGTGTTCTGTGCTTGGCAGCGTGGCTGCTTCACAGTTGGGACTTGACTCTTGCTAGGCCAGCTAGAATGGGACAGGTGTGAAGCCACACAGAAAGCTGGACGCACTTACGGAGCACTATTTTAGGGGTGAGTGCTCTCAGCAAGCTAAGGACACACATCCTACTTCCAGGTTTCCAGAATCTCAGGAGAGAGATTCAAGTGCTCAGCAGCCTGAGACTAAGTTAGCCAAAATGCCCAGAGAAGACTTTATCTGCTCCTGTCAGCCAGCCAGACCCATCTGTGCCACATACAGATTCCTGTGGTGGCTGAGGATCATCACCCTCTGCTCCAGCTCCCAAATGCACTTCTCACCTGCCTTATCTAGTATGCCAAAATCAAAATACCAGTACTCTCTGTGCAAGAGAGGAAAAGCCCACGCAGGCAGCGTTAATACCATCTGCCACTGACAGACAGAAGAGGGAGGCAGAACAGGAGCAGATGGAGAATAGAGAATTCCTTAAAACCAAGAGAAATGCCAATATATCCCCTGAGGTACCAAGTGCTTTCTCTGCACTCGTCTGAAGACTCTCTGAGGCATTAGCAGGGTTCAAGCTGTTCTGCCATGGCTGTGCTCAAGCCACACCTCATTTTTCCAGCCTTCCCTGCACCGAGTCTCCCTGCCCTCTCTCCCAGACAAGGGCTCTCTGCAGCACCGATGCTGAACTGGGAACGGCAAAGAACACAAACACATTCTTTTCCCTAATCCTGCACCCTGTCCCCACACTTCAGTTTAAAAGCCAAGGAGCAAAACAAAAAACCCACACAACATACAAACATCTCTTTCTCTCTTATCCCATCTTCCTCCCACCCCAGCATATGGGCCACCCAGAAGATGACAGAGATCCTATACATCTAATGGACCACATGTCCTGTCAGCAGAAAACTGAAGCAATATGGAATAAAGTCTCCTATCTGCTCCTGTCTCTAGTAGCCTCAGGCAGAAGTCCAAAGCACTTCAGTTTAAGCAGTGACTTTAAAAATATGGTGTACAAGGAGAAGTGTGAGATCAGCTTCCTTCTGCCAGAATACTACAGACTGGCTTCAGAGCATGGGATTGGAGTGGACAGATTCACATCTTGACTGAAGATGCAGAATTGGGTCACATACACACAGATGCTGCAAGGACATGAAATGTGCCTGACTTAGCAGCAGCTCTTCCTCAAATCCTGCTCTCTCCTAGTGCACCTGAGCACAAGAGCAGTAGTCTTGCCTTGGAAAAAACCCAAACCCACAGAATGGATGTTCCTATAATTGTATGAAAAACATGTAAAAAAAAAAAAAAAGAACTTACAGTCCTGTTAAAAAAAAAAAGTCTGGACAGAAAATTAGGTCTTTGGGGAATAACTGCATCAAGCAAAAGCCAATAAACTGATCAGAAGTTTAGCAAATTCAGTACCTGATGAAAAATACTTCTCTGTCATGAGAAGAGGAAGCTCTGTTATTGATAACTGAACTTAAGATGCACATTGAAATCATTAACTACTAACTTCTTCTAGAACCAGGCCGAAGATGTATATCCCCAGTAATTAAATGAAAAGGTTTGTTTGGTCCTTAATTGCTATGCTTTTGCCTACTTTATCCTTCTTTTATTACTAAATCCTTTATCTTCCTGAAAAGGGAAAAAAAAAAAAAAAAAAAAAAAGAAAAGGGCAGCTATGTGAGAACCAAAATGTTCTGCCAGAATCTGCTGTTTTTAAATTCCATGCAGTAATTAGTACATACAGCCAAGAAGGTTAATCGTATGATGAGGGAACAGATCACGATTTCTGATCAAGAGCAATCTTGTCAGTACATGCTTGTGAAGTTATAAAATAGTGACTGGCAAACTATCTCATCCAGCCATCCTCCTCGACAGGCCAAATGGCACCAAGGAGCCAGTCCACCATCGCTATTGCTGCCCTAATTGTAGGAAACAATGCGAGGAGCACAGTGCACACGTGTGAGTCATCAGGATACAAACAACAGCACATGCCTCAGTCTGCAGGGATCATGTCATACCCTAGATTTCTTACAAGGATTAAGACACCAAGTTACACAATTTAAGATGTTCCTGGGACCTTGCCATGGGCTTGGACAGACTTGCATCCCTATTCACCACCTTAAAAAAAACCCCCAAAACCCTTCCAAGCTAAAGGTTCCAGAGGGACTACAGAAAGACAGACTTCGAGGACAAACACCATGAGAGCAGAATGACTCAAAGTAACATTTGAGTTAAAAACCACATTCTAGCTTTGTTGCTACCACCTGGGCTCAGATTCACTAAGCTATAACCAACTGCCTGCTTGGGGCAGGTAGCCCCCAGCATCTGCTGCAGTCACCACCCTGACAGAAGATGCATTGCCTCATGCTGGGATTGACCACGGTCGTTAAATGGATTTTTTAGCCTCTTTAGTAACACACTTAGATTTGGCTTGAGAACCCAGTTAAAAGGCTTAAGAGTTCTTCTGACTGAGAAGGTAAAACTGAGACAGATTTCACAGTCAGCTGGATTAGTTAAGGCATGCCCCCAATTCTAACACTAAAAGGGCATCCACCACTCCAGATGACATCCCATCAATACTGCAGCAACTTTAAGGCAAAGGAAAGGCAACACTATGTGTCTCGTGGAGTGGTCCTTCCTTCTCCCTCTACTACAGCCATTTCCCACAAATATGACAAAACCCCTGCCAGAGCTGGAGGCTGTACATTCCGCTTTTCTCCCTGTACCCACATGTAGCTAAATGCTTGCCACAGGCCTGTGAAGCTGGCAGAGACCTCCACACTCAATTGCATCAACCAAGCTTTGCTCCCAGGGTCACCACCTCAGTCCTGCAACAGGCAAAAACAGCTCTGCTGGTCCAGCTGGGGGCTCACACATTTGTGACCCCGTTGAATGGTTGAGCACAGAAGGGGTGGCACACACTATTTATTTTCTCCATATTGTCTTAAAGGAGGCAGATCAGACTAAGTAAAGAAAATAAAACTCATTTATGAAAAGGAAAAAAAAACCCAACAGAGAGAGCAAGACATGCCATGGAGCTCTAAGTGCAGGATAGACACGCAATGTGACAGGATTAGAAAAGTTAAGCTCAGAAGTGATGAGCATAGCTCAGCTGCAAGGACAGAAAAAGCCACAGGTTGAGCCATTTCTCTTTGCAATTACAAAATAGGAAAAAACCATCCCAAATAATGCAAAGAAATGGCAAGTAAGGCAACTCCCTGAAGCTGACAGAGCACACATCCTTAGTGAATGAGGGTGAGGAAGAAGGTCTCTCTAGTAATGAAGAATTAGGCCAAGGAAGTAACTTTGGCCATCAGCTCCACCCATAAATCCTAGGCAGCATCCCACAAAGTGATCAGCCACGAGTGCCCTTGGTGTTGTTACAACAATCTGCTTGTTTCTCGCTTGAGGCCCCACTTCTGTCATTGCTGTAACTCTCTCAACTCTGCTTAGTAATTTCCCCATTGAGGGAAAAAGAAAGCATTACAGATGTTTCTATAAAAAGTTTGTGAAGTATCTTCCAATGGACTCTGAAGTTTTTATTTACTTGCCAGTAGATATATCCTGCCTAGTTTTAGATTACAGGAGAGAAAGAAAGCAGTGATTGTTGGCTGTGCATAGCCATAATCTTGCTAGTCCAAAAATTGGACAGGGAAACCCAGCTGAAAGATGGTTTACTCATTCAAGGAAGCCTCATCAGCAACCTGAGGCAACACTGGCTTGAACCAAATCGTTAACGTAATATTCTAAGTGCTCAATTACAGGGACTATTTAAAATAGCCTTCAGCTGCCAGACTCAGCCAAAGCACAGCCAGCTCCATGCAGACAGAATCCGAACAACGAGGGAAAGGAGACACTGCAGGACTGACGGAGCCATAACTTCTGTACTATTAAAGTTTATTCCCCCTCACTTGGAGGAGCATCCTACAGCATAGCAACAAGGTGCCAGAGGAAGCCACCAAGCAATGGCTTGAAGCCAGCTGTGCCCCCAGCAGCAAGCTGGGCAGTCAGAGCAGGGGGGAGTTTGGGTATGATTTCAGAAGAGGGTGGCCAGCAGTGCTCCTGCTCGGGCACACGGAAAGTCATGACCACAAGGGCTTGGTCGCCTACAAGCCAGGTGGCAGAGATCACTTTGAAAGCACCTCTTGTGCTGGATCTGACCTCAGAGTTAGCAAAGAGAATCCTCCTACTAGCTGAGGAGCACTGACACTCAGTGCAGAAAGAAGCAGCCCACACCAGCTCCCTACTGCCACCAAACACCAGGTCCCAGGTGCTTGCTCCAGCCTCATGACTGGGATCTGACCACTTTGGCACAAAACCAGCCAAGAAAGATTCTCAGCAAGAGGAGAGGGCAAGACCTTACTCCAGGAGTCTGCAGCTTTCTCTAGCCAGCAAGGGGGTTTGTGGGGTGGGGGACACAATGACATCTTTGGGGAAAAACATACTCCAACTAGTTTTATAAGCCACATCAGGATTAGCAGATATCTTAAGGGTTAATTAGTTCACCATGCACAGATGGTAGCTGGTAGGGTTTGCAGAATGGATTAACCTAATCTGTGGCTTGTAATGTACCATACAAATATCCATTCCTAGACTTGCAGCAGTTCTACCCTTATTTTGATTTAAGGACAGAAAAACCACACAATGGATGCCACCATAGAAGTAATGCCAATTTTGAGTGACAAATGACTAGCTCTTCACTTGGCTAATGCAATTGACAAATTGGAGCTTGAAAAGTAATTCCTTCCCATTTTGCTGCAGAGGGTCTTTGGGTAGACCAAGAAGAGACCATTTGTTGCAAGTGTACAGAATATGCCCACGGTAACAACTCCTCACAGTTTTACTGAGGGCTCTCCAGCACTGACAGATGGTTACAGAGCAGCAATTCAATTGCCTGGAAACATGAAGGCAGCTTTCTGAAGCAGCTCTGCAGTGTGTCAAATAAAGCCCCCAAGTCCAAGGTAGCAGCACATGTGGTATTTCAGGACACAGCAAACGCCTGTACCTTCACAGAGCCCCAGTGAAGCTCCAGGTCTCCGAGCTGGCTGCAGGTTAAAGCATTTATAATTAGATCACATCCAAGCAAAGGGCTGTGTGTTTACACAGCCCTTTGCACAAGAGGAAGCCTGGCTCAGGGCTGGCATGCAGAGATGCCCCAGATCGGCACAAGACTCCCTTTTGTTTAGCTAAGGACGTGCCAGGCTATTGCATTTGGTTCAGAAGGTCTCAAATGTTTACAACCAGGATCAACTGCAGCGGTAAATGTTTCCATAACTCCCATTAAACTCTGAACTTATCCAGTTTCTCCCTGCTCTACGGGGCAAGCACAGGACTAGCTAGACACTCACTGTGGCAAGGCGGAGGTCAGGGTAGAGGTGACGTTGGCTGTCTGAGGCATTCTCCGAATGTTTCTGCAATTGGCCATGCTCATGTCATGCCTGCACATGCCTGAGACACAGCAGCTGTGGGATTCCTGCTGGACAGTGTGGGACAGCTGTGCTCATACCCAACAGCCTCCTCTCATCACATCTTTGGTCAAGACACAAGATGCATTCAGAAGGTCTCATTTGTTGGGAGGTGCTTGCGTTTAAAAATGCCTATTTGTCTCTTGTTTAAAGATGCAGTAGTTCCATGATCTGCACCTATGGAAGAAACTGTATTTCAAAGCTATTTGTTATCTTAAAAGACCCTCACAGAAATTCTGAAAATTTGTGCTTATTTACCCCATCCCTTTTTCAAGTGTCATAAAGCCAGTCTTTGTTAGACGCTGTAACTCTCTTGGCATATTCCTTTGCTCGTTGCGTGCACACTCCCACAACAACCAGCTCCAAACAGAAGGAAGCATTCCTCTGCCATTCTAAAATCAAGCAAGAAGATGGCTGAGAACAGAGTCCCTTTATACAGCTCAATTTGTTCAGAGAGCTGCTTCACATTCCTCCTTGTACGGGGTAAGTGGAGAAAGAGTCCCTCAGCCCTACTGTTTCCAAGCCCTGGGTGCACAAACAGCCCAGCACCAAAAAGCAGAGAAGAGGAAAGAGTCCCAGAAGGAGATCTGGCAGCATGAGGAGCTGGGACAGCCAGAGAAGGGAGCCCAGTCTGAGCGCCCCTCACAGGGATGAATGACCATGTCACTTGGGGTTCTCAGGGCAGGAGTCCAAAGAGTCCAGTAGGGGAGAGCATCCACAAATGGCATCTCAGCTACACTGACTCAATTTAATCTCTTTTCTCATGATGTCATGGCAGATCAGCTCCAACTTGCCCCCAGAGGCACAGGGATGGAGAGCAGCAGTTTCCTTCCACTCCCAAAGCAGTTCCTCGCATCTCTTGCGCATGAATTGCACCACTCTTTCACGTAAACTGGTGCACTGAGCCCAAAGCTCTCTGCATCTCCTAATGCTGTTCCAGGTCAGTGCTAAATCAGGTTGCCCCAGAGACTTCAGGAACGTTTTTCAAAGATTTTTACATGGCCCAAAAGCCCCCAGTGCTCAGGATGTGGCACTGAGCCAGGAACTCCCACACTCAGCTCTGCCTTTTACCAAGTCACTTGGACCTTTTTATTTATGGTCAGCCCCTCTAGAGAAGGTGCTGCTGCCAATTTAATTCACGGGCTGTTGTGAACAAACACTTTCCTTAATATTACATTTAGGAAGTCCTAGAAGTGCAACCCAGACAGAACCTTTGCAGGAGGTTAAGAAGACCAAGCATGCCCTAGTTTATTGTGGGACCAGCACGTTGTACCATGCTTGCCTCTTCATTCAAGGAAAGATACCAAAAGTATTGGCCTGCAAAGGCAGCTGCCATTTGATGCACGGGCCATCGGGGCTAAGCAACAGCTTCTCTTTAATGCATCACTTAGCTTATTACAGGATGGCAGCTTAAAAGCCCTCATAATTAACCAACAAATCAATCTAAGCAGTGATATTCATTGGAGTCCAGTATGTTACATTCATCTTCCCTCCCAGAGACTACGCTACTGCAGTGTTTCCTTATCATCTTAAAAAGCAAGAAGAAAAAAATCCTCCTCTCCCTGCACACAGGCCAGAGTTTTCCACGAGTCACTAGTGGTTTGAAAGGCTTCTCTCTGGATGCCCTGAATGCAATTTGAAGCATCCAAGGTTCCAAACAAAGTCAATGGGAGTTGCAGGTGCTCAATGCTGCTTGGGGGAAAAAAAAAAAATTAAAAAATAGAAAGCCCTGACACATCCAGCTCAGAGCAGCCAAACCCAGAGGCCCATAATTACACGTCCCTATTGAAAACACATCTGTAAAAATCACCAGGAGCTACATGGGGAGGGGAAAAATTGGATTTATATAGTTTCAAATCAGGTTTTTATAGGACATTTCAATCCAGGATTTTAAAAACAAAACACTGAGCTACAGCCTTTGAGGCAGCCCAAACAGACACAAGCACTGAGAACATTTTGCATCAGAAGCCTCACCAGAGCCTTTTGGAAAGACATGATAAAAGATTCAAACCAGCACAGAAAAAGATACTCTTCCCCTCCAGAAAAGAACCCCAACTCTGACTGCATTTTGACCATTTGCAATGAAAGAGAACGAAATGTAAAACAATTACCATGTCACATTGGAGATGGAGCTGTATAAATGCAGTCAGAGAAGAGCAGTCATTTTAACTGCAATACTATATAAGGTGGGTTTCTTCTATCCAGTGCAAAGGAAAGAAACTAATGCTTATCTCCAGCAGGATTCAGCAATAAAAAGTTAAACTGCTACACAATTTAATGCCACGCAAGATAAATAGAAGGTTTGTCAGGGGAAAGCAGAGGGTAAGGTCCTCTCTAGAATCATGCAGTACATAAAAAAAGCCTGGAGTCTTACCTGATTTTCTCTTTGAAGATCCATAGTCCCTGAAAAAAAGACAACAACAAATAGACATGGTTAGAGCTGGGAACGGTGGTGAGAGAATGGGTACCTCCCAAATTTCCACCCATATGCTCAAGGGCTCCTGCTGCGCCCTCCCTCCCTTAAAGCGGAGGTGAGGGCGGCCGGGCATGGGCGGGCGGGGGCCGGGGGCGTCCCGGGCAGCACCGGCCCATCAGCAGCACCAGCTGCGGCTGCTGCTGCACCGGGGGCTCGGGAGCATGTGATCAGCCAGGCAGAGCGAACCATCCACAACCAGCAAGCCAGGGGAGAGGGGTGTCATTTTTTCCCCTTTAAATCGTGCTATTAAATGCACAGCTACTGAATTAACCCTTAACGTCCCCCCGGAGAGGAACGGGAATATGAACTGATTGCTGCAGGGATGCGGCTGCTCCAGGCTGAGCTGGCGTGGCTGGCAGTCCCGAGCCTAATTAATTTGTGAATAACCTCCAGTCCTCTCCTAGTTATCTCTGACAAGTACTTGGAAAGCATAAGGAAAAAAAAAGGCAAAACAAACCCAAAACTTTGTCCTTTCTTCTTTCTTCCAGGATAGAACGTGCACCCTTAGTTTTCCATAGTGATTTAAAGGGTGCTGGCACCTCCACTCATGCAGAACAGCTGAAACCCCAGACAGCTGCTATGGGAGGGGAAGATATTACAGAAGGGCGCTGCAAGAAGTGATTCGGGATAAGCAAAACTAAGGACAAAAATACTTTGCTGTGGCTGTGCTTGCCCCCGGTGCTCTCCGGAGCCTGTCAGACCCAGCCTCGGCAGGAGCCCGGCAGTGACAGCCTGGGCAGAGGCAGCATCGCTGTGCGGGCGCGGTGCCCGCGGCACCGTCACACCCCGCACGCGGCAGCGTTAACGGTGGCAAAATCGCCCGATGGCAGGTTGGCTTTGCGGGAATCCCACCAGAGGGGCAGGCAGCAGCCTCTACATTTTGGGGGGCCGGGCTGTCAGAAGCGGGGTTTTGTCTATTGCACCTTGCTCCATCCTCCAGAGGATCAGAGAGAGATTATCTCAAACTGTTTATTTAAAGAGAGTTTGGAGGCTCAGCTGAAGAAACAACACGTGTCTTGAGGGAAGAGTTGTGTCTACCCGTAAATTCTGTTTCTCCCAGAATTTTATGTGCATCTCCATGCCTTACATGTCTAGGATTTGCTTCCTGTCAGTAATAATTGGGAATTTTTTTGCACCCTCTTTTAATTTCCCAGTGTCATTTCTACTTCAATTAAATGTCTGTTTTCTCAGCCAAGTCTGTAGTTGTACTTGATGTGATGATGTTACTGCTCATGAGTAAGTTGCTCCTTCTACAGAAGTGATATCATATGCAAATGGAACTCCTGCTATATGGTGCCTGAAACAGAGATCCCTCAGACCAAGCCAGGGATGGTACAGTCCCCAAAATGTTGTCCTCTACCCCAGCTTGGCTCCCATGCCAGTCTGGAGCTTCGTGGAGCTGTCAATACAGCTCTCCTGGCATGCAGAACTCAATTCACATGATTAGAAATGAGGTAATGATTGACTGACATAGTTAATTAGAAGAAATTAATTTATCATTATAAAATTGTTATTTGCATCACTACTACCACCCAATTCACAAGGCTTAATGAAAAAAAAAGAAAAGCCAATCAACCTGTGGGGCAAATTTTCGTCTTTTCATTTAGTCTTTCTGTAAGTTTTAAAGTCAATTTAATTGGGTTCTGATTTTTGAGTTCCTGAAAAAAACCCAGGTACTCCATGTCTACCTGTCTTGTCACTTTTTTTTACACCCACATTCCACTCATTAAGTCAGGAGAAAGCAGTATCAAATAAATTTGAGCTTGAAATAAAATCATCGTCTCCCCAGTGAAACTCTGAAATCCAAAACTTGTTCCTCCTAACAAGGACAGAAAAAAAAAATTACTGCTGAAATAGAAAGCAAATCATCTCTCTGGCTGTTTAGAGTGCTCTTTGTGTATATATTCTTCACCTCTTTTCTGCTAATGAAGAAAGCCTGTGCTGCTGCTTTGCAATAGCAGCAGCAGCAAGGAGCCCTGCCTGACTCCATGGTTTTTTTTTTATATGTCTTACTGTCCTGCATATGATTCATTGATGTATCTTCCCTCTCCCAAGTGATGATATATAAGGTCAATACCTCTCAGCCTCGTTGTTTTCAGTGAAGCATTAGTGTGAGGCTGAAGTATTGGTTTATGTCTCCAAACCAATAATGGAAATTATTTAATGGTTTCTCTTAACTGTAACAATTTCCTAGTAGAACCTCTGATCTTCTCCTGCAGTCCAGACTGCATCTGGCACACTGTTAGCCCTTAGATCAGACAAAAAATGTGGTCTTGCAGAAGAAAAACTCTTCCAAGGAAAGGTACTATCAATGCCATATCTACAGCTACATAGGGAAGCTCACTTTCTTTTCAGCTCTTGCTTTTTTTATCTTTTCATCTTTATAAGCACACATATTTCCATTCTTTTTCCATTTCTATATGAGAACAAACATCACCATCCCAACTCCACTGCCAGCCATAGCTACAAAAATAACAATGAAAGCAGCAGGTGGAACTAAAAATAGCTGTGGCAAGTTCCTTCTTCATTAGCCAGGATCACTTCGTACTGAACAAACACCTTTCTCAAAAATAGCATATTTCTAGCCTTTTTGAATTAGAATCTAGCAATTTCATTTAAAGTCTTCCTGTGGGGCACCACCTTTAGCTGACACTGAGCCTCATTACTGGCAAGGAAAATATTTCCTGCTGCTAATGATATTAAAACATCACTGGTGTCAAGGACGTCACACAAGCTGGATACACTCTTCTTCAATGACAAAGGAGAGGGAAGCTGGATCTCCTTTCTCATCAGCATTACCCCAGGATAACATTACTACTTGAAATCTAGCAATGAATGTGAAAGAAGACCACGAACATTGCTATAAAACTGACTGCCTTGTTAGCACATTAAGCTATGCACAGTCAGTCTGGAAATTTCTGAATCATAAAAATATCTTATGTTGATTTAATATGTCACCTGCAATCTAATTTAAATATGAAGGTGGCATTAACCACATTATGGAAAAGTTTTATGGCAGATCTTTAGGGACTGACTTTGCTACTGTATTCACTGAGAGTTAATAAACACTGATGTGCGTGTACATGTGTTTTGATCTATCTAAATACATACAGATACGCACAAACAGTGGCACAATCGGAACGTTGTTTAAGAAGTGAGGAGTATCCTGACATTTGTTCAGGAGACACTAAGAAATGTTCCAAGTGGAGAAGACTGGAGGTGACTAGGTGCATTGGCAACAGATTGTGCCTATCTATTTCCTAATTCACTTTGGTTTATATCTGTCCCGGAGAGTTTCTCCTGCATTGCCTGTGGAGATCTGGCAAGTCTGCAGAAGCCTCCTGCAGGACCAGCTTCCCTTGGAGGGGATGGGTTCAGTCAGGGGACCTCAACCCTGTGGGACCCATGGTGCAAAGGCTTTTTTGAAAGCTCCTCCCCCTTGCTGTGGGACAGCAGACCCAGAAGGTTCACTGTCTGGGATTCCTCCTTTCCCAGATACGTCACACTTCAGCCCGGGGCCTCTGCCTGTCAGTAAAGCAAGGCTCGGCTTCAACCCATTTAGCAAAGATTTCAGACAACCATGAGTTTCAGCGATGAGGGAAAACACTGCCTGCAAAACATGAGGAGCTGTCAGACCCACGGAGCAGCACGGCTGGGGGAGCTGCACAGCAGACATTGCAGCAGACCAGACAGAAGCTAAAGGGAGAGTAAATCATCTTTCTGTCTCTTTCTCAGTGTTTGCTGTCCAAGGGAGATGAGACAGTGACAAACCCTGAGTAATGGAGGTCAATCTGTATCCTCGAGAGTATTTTAATACATAAACTGAAATTGTTCTGTATTTGTTGGCTTTCGTTAATTCATGTTTAAATACATTGTAGCCATTTCTGTTCCCAGGCTCCTTACTTCCTAAAAGTCTCTAGTGGTGTGGGCAGACTGTGGTGGAGATACATGACATTTCAAACAAACAACTCAGATTATCATTTAATCACCAATGATTTGCCAGGCAGATTAAAAGCATTGAAATATTTTTACAAGGAAGTCCAGTCTCTCCTACCCAACACTTAAGTCTGCAGTCAGTAATGAAGACGGCTTTTTCACAAACTATTTTTCTTTGCACTGTTATCAGATTCTGTGACACTATTTTTAAAGTAAACCAATACAAAAATACTTTGCCACTACTCTTTACATGTACAGAAACTTGAGCCTTGAGAATATATTTGCATCTTGAAACTCTCCTAACTGATTTTCCTCAATAGCCAGACTGACATTTTCTATTTGAGACAAGGCACAAAACCAAGTGTGACCGAGAACGGGCACCTGCCTGTCACCAAGGACTACGGTTGGAGGAGGACCTGAACACCTTAATATTATCCAAACACACAGGAGCTATATGGGGAGTGCAGGGTTGAAATTCATTTTCGTGGTACTCAGAGTGCAAAAGTTGAACCATATACATGAAGGCATCTCCACTCCCACTGAGCTCTGAGACCCATATGACATGTAGTTAAGCAAAATTAACTCTGTATGTTATGCATTGGGAATAGAAACTCAAACACATGGATGCACACAGCCATACATTTTCCCCCTTCAGCATTCCATCCTCTGATATAATGAAACCACAGCTGATCTCTTCCCTGAGCCAAAGAAACACATGAAGGCTTTTTTCCTTCTTTTTCTTCTTCATCTTTTTTTTAGAAAGTATTCTGCTCATTTCCTGATATAAATCGTTGCATTGTGGAACCCTCCCCAACATGAATCTGTCCTTTCTGAGCAGAGGTCGAGCTTTCCAGCCCTGTGAGAAAGGGCCCCATTGTGGTGGTCCTGAGACTCCAGAATTCCTTGCTGCGAGCAAAAGGGACTTGTGGGGTAAGAAGAGAATCTGTCGACCTGACTTCAAACCCAGGCATTTCTCACTAGCTGGACGTGGCCTCTGCTGCTGCTAAGAAGGATCTGATTGCACTGTTGTGTAATCAGATCCTTAGGAGAACAAGGACAAAACAAAAGAGAGGATTTTGCCTGCCAGCCACCTTTCTGTTGTCTTCACAGCATGTCTGCAGAGCAAACTGCCCAACTTTATGTACTATATACCTCTGCTTAGGCTGCACTGACTTTCTCTGCATTCTGTAACAAAGGTGGCCCAGTTTGGCTCACCAGGACTCAGCTGGAGGTCCTGATTTAGTGCTTTAGTGACTTCTGAGAGCTCGCTTGAACCCAGCAACATAAAAGTCAACCAAAGTTCTCTCTGTAAAATTCCAAGCACAACACTGGAAAACTCATTTATTAAGTGCAGAAGAGATCTCCCCTATTCCGGTAACCTTAACTTCCGTGGAAAAGCCAAGGTTGGAAGGAGATGGATACTGTCTCCTCTCCAGCAATGCTCCCCATACCTGAATCCATGGGTTTCTATCATGAGGCAGAGATGCAGGACAAAGAAAGGCAGTATCCTCTGCTCTGCACTCATCCTGGAGATTAGCCCCACACAGCACAACTGGAGCTCTGCCACCAAGTCCAAGGTGCAGGGGATGCAGACAGCTCCAAGACAAGTGACATCCCCATGGGCCATATCAGCCTCACATGGGCACACTGTGTCTGAGAGCAGCGGCCACCATTTCTTTCTTTGTGTAGAATGGGTGTTAAAAGGACAAGGGATGGGTTTGAGGCACCCAACCCCTTCCCTAAATGAGTAAGAAATGCCACAGATTTCTGTCCCAAGATTCCTTAGCAGTGAAGTTGATTGCTTGGCTCCAGAGAGCAACTTTAGTATTTGGCTCAGGCTGAAGAAATGCAGAATTAGTCTCTTGCATTTTTCACAATTATATTTTTATGATGAAATTATCCTCCTGGAGGAAGACAGAGCTTTGGAAATGCACATTCAGCATTTCACCAGGCTGTGAGATACAGGACAGGGCGCTCTGACAGCAAAGCCCAGCCTCTCCGGCACCAGGGAGAGATGGCTCGAGCGGGCTGGGAGCTCCAGAACACTGGAGCGATGAGCTAACGCCATGTGATCCTCTACTGCAAGGCCTCAGCAGCCTTGAGAAAGACAACACAAATGTTTATACCAAGTTTTTCCTGGAAAGAAGCATAAAAACAAGATCTTGCCTAAGAGTCACATCCTCATCTGTTTCTGGTTTACCTTGTTTATTCTTACAGATGGCAAATTTCTCCATAGGACAGAAAAATGTATTTACCTTAGCAAGAACTCTGGGTGGAGGTGTTCTTTACCTCCTCTAAACTGACCCTGCTTGTCCCTTGTGGGGAGGGACAAATTCATCTCTGTCTTACAATGACCAAATATGTGTCATTTTAGTACAGCCTTTATAGCATAAATGCTGAGTGATAAAAACAAGTTAATAAAAATTAATCATTCTCATGTGCAGGTTTTCCAGTTGTGCCCTTCACTTGGGAATTTTATTACAAACAGCTACATGCAGCTACAACATGTCTAAAAGATGCATCTAATCATAGTTACAAATTAAGTATTGAGTATCAGAGTCATAAATTCAAATGTACCTTATAAACTGGTTGGGCTAATGAGCTTGCATATACATCATATGAATCTGATTAAGAGCTTAAGAAGGCTGCACAGGCTTTGAACCTTTACTTCATTTTCTTGAGCCGTCTCTGATTTGAGGGTAGGTGCCTCAAATTCTCATTTCTGTAGGAGATGTGGGTCCAACCTCTGGTTAGTGACCACATTGTCCATTTGGGTTTCTAAACTACAGCCAGAACAGTCCCTCTGCTGCCCCTCTCCGGGGACATCTTCTGCTGGTTCAGACTAACTCTGCCCCGAGCTGTGTGTGTGGTGTCTGGCCACTGTCTCCTCCATCTCCTTGTCCCTGTGAATGACCTCCCCAAAAGGAGATGTCGCCCATGGCCCAGCAGGTAGTGCCTGCTCATGGGAGGCAGGATACCATCACCTCCACCACAGCCTGCAGGGGACCAACAATGTCACCCCCAAAATGCTCAACCCAGAGAGTCTTTGGAAATGGAGAGAGGGAAGGAAGAGGAGAAAACTCCCAAGTGACAGACTACCAAGCCTCGACGCCAGCTCCAGACACAGCTTGTCCAAAAAGGCTTTTGCCCCTGAATTACTGCACCAGGAAGAATAGTTGGAGCACAGCAGTTTAAATCAAAGTAAGAGAAGAGCTTCTGCATGTAACGCAGCTGAATCATGGTACTCACTGGTGTTAGACTTTGTAATCACCAGAACCAGGCATGGGTCCAAAAAGCAATGAGATAAATTCATGAAGCAAGGATAAATGGTGGCTATTGTACTCCATGCTCTGGATGTTTTGACCCGAAGAGTCCCATAGCGGCTGAATGCCAGAAACAGAGAGGATACACAAGGGAAGCTCACTCTGTATTTGCTTTGTTTCTTGTATTGGCTGAAAGCCACTGTAGGAGATAGGAGGCCAGATGGGGCCCAGGTCTCACCTAATTGTGGCCTTATAATATATTCTCCTGTAAAAGATCAGACTGGATTAGGATAAATTACATCCAAATCATGCTGCATTACTCAGCACATTAAATTGTCCTTAATCACATACTTTGATGGTCTCAAATCCTGCTTAAATTTACCTCCTGTGCATATTTCTGTGCCTATTCTGTTGAAATCACTGCTGAATTTCAACTGTACATAACCAGGCTCTAATGAAAAGCCAATAAGTCTCTTTGATCAAGCTTTAATAGGACTCATCATGGGGACATACTCTACTGTGGCAAATGGTTTCCTCATCCTGTCTCTTTCAGAAATGTTTTGTGAGCCTTTAAAAGCAATTTAGTCCTGATTTATGTTAGCTAAGTGATTTCTGTTGCACATGTGAGTTACAAGAAAAGGGCTCTCATCTCTATTTGCTACACTGTTCAGGAAATCAGTTATAAATGCTGTAGTGCCTTCAATGTCTCTGACTTCAATGCAGCGGAAACCAGCAATCTGAGTGAATACTTCATCATCCCCAATTCTCCCATATGTGCATCCAGTACTTAAAGAGGCAACCTATAGGATATTTTTTTCACTAAAGGATACTAAGATTCCTCTGCCTAAGCTGTTTACCTAAGCTGTTTCCAGCAGATATTCAAGGAAACAAGCATGCAATTCTTTAATAGAGAGGATATGAAACATATTGATGACTATCTAATAAAATTAGGTGTGCATTCAATAGGAGTGAGTCACCTCATCACACATTTAGAGGTGAGGAATGTAGAAAGGGTGACAGAGCAAGCCAATGCAGTCAGCCAGGGGTGCAGAGCAACCCACAAGTTTTGATGGCCTGGCCTGCCAGTGGCATCCAATGAGCCCTGTGCATAGGTTAGAGCAGGTCTCTTCACACCAGGGGACAGATGCCAGCAGGAGCCATTGCAAGGTGCCTGTGGCCAGTGGTCTAAGTGCCACAGCTGCTGCTGCTTTGCTTATGGGGTTGCTGAGCAAAGACATTTCTTCTTGCTCCTCATCTTGGGCAGAGAGACCTGAGAAAGGAGAAGTGACCCCAACAACAGTGGTTTGGGCTGCCTTCCTCTGCTCTCCCCTCCGGCTCTTGAGAGAAAGCCCTTGGGACATGCAATTCACCTCGACTCTCATGCACCACATCCCACCTGTGAACACAATTTCCCATGATGAATCTGCAGGGGCTGGTGACACCAAGCCCTTGGAAGACCCACGGGACCAGGACCAGGACCCTTCCACAGGAAGACAAGCAGAAGAACCTCCTGTCTGCCCTTTGCCTTCTGACAGCTAAAGCTGTCAGGATACCCACTCACAGCCTCCTCTGAACACTCTCCTCTGCCCCATACCAGCCTCACAACCACTCCACTGTGTGTGCTGGGTTTCCTCATAGCTCCCTGGGATTCCCCACAGCCCATCCCAGTGTGTGGTGCAAGTGCTGGCAGCAGCTCTCGTGCTGGAGGCTAACACAGGAAAATCCCAGGCTGTCACTGGCATTTTTGACATTTTAAAGTCTCTACTTGGCAAAATAAGAAATTATTTACAGGCATTTCCAGACATGGCCCCAGCCCTGCTAGACCTCTGAGTTCCCAGAACAAAGGAGAGTGTGTCAGATGCTTGGTATTGGACAATTTTGCATTTTTTTTTCTGGTGGCGTTCTTCTGGTGTGTAGGACTTCTGTGTACTCAACTGGCTTTTTAGCAACATGGTGCTTGGACTTCTCTGTCTTGCTGCTCCTGCTACATGTCCAAGGGCAGTAGGGCCTGAAAGATTAAGACTGCAGTGTACACAGACAGCAGATGGCTACTGCATCTGTACTTACTTTGCACTGCTAAATACCCTATTGCCCTACCTAGTTTTACATCTCTTTTTAGTGGGAGATCGCTCTCCTGACTTTTTAAAATCATCTGTTGCACATATGGCCCTAAGAATGGTAAATATTTTTTCCAAGAGAGGCAAAAATATATGATGCATATGGGAAGACAAGATCAAGCCCACAGTATGAGCTCCAACTTCTTCATCTGGTGACTGTAGTCTTTGCTTTCCTCTTTACATTTCCTTCAGTTAGAGCAGGGAGATTAAATCAGGGCTCCTTCCCAAATGTGCCTCAGCAGCATGTCCTCAGTTAACTGTCTTGCAACATCAAATGGCTTTCCAGCGTACTAAACGGTGTAGTTCTCTATAAGACACCAATTTTATATTACTTGGAATTGTTTTCTGCCTGTTTCTACAAAGCAGCACATGGAAATATCTTTCAAGTCATCGGGTTCTTTAATTTACTAGTCAAGAAACATAAATCATGGCATGTAAGATCTACTGCAAGTTCATGAACTCTAGGAAATTTCTCTAATCACTATCCTTTGAACTGAACTTTTTCAGACACTGTAAAACTCCAAAACATAGCTAGTAAATGCATCTAGTAAATTTTGCTGGATTGGCAACTACTAAAAGCAGACTCATCTTCCCTGATTACCTACCAGGATCACGCAGTCTTAAAACATCCTCTGTGATTCTAACATTAAAACAAAAAAGAAAAAAGAAGTCTTGAATTTGTCTTGCCCAATGTAACTGTTGGGATTCATTAAATTATTTCAAATTATCATTGACAGGCACGAATTATGGCAGAAAAATAGAGATACCTTCCCAAAGACAAAACCTTTCAAACACTAGGGTTACTTTGCAAGGTGACCAAACCCCTTCCAAATACCCAATTCTGGAAGTAGGTCCAACTCTTTTATGCTCTCTAAAAGGTAAAAGAGCTAAATTACATGACACTTTCAAAGAAGCATCACAAAGTTTCCAGAGTATTCTACCCAGGAAGTATCAGACCCACTAAATAAAGATTTATTGAGCAATCCAGGAGTGAATGGAGAGGCTCTTTTTTGTAATAGAGTATGAAATACTAAATTAAAAAAGCCATATACTTCAAAATGGTGTAAGAGATTGTTTCAGTCTCAATGCTCAGCTCATTTTAGGAAGAAAACAAAGAAAACAGCTATTTCAGCCTGGACCAGTAAAAGATTCCTAAGACTAAAGATAGACAGATATATGCTAAATTTTATAGTCCCATACTCAAAATTGTCAAAACTTCTAGTGAATTTTGCTTGATTGGTATTTGATAGATTATAATACTGAACTTAAAACTGACTTTGCAGAAGCAGAAGATGGTCTTGCTATTACATGTACGGATCCATCCTAATACTTTCTTTTGAGCCTTACTCAATTAAAAGAGCAAATAAAAAAATCACATTACCCTCAAATATGTGCTTGCACACTTGCCTCAAAACATCTAAAATCATGTCAACTGACTTTCTAAGGTAACCAGCATTAAATATTAAACAACTTTGGAAAATAGAAGAAAGTATCTTTTTATATGCATTTACAACATATGCAGTTCTCACACAACATGAAACAGTGCAATGTCTGAATAGACAAAAATTTTGCTGTCCATTTCAGATACAAATTTGGATGTTTTTCAAATGTGCTCATGCAGGAAACAGTCAGTTTCTCCTTGTTCTTTTTATGTAACTCCCGTCCAATTCTCCATCCACACATTAACTTTTAATTCACCTCGTACATCTCCAAAGAGTGTGTGTGGCATTTCCAATATCTTTTCCCATGTTCTAGGTTCATAAAAATGAAGAGGCATAATGAATGAATGTAGTTATTTCCATCCATTCAGCTGGTTATAGGAGCAGACCTTTTAATTCACCTAAAAGAGAAATTATTTGTTCCTTCAAAATGAACGATAATTCAGGGAGTATTTCTGGCCTGCAATATGAGGGATCTCTGTTTTGCAGAGCTAAACAGCCATTGGCAGCTTACTCCTGCTTTAACTGTTCATGGTATCTGGTATATACATATCACATGTGGGCGAAGGGAAAATGCCATTGATTGTCAGGCATCACACCCCCTCCTTTTCACTTGTTGATCTCACTTGCTCAGTAGTTCCCAGGCTTGGAATATCAATGAGGTTCTGCAAATGTCATGCCCTGCAATCAGCTTTTGTGCACTGTTTTCTCCCTTTGTTACCTGAAATGCCAGAAGCTGGACAATAAGAAACCACACTCTCAGCAGGAACATTGCCTTTCCTATCAGGGCAGGCCATGCTGTGCCTGGTAGGAGCATCTACCACAGGATGACAAGAGCATCCCTGAGGTCCTGGGAGGTTTGTGTATTCTGAAGTTCACATTGTGGTGTCCAGTTCCGAGTCTGAATTTGTGCTATTTTGAATAATCTCTCATTACGGTAAAATACTGTGAGATCCAAAACTAGAATCTAGGCACCCCAGCCATGATTACGCATCAGAGCATAAAACAGTGTCCTACTGCCAGTAACCTACTTAGGAACAATTTCTTTCCCAGTCATCCTCTGGGACTGAAGCTAATTCCTGGAACCTTCTGCTTTGCCTCCGCTCCCCCTGCAGCACCAGCTGGCCACCCGTCCCTGCCCTGCCTCGCCACTTCTGGCCCTGACCTGTTATCTCCTGGGCAGCTGATCACCTCCCTCCCCTGCTCACGACACACACCTCACCCTAATGCACAATGGCTCTGATCACTACATGAACACCCTGGGCTCGCAAAGAGCCCACAAAACCCAGCTCTGACCTACTCAGCAACAGCATGTGCAGCACCAAAAATTCAGCTTCAAGCCTTCAAGCTCTGTGTGCATCCCATCCATTAGCAGTGCCTGGGGAGCTCTGCAGAGACCTACCTCATGATTAGATAAAAGCTTTTCCTTCTAAATCACTGTACAGAAGGAAACAAGGGTCTGAAAGAGTGATCTCCATGCAGATTAGAGGCCAGGCATATCCCCTCTGCTGGTTGTTTACGTGTTTTCATTTTATGATGAAGAATGCAAGGTTTTGTTGTAGGGAGTAAATTGCTTAATTTATTTACTGTGGTAACACTACCAAGACCCTTTTCTCAGTGAAGACACAGAAAAGGGAAAAGTGCTCTGGTTTTTCATAAGAATAAACATTTTTTAAAAAGTGTTGTGACAATCTTAGAGCCCTATGTGCACCCAAGCAAATCTGGCATGGTGATGAGAAGGAAGAGATTTTTTGCCCACCTCTCTGCCTCCACTACCTCAGAGCCTGCAGGTCATATCTTGTCCAACAGGTCCTTGAACTGCTCTGATCAGTAGTGAAACAGTCCAAAATGCATATATAACACCCTGCCCCTCATCCCTCCTTTGGCTGCCTTGAGGGTCTCTCCTGAGGGCAGGCAAGGAGGCTGTGAGAGGAGCCAGCCTCTGGAGCACAGGGCAGAGGACACGCACAGATGCGACACACTATGCACGTGCCCTGCGACTGTGGCTCGCCACCAGCTCCAAAGAAAGTCCATCTCCCAAAGAGGACTTGAAAAACAACTGCAATGATGACAACAGAGCTCCAAATGTGTCTCCAGGTGCAGTTTTATTCAATGCTTCAAGTCAGGAACATTTCAGAAGGAAAACTGCAGTTAAGGCTGGGAACAGATCCTACACGAAAGAACTCAAGAGCATCCAGTTGCTAATGCAACCATGGCCATATGATCTTCACAGCTGAGCACCCAGGAAGTCGTGTGGATCTCCTCAGAAGTAGGGACAAGATACCACAGCATTTCACAAGAAGAAAGTTGAGCAAAGAACTCGTGGCCAAAAGTCGCAAAGGAAGAGTGGAGGCTGGGGCTTAATTTCTCCATCCCTCAAAGACTCAGACTCAGTAGTGCTGACCTTCATCCTATGCCATAGTGTGAGTTTAAAAATATACCGCTCCTCTTAAAAGTGTGTCACAGCTCTTAGAAGCAAGAAAACCAGGTTGTGGGTGGGAGCAACTGCACAGTATATCTGCACAGTGTGTATATATATATATATATGCTTTTGAGCAATAGTCTTTTAAATTCCACTTTGCAGAAAGCAGACTTTTAGCACTTCAGGACCTGAACACACTCTTATTATCAGAGGCTGGAAGCAGAACTGTTTTAAGAGGTAGAGGTCCTTTTCTATTAATTTTTTTTAGGAAACATAATTTTTTTTTTATAGATCAGCTTTTCTAAAAAATAATTATTTTATGCTCAGTCACAGCTCTTCACTGGTAATGTCACGCCCAATTTGGAAGATATGAGCACTGAATGATTCGGCACAGGGATATATTCAAAGGAAAAGAAACTGCTTACAATTTATGATATGCTCTGATAGCAGTGATTTAAGAATGCTAGTGTTTCATTCTAGCAAGTGTTACACTAATAGGCACAAGACTAATGACCTGATGCCTTATCAGAGATGTTCACAGGCTGGGTAAAACCACCACATTATACCTGCAGGATCCAGCATTTCAAAGACAGCCCTTTTTGAGTTTCTCCTGGGCTTTCATCCTTGCAAGCCGTATGTCGGCACTATCATCCCAAAAGATAGCCTCACACTGAGGGTTTTTCTGCCAACACTTTCAAACCTCTCAAGTACATCTGGGCTGTCCCACTTTCCAGCCATGGCCACCTCAACCACCTGAGCTGTTTCCTCTGTATGAGGGAGCAGTGAGATAGAAGAAAAGATTCAGTCCACATCAGGCTTTGCCAAACAGCTGGCAAAGAATAACCTTAGAAAAACTGATACTTAAGCAACTGTGGAGATTTGTCAATTTAAGAGGGGCAGGATGAGATCATCCATTGCCTTCTGCTGTCTTTTTGCTGAAAACAGCCAACATAGAGCTGCATGGCCCCTGATCCTGCACTTAAACACCATTGCAGAAAAATTTGCATTTCATCATCATATTGCATTTTCCTCTTCTTCTCACAGGCCTTCCCTTGGCTTGCCTCAAGGTTTCCAAGCCTGTATCACATCCCTTCACACCTGCTGAAGTCTGTTCACATTTAATGTTGAGCAGTAACAAATACTTTTCTTATATTCCTTCATTTAATAAAAGTTGCAAATTTTTCAGAATTCCCCTTTACTTAAAATTTTTTCCTACATATTCTAGGGAAATAAGCCAGATTGTGCTCTGAGGATGCAGTTGCAGGAGCTCAGAGGTGTGTGTGGTGGCAAACTGTACTGACTCACTGCAGTGCAGACTTGGGCTGGTGATGCTGTTCATGGATCAGGACATGCAGGCAGGATTTCAGCAGCACCTACACCTTTCAATCACTTCCTTTGCTAAGGAAAAGAGTTAATTTCTCAGAGAATCCTGTGGCACTCAGACTCCCTCATGCTGCCAGCCTGTGCTACCCTTGAAAGGCTGCACAGGGACCATGCACCAGCCCTGTGTGATGTGAAGGGAATTGCTGCTGTTACTTAAAATAACCTGACACAGAAATGAGGCTCTGCTGGGACTGTCCCACCTGTCTGTGGATGGGCATGGTCAAAATTCCTCATCCTCCTCGGGTACTACAGAGCAGCAGCAGCACTTGTTCCAGCCCTAGGGGTGAATTGCAACCCTATCTTAAGCTAGGCAATTTGAGTTTGACCCTTTGCAGCTGAAATTTCACTCTCCAAAAGATAGAAAGACTGGGTGCATTCACATTTAAATATTACACTGTGATATGTTAAGTACCAGCACACATGGTCCTTCCAAGGCTCACATGCTTGCAAGAAAAACTTCTGATATTAATAGAATCACAGAATCATTTAGGTTGGAAAAGACCATTAAGATCATCAAGTCCAGCTGTTAACCAAGCACTGCCAAGGCACCAGTAATGATGCCCATGCACCACATATACCTGTCTTTTAAATAGCTCCAGTGACAGTGACACAACCGCTTCCCTGGGCAGTCTCTCCCAATGCCCATAACTGTTTTGGTGAAGAAATTTTTTCTAATATTCAGTCTAAACCTTCCCTGGCCCTTTCCTTTTGTCCTGTCACTTGTTATTTGGGAGAAGAGGCCGACCCTCACCTTCTACAAACTCCTTTCTGGCAGTTGTAGAGAGCAATAAGGTTCTCACTGAGCCTTCTTTTCTCCAAGCTAAACACCCCCAGCTCCCTCGGCCATGCCTGACAGGAGCTCCAGATCTTTCACCAGCTCTGTTGCCTATCTCTGGACTCATCCCAGCACCTCGGTGTCCTTCTTGTAGTGAGAGGCCCAAAACTGGACACAACACTTGAGGTGCAGTTTCACCAGAGCCCAGCACAGGAGGACGATCACTGGCCTGGCCCTGCTGGTCACGCTATTGCTGATACAAGCTTTATAAAGCATTTTACAGATCAGCTTGCCAATCCAGATGGATTTTCTGATCTGCTGTAGTATGGAGTGATTTAGCAGAGTTTGCCTTACAGTATGTGATTGGGAGAAGACTACAGACCAATGAGATTAAATGGCAGTATTAAAAGAAGTTAAGCAACAAAGTTTACTGAGAAACTTTTATTGCAGCATATGTAACATCCTTCCCTCCTAGGGCCCATGTCTGGACCCTCCCCCTGGACTCACTGCGCAGTCATGTTAAGTCTGTCAAGAGATAAATGCCCAGAGATACAGTGATGCTCATCTTCCCTTCCTTCTGCATGATGCTGAAGAGCAGCTGATGCCTTGACAAATGCAGGCTGTTTAGGGATGACTTCACACCCAAACTTCACCAAAGGCGGCTTCCCCCTCCTCTGTACCACACAGAACATTTGCACTAAGGTTTATCGCTTCATTTCATTTTGGTCCATCTGTTCCTCCTGGCTCATTTCCTGTTGCCTGGTCAATACTTCAGAACAACTTGAATAATTTGTAAAATGAAGGACAGGGAGTCAGGCCCTAGGAGCAAAGCACATGAGGATGGGCATGCAGAAAAGAGAGCTGAGGCACAAGGCGGGCCCTGAGGTCCCCAAGGAGCAGAGGCTGAGCACAGCTCATGACACGCTGCTGCCTGACGAGACTGGGGCTTGATCACTATTTCTGCCCAAGCACTGCAGCTGTGTCTGCCACCACGTTTTCAGCTGTTTGACAACTGGTGACAAAGATGCATCCCCCCTCCTGGCACTAGATTAAATCTTCCCTGCTGTGATACACAGGCTTTTTAACTATGTGTGACCGACTCCTGCTATGACCAGCTTGCTTTGAATGATAGGTGGTAAATGTGCTTTATCCCTGTCCCCAGCCATAGCCCTGAGTCCTTGTCATGTGTCAAGGGCACTGACCTTTGCTCTCTGCCCACTGAGTCCAAACAGGACTCATTTGGTGCCCATTTATGCTCAGTTTCAGGCTCCTTTCTTTGCCACATTGCTCCACAGCTCCTTGTCTCTGGTTAATGTGTTAATTGTTATCACTTTGGACCAGCAGACCCATAGTGAGGGTTGGTGTTGACTCCAGTGGGCCCTCTTAGCCTGCCTATCCTTGCTTTTCAGACCAGATATCATTTTTCAGGCATGTTATGGCTCACAACAAAGTCCTGGCAGCACCCAGCCATCACGGGACAAGGGCTCAGACACATCATCTCCTGCATCCTCTTCCCTCTCCAACTGGAGTCAGCCACAATGCGGACAGGCCCAAGCCAGCCCCATGGGGACACCAAGCTTGGGTTGAAGCCTAGACGCCAAGGCTCTGCTTTATCTCTGCCTCAGAACAGAGCACAGCAAAAAACAACTCTTGAGACACTGCAGTGACCCATTAAAATTAATGGGGTTAAATCATTCTGGTGTAAGTCACCAACTTCAAAAGATTTACACAAGGGATGAATCTGGAGCCATTATTTTTCTTCTTTGTGCCTTTCAGAAAGATGATCTATTTTCCAGACTGCTATGCTCAGCCAGTCTTTCTAACTAAATTAACTGCCCTCTTGTCGGTCTCTTATTCCATGCTCTTGTCTACTGTCCAAGTAATTCCAATAACTGCTCACCTGCTCTGTTTTTCCCCATGCAAAACTGCCCCCGTATACTGCCAATTGGTCTAATTAATTTCCCTTTTCAGGGACAAATGAAAAAAGACAGAAAAAACAAGTCCCCGAACAAAGTTTCATTAGAGAAACCAGGAGGGCTACATAGCCTCAAGGCAGATTTCTTCTCTGTCCTTGGTTGGAATAGCAGGTAAAGGAGCAGGTAGAAGTGTAACACCTCTACCTCCCTTGTAACCGCAATGCACGAAACCTGCCTGATGTATGTCACATATATTCTTCTGTAATAGGAAGCACTTATTTTAGCTAAGGAGGTGCAGGGGACCAACAAGACAGGCAGAGAAGCCTCACACGTAAGAGATACAAGCTCTCAGCTAGTCTGTCATCTGGAAGCCAGCCTTGATCCTGAGGAGGCTCATTCAGTAACAGCGCCAGTGCAGATGGCCTTCAACTCTTTCAGCAAAGAGCTCAGTAACCTTAAAAAGCATAAATCAAAACTGTTAAAATTGGCAGATGATTTGATAGGAAGAAATTGCCTTTTGGGGACTGCTTTTTGTCTGCCAAATTCACCCAGACACGGAACCACATATGGATTTTTAACCTATCCAGGTTTCAGCGGTGATTACAGCAGTGATTGTGGTATGAACCATGCTAGACATATTATTTTGGGAGAGCTGATGCATTAGAAGTAGACAATGAAAAGCTCAGAGTGTATTTGGTCCGTGACTTAACCCACCTCCATAGTTCCCAGGTATTCAGCTCTGCGGATTTTGGCACAGGAAAAGTGGACATGAAATTCAGCTCCTGAACTGGTTTCAAACTTTGCTGAAAGTCCAGAGGTGTTTGGATCTGGGATATTGACTAGTAGCTCCCAAAAGAGGCTGCTAATTTCTCAGGGTGAGGCAGCAGAGGATGGAAGGAACTCGTGTTATTTCACTTTGCTCTAAACGCGCTGCAGCCATCTGTGCAGCCGCTAAACCACAGGGCCTTGAAGGAACTACAAAACAGTCTGACTGTAAAGTCAGGCACTGAGAAGCAGCCACTGCCGTGCTGACATAGCCTGCTGGTACTCCTCAAACCCCTGGAAGAAATGGTGCTTGACAGCTGCTTTCCATCCCCCATGCTTTGGCCCCACCGTGTCCCCGCGAGCGGCCTTTACAGCCCTGCTTAGACATGTACCAACGATGTATCAAGATGAGTAACGGACTAAAAACAAAAATACAGGGCGATCAGGAGCTCCACAAAGCTGCTTGTAAATCAACTAGAAGTGGCATGTTTCCATAATAAACAATCCGTTATCGCGTTGCTCTGTTCCCACCGAGCAGCGTGCGCAGGGAGGGGAGCGGCGCGGCCGTGCTGCCGCGGGTGCGGGTGCGGAGGAGCCGCGCTCCATCTGCCGGGCAAGCCCAGCATCCGCCGGGATGCTGCTCGCTCCCACGGAGCACACGCACCGTGAGCTCCTACTTGCACTGTCACAACATCTCTGCAGGCACCGCCTGTGAAGCGAGACCAGCTCTGTCACGATTTACACTGATAAAGAATAAAAGCGACAGCGCCTGGTGAGAGGTGCTGGGCTGTGGCTGGCACAGGGCTGTGAAGAAGCTCTTCCCAGCTGCGACTGAGAACTCTCTGCTGTCACCTCCATGAGACACAATCCATCACTGAGCACAAAGCATGCAACTAGGCACGTTGGGTTCAGCGGATGGGAAGCAATATGGGAACCAAAAGGTTTGTATTTCTGTTACAGGCAAAAACACCTTCATTTCCCTTGCCCCGACAACCTCTTTTTCCAATATCCCTGGACAAGCAGAGCTCCATAACAGCGAAAGCCATCTGCCTTCCAAAAGTTCCTCAGGTGAAATATATTTGTCTCAATATGCTTGATGATGACATGGCAAAACTGTTGATACCTGAAAATACAACTGTATGCATGCAGCTGGCAAGGATCTGGGACAGCGCACGCACATACGTATGCCCATGTATTTCATGTTTATAAAATATCTATTTCCAAAGGACAGGCTCAGTGACATTACCCTGTTGGCCAGCAGGATTTTGGCAAGTCCAAATGAGAGAGCACAGAACCACTGTTACTCATCAGCCACAAGTGACCTCTACTGGGAGGTTTTAGTCTTGAGAGCTAAAACACAGACTAAGCTGTGAACAGGGAGACCAAGCAGCTCCCTTAAAGCAAACCTGCACCAAAGGGAGAATGTGAATTCAGGACTTCTCCACCATTCATCCCATGAGTCCTGTCACAGCCCCATCCAACAAGGCAGATACCCTGCCCATTCAACAGCTACGGCAGGCATGAGGCACCTCAAGCCTGTATCAAACAGCCTGTTCCTGCTAATTCCATTGTGATGGCTAATGGGCTTTAAAAACCTAATTCTCGAATTATTTCTCCTACGTCACTTTTGATATAATGGGGACAAAACAGCTCACATCATAGTTTTTGAGGTATCAGGCAATTTAATTTCTTGCTAATCTCTGAGCAGTCATAGCCCTTTTGATGTCCCATCCATGTTTTAAAAGGATGTGGCAATCCTGACAGTTTAGAAATGTGCATACAATTATGAATGCTAATACAATTAACAGTGAAAGACTCATACTTGGATCACAAGCCCAGCTCTCTTTTAACTCAAGCTCTCCTTGGAGGCTTCCAAGTAAATGGGTCAGATAGCAGTACAAAACTCCAGATAAAGAAAACTAATGCTTAAGTGATAGAAAAGACCAACAAAATTCTTCAAAAAGCCCTGACTAGGCACTGTCAGAGAGATTAAAGACAGGAGCAGCTCCCAAGCTATTAGATGTCAGGGTCAAATTTCATGCAGGGTAACTCGTGGTGGAGTTACCCTGGGGATGGGAAGGATTTGCATCTGCAATGAACTGCAAGTGAGTCATATGCCTGTGCTGAGTGCAGCTTCAGGATTAGTTCCTGTACTCCCTGCACAGCACACGTACACACAGAGCAAGGGATGAAAAATGCATGATCAAGTTTATGGCAAAGCTCACACCGAGGATCAAAGCTGCCGCCCCCAGCAACACTCACTGGCCCCAGCCAGCTCCACATGCTGCCTTCTTGAATTTTCTAACATGGGAAAAAACATCAAAAGCCTTGAAAGGGGAAAAGCGCATCTCCAAGGAGCACCACCTTAAGCAGACAGGCAGTATTGAGAAGTTAGGGGGGTTTGTCAGCACTCTGCAAACACCATGGGCACAAAAACAGTCAGTTTCCCAGACAAGAAAAAAACCCTCACTTGTCCAAATCCAGCAGCAATTAGCCCAGGGACATCTCACTTGAAGCTGGCACTGCCACAGCCAGGAATCCTCGGCACTTGTGAGGACACAGCAGTTGGTACAAATTTCATGAATTCAGGTCAGTGGACTGAGACTGGTACCTCTTCTCAGAAGCTTTGAGGAACTTTCTCTTCCCAGGCCTGGGGGACCACAGGCAGGTGGCTCAAATCAGAGCCTTGTCAGCCCACAGCTCTGCAGGCTGGGTCAGCATCTCCATCACTGGGGGCTGTTTCCAGCTTTTCCTTCCCTTCCTAGGACACTGACTCGCCTGTGCAGAGTAAGGAAGCACTTTGCTCAGGTGCAGCCTCTCCTGTGAGGAGACATCCTGTGGCCAACGTAAGCTGCTGCCCACAAGAGTTCAGCTGGGAACTGCTCTGGGTGCTGCTGGACAGTGGGAGACCATAGGAAAGGCAGAGACCCCAGCTGTCCCAACAGCAGCTGGACACAGCTCCAAAACCTAGAGTGCTGTTGCTCAGGTTTTTCAGTTCATAACTGCAAATATATTTTCCTCTTAAGACCATTTTACAAACAGTTCATAACTCTGTGGCTCGCAAATTGCCCAGCTCTGGGCCAGATTGCTGCTTGCAATTGTAAAACATCAGAAGTCGCTTGATTAAATCAGGTTAGTGAGGTCCCAGGCCTCTCTCTCCCTCCTCCAGGAGCAGTCATTCTTTCCTTTACTCAACTGTTTAAATCTTTATTCTGCACAGCTCCTGCCTTTGCACAGAGTCTTCCATTTTACCTGCAAATGAAGAGTAATTTTCCTTCAGAGCAGCATTTGGAGGGCTTTGATTGGAAATTTGCCCTTGTTCCATCATTTTTCAAAAGCTTTGTGTTCCAACCTGCTCCCTGCTTCACGTTAAAAGGAGCAAAAAGGATAACTGTCTTACTGCAAGGCAGGAGCACGGCCTGGCAGGGAATAGTTCATCCTGGCTGACAAATTCCTGTATGGACTGTATGTGGTCTGTGGGTACCAGTGTGCTGGACAGGGAAGGAGGGAGGGAGGGAGGGATGGATGGATGGATGGATGGATGGATGGATGGATGGATGGATGGACGGACGGACGGGAAATACAGGACAAGCAGAAGCAGTCCCTATCATCTAGGGAAGAGCTGTGCCTGAGAAGCTGTGGAGGGAAAGACCTGCTCTGAGCTTTGCTAAGGAGCATCAGTGTGATGAGGCAGGAGTCCAAGGGAGCCACAGCAGATGTGGGGTGGGGTTTAATCCTTCCTGGGTCAAGCAAGGAGGCCAAAACCTGGATTAATGTACAGCGTGTCAGGCTGCACATGCAATGCCCTGGCAATACTATTTGGATGACAGCAAACACCCAGATTAGGTGCTGACAACTCCCCTAACAGGATCACACAGGAAATCTGGCCAGAAGAGCTGTCACTGACTTTCACAGCCAAAAACATGAGCAAGCCAGTGACACCTTCCACACTGAAGCCGTGCCGAGCGCCCCGGCACAGCCAAAGCTGGGGATGAGAAAGGTTTCCCTTTCCAAGTTGGCTCTTTAGCTTAGTGGAGCAGGAACAAGGAGAGTCTGGTGATCTGCACAGCTTCCCAGGCCTGCAGAGATGATTCAGTCTAGTACCAAGTATTAAGGAGACAATTAGATAATCTTCAATCTCTTCCATATGCTTACAAATGTCTGATCCAAGTGTGGTTCTGGAGTTGTTAGTATTGATGTCCAAGACTGCAGGTCTGCTTCTTTCCCATTCCCTCATCAAGTCTTAGATGTAATGTTATTGAATACCAAAAAATTACTATCATACCACTGATGGAAAAAGATAGGGCTGTAACACCTAATAAGAAGCCAGGTGGAAAAGCTATTTCATATTTGTTCATAGCAATATGTCACAGCTTTCCCACTGCTGTCTAGAGGAATTTCTGCTCTCCGGGACACGAGAGCCAAGAGAAAATCAGCTTCACCAGGTGAGCATGGCAAGGGGTGAGGCAGAGCATATCCCTGGGGAGAGCAGAACACACACACCACCACGTCCAAAATCCGTGCAAACCAAATGCATTTTTTTCCAGCTCAGCTCATGCTTTTTGCTGCACAATAAATGCATGTAAAGCATCATCTCCCCACGACGTGGCAGTAGCTGCCTGCAGAGCCCGTAACTCAGGGCCTTCCCATGTCCAACCCTTGTCATCAAGTGGAGCTGTTTATACTGGATGCTACAAGCTGTGCAACAAATACGGCTTTGCAAGAGGGTTGAAGAGTTCTGCAAAAAACACCAAATGCAAACCTTAAAAATTTTAAGTCATTGTCAGACATAGAGATAGTGAACCATGGCTGTTGTAGAAGGACTGTACACATCTACACATATATACACATGCACACGAGAGCACAATATTATTCCCTGCATCAAACAACTTTTGACACATAATGGACTTTTGGCTAAGTTTTGTGAAAACCTGGTGAAAACCTGCCAGAAATCCCTGCTCTCTGGGGCAATGTTGAATACAGAACATTTTGTGGACAGGGGATGGATGTGCCTGTTAATGTCCCTGGCTGCCCTCCAGCTGAGGAAGTCCCTCTCCTGGCTTTCTGGGAAGGGAAGGGAAGGAGATGTGGCAGGTGAAACCCTGCCCGCCCTGCTGGGAGCTGTTTGCTGTACCAGCTACTGCTGGTGAGGGATGTCAGACTGAAGCAGCCTCTCCCAGGTGAAGCTCTTTCTAAACCAGATACCAGCAACTGGACACCAATCCAATTTCACAGCAGTCTCATTGTAGTCTGCAAGAATGAAGGACAGGACACGTGGGAAGAGCTTGTGCAAGCCTGGGATGATAGGAAGCTGTTCCCTCCCTACTGGCGAGTCCTCCTGCTGACATAAAGGGTCCAATTCATCCCCTTCACCTGGTCTCCATGAACACAGCCTTTACTGACTTGATCTTTGTGCTGTTTTCCTCACGAGTCCTCCCTGCAGTGGCAGTCACGAGATCGGTCCTCTCCCTACCCTGCTCCTGGGGAACCCGTTAGCCCACCCACACCTCAGGCTGATGAGCTGTGCCCATGTGTGGCCCTACACTGCTGGATGTGCTGGGAGACCAAATGAGTGATGCCACCACTGACAACAACAACTGTTGGATTGAGAGGACAATAAAAAAAGGCAATAGAAGAGGTAAGGTGTTCATCAAGGGGGGGCACAACAGCAGCAGATGAGTCCCATTAGGCATCGCAGCATTTACCTTCAAGCAGTGTTAGTTCAATAAATGTTACAGCCCTTGGATTCACGAGCTGTTTTCAGCCAGCAAGGTTCAGAGGAGAGGACCTCTGAACAATCCACTGCTTCCTAGGCTTGGGGAGCAGTGACATGCAGGCAGCAACACCACGCCCTTGCCCAGGTGTCCCAGGTGTTGCCAGTCTCACACTGAGGTTGCTCCTACATGCTGTACCTGCGGCACCCTGCTCTGCTTTTAGAGCTAAGGAGGCTTTTGGGAATCCATCCCTAGATCAGCGATACAGGACTGTGCAATGAAAGGACTGCTCTGCCTTCAGCAGAAACTTCCAGCCCAGCACAATTCTCTTTCCAGCTCCCATGTAACCCGTCCCTCAGGCAGAGGGTGTGAAGGGACATGTGCTGGGCTTACTCTCCCATCTCCTTCCACCTCACACTGGAGGCATGAATGAGGACTGAACTGGGCTGAGACAAAATTTGAGTAGGGTCAGCCCTACATGTTGGCCCTACATGTTGGTTTGTGGAGGAGAGCAGGGTCCTGCCCAAAAAGCTGCCACGAGCCGAAACCGGGCCAGTGTGTGGTGGCCGGAGCCCAGGCAGGAGACAAAGCTGCTCTCCGTGCACACACAGCCTGACAGTTCACTGGTGGGCAAGGATCAACTCTCCCCACACAGTACCTGCAGCAGTGGGAGCGCTGCTTGAAGGCTACCGTGCTCCCAGGCAGCCTGGTGCTAACCTGCCTCTCCCTCTCGTGTGGCTTGGATGGCACTTCCCTCAGCACTGCCAAGCCAGGAGCCCTCATCTTTCTGGGACACACGAATATGTGGGGCTGGGGTTAGGGAGGCTCCTGTGCTGGGGGAGAGCTGCAGGGTGAGCAGAGTGGAAGGCTCAGGAAAGTGGGATGGGCTCCTCTCCAGCTGCCCCCAGCAGGGCTGTTCTCTTGTGATAAGAGCTGTCCCTCAGCTCAGCTCCGCTGCAGGAAGTTTGTTCCTGTCACCCCATTTCCCACCTCCATCCCCTCTCTCTGCAGGTTGAGGAGGTCGCAGCCCTGGAATGTGCAGAGGAAGAAGGGACACAGGAGCGGGCTGCCTCTGCCACCCTCTTTCTAGCCAGCCTCCATGCGGCAGGACCCTGCAGCAGTGTGCTTACAGAGAGGACAGCCTAAGAGCAGCTCCGGGGATTTGGTTGCCTTCTGAGAACAAGCCTGCAGCAGGCTGTTTGTGGACAAACAAACCATCCCCATTATAAATCCGTTATTTATTCCCTTTCCCCACCCTTCTGCCAGAGAGTTTGTCCCTGGCACTGTGCTGGGCAGTACAAACAGCTGATTCAACATCCAGCAATAGAGGGGAAGAGGTGGGAGCCCCGAAGCTGCCTGTGCTTGACACAGGACTCTGCTGGCAAAAATAACTTCTCTCCACTTTGAGAGCTCCTCTGCAAGCACATCTCCCCACAAAGTGCTCCCCTGATGCTGCCTCCTCCTCTCTCCATGCTGAAGAGCAACAAATTAACATTTTCATTCTTTCTCATATGGGTAGCTAGCAGAGAAACCGAGCGAGGAGAAGGAAGATGTAGGCAGAAACAAGTGGCTGGGGATGAACTTCTTTGAATGCTATTAAAAGCATACACAGCCTTAAGCAGCCTAAGAGGAACTGGAAATGACTTAAGGGAAGGGACTGTATGCCTGCATTCAGCCCCTCACACCTGCCTTCGCACAGGACTGATGGGAACTCATCAGTCCTGTGTGGTGAAGTGGCTGAAGCAGCAGCATGTCCTTCCCAGCTTCACTTTCAGCATCACACACTGAGGATGTTTGACAGAGGGGCAGAGGAAGGGAAGCCAGGAGGTTATTTCAGCAAGAAGTCCTCTCAGTGCCACTTCTCCTCCATCTACTTCCCTGCTCTCAGACACACTCAAGACTTAAGTGTGGTGCCTACTTGGCAGTGTTGATTGGCATGGATGGATACTACAGGCAAAAGGAAGCTGCCAACAACCATAAGACAATGATGGAGTTTTCTACATATTCAACACTTTCCCTGTCAGAACCTTCAAGTCCTGGGGGAGCCAAACACCCAGGTGGGCTCCTAGTAAAGCCCACTGTTTTCAGGAAAGTTGGATGAACTTAGCCTATTCTCTTAATTTTACAGGTAGGCAAGTCCCAAATATTTAAAATACCGAATTTGTTCAAAGTGTCCCCAGTTCTTTGTGCTGTCACACACCCTAGGCTCTATTCAGGCCTTACAACCTGAAGTAAAGAAACCCTAGTTAGGGCTGGCTACAGTTTGGCTGTTTTTAATCTGCAGTTTCTTCCCAGTCCAGCCAGGATGGAAGAGAGTAGGGATGTGAAGCAACAGGACCATGGCACGCTCCCCACGTGTTGCTGAGACTGTGGCACCAGGGGTGGCCTGGACCAGGTACCGCTTTCACATCACTGTCCTTCAAACACAAGTCCTGCCCCTGTTCCCACCAGCTGGAGTCTGGCTGGCTCAGTCTGGCTCTCGTGTGATCTCCAGGATCACAGAGGAGCTGTAGGCTTGGAGGGACAGAGAATGGATCCTCTTTGCCATCTGTCTGAAGGAGCAATGCAGCTTTGACTCTTAGACCGAGTCTGCAGGTGATCCCTCACTTACAGCGACCCAGGTGACTTCTGCCTTGCACCGATTCCTTAAAGTCTTGTCCTGAGTCTCACTGGCAATCAGAGTAGACCCTGCCACAGGCAGCAGCAGCACAGAGAAAATCCAGCAAATACATACAAAGTCCAGTCCTCTTTATTAGTGTTTCAGAAAGGGGAGAATTGCTGCAAGAATCCTGTACTGAATCCAAGAAATTGCAACTCTCTGCTTCTTATTTCCACCTCTGCAACCTCAGATCAAGTGGTATTTAGAAACGAACAGAACAGGGCTGAAGGTCCTTGCAACCTGCAAAGCTCAACCAAGAAACTCATCTCCAAATGCTGGCAATGGCTGCCCCAGCTCTAATGATCCCCTTGGAGGCTCTTCTGCCTCTCAGCTAAGCACAGGAATACTGCATTACATTTATTCAGACCATATGTAATACACACAAGAGCCCATAAAAGCTTAAACAGCACAATAAACATTTGGAAAAGCACAGTGACCAGATTTATGGGGTTGGATACCTGCCAGCATGACCCACCAGAATCAGATCCTTAAGTTTTTGTGTAAGTCCAAGACATACACACAACACAAACACAAATGTGCCGTTATCCTTGGGAAAAAAAGATAAACAGCCCCCAAAGCCCATCCCTAGCACTGGAACATGACGGCCTTGTACTGCGTCTGATTGGACTTCGTTTAAATCAAAGCCATAAAGAAGGTCTTGGTGAGGAGAAATAAATGTAGCATGACAAAACTTCACCCCAGAGCACACTGTAAAACTGACAAAGAGGGAAAGACAAAAAGATTTAGACACTTAATTTCCACTGAAGGGGGGATGAGCCCTGCTGTAGAAAAAGAGCTGTGCTTTGCCGAAATCCAAGATACTTTTGTACAAAGTTTCCTCCACAGGGATGATGTGATATCTCCTGTGCCACCTACCAGTTTGGAAGAAGGGGGTGATGGCTCAGCAAAACCGAAGACGTGTGAAATGATGACAGATCCCAGGGCGTGCAAAACATTTTTACCCAAGGAACTGCAAAAACCTTGAGCTTTGAGTACAAATGACTTTGGGATAGTGGGGGAGCAATGCACCAGTGGGATGTAGAAGTTCCTCTACTTACCAAGCTTAAGAACAAATGAAAGAGTTCCAGTTTCTTAGCTTCTTGGGCATTTTATGGCAATGGTTTTTTTTACTTCTTTTACATTTAATAACATCTATGGCTAAACATAGTATTTTGAATACCTACAGCCCCTTCCAGTTCACAAAGATGTTTCACAAGCAGGATTTAGCACAGCCGTGAGCATCCAGTGCTCAAGACAGAAACCAGGAGTCCTGGCTCCACATTTTGTGCCCTCGTCCAGGGCAGAACCCCATCCCCTGACTTAGAGCAAAAGGAAGGAGATAAAAGAACAGCACAAGATATTGCTTTTGAGAAACCTGCCTCATTTGTTATGATAAAGGAGAGCATTACGGATTAGCTGGCAATACATGGAAGGAGTTGCCCACCTCCCACACATGGTTTCCCACAAAATGTTTTTACAAGTTTAAGACGAGCTGCTACACAAAGTTATACAAAACAAAGACTAAAACTTGATGACAGATTTACTTACATAAGGCTCGGGATGTGATGATGCCCTCGCTGTTAAAGGACCAGCTCAGAAGCACTGCTCTGCTTCGCTCATTAAACTGCAGAAAAAGGCTGTTTGTGTTTATCTGCTGCTCTGGGAGGTGGGTTGTGCACTGAGAACAAAAGCCACATGCAAGAGCGCATTCTCTCACCCACTGGCACGGGCACACTCAGGGACAGCTTTGCTTAGGACAACGTCTATCTTCAGCACCAGTGGCCACAGAGCACAGGGGCTCTGGTCAGAATGCTGCAGGGTGCCAGCTGCTGGGAAGGCCACACATTTGGTGACCACAGAATTAGTGAGAAGGCACAGAGTAGTGAAGGGTCCTGGGGGAGGAAAAGATGTGTTGAAGCGAGGGCCACGTGGTGTGGGTAAATGGAGTACGTGCCAAGGGAATGTCTTAGTAGCTGCTGGGAGGGAGGACTGGCAGTTAAAGGTCTGTGCAAGGTGGCTGTGCTCATGTTAGCCCACAGGACAACTCGCACAAGAGGAAGAGATGGGGAACACAGGACAGGCAGGGAGAGAACAAAGCCAGGGGAAGAGCAACGCACTATTGACACATCCCTCTTCCACCCCCTAGGGAAGGAAAGCTCTGCTCAAGCTCCAAAGTACACATCTGCCTGAGAGCTTGAACAGACCCAGCTGAACCTCCTTGCACAAACAGGGGCTGCCCCAGCTGAACCTCCTTGCACAAGGTGCCATCAGCAAGGGCTGCAGGAAGGGACACAAAGGACAAACAGTGAGGCAGGCAGCTGAAGTGGACAGCAGAGGACATCAAGCAACACCAAAGGCTGGCTCTGGACAAGGACTTGCAGATGGAATAATCTAGCCAAGTGTCACAGGGAGCCAAGCCTGCAGCCCTACACAGACTGATTCCAAACAAAGTGTAGGCTCCTGAGCAATTTATCTTCTACAGCAGACTGTGCTCCCAGTTCTTACAGAGATTTGGTTGAGGAAGAAGAGGCAGACGCAGGTAACCATCAGCCCTCCTCCTTTCCTCCATGCTCACATGATCCTTTCCAGAACTGCCACGGGGCAGGTGGGCACAAATGCTGGTTCTTCTTCCACATCACAGCTACAGGCCACCCTGCCCTCTGTGCCGTCCTGGCGTATGAAGAAGTGTGGACTGGTTGTTGTGTCACTTCTGCACAGGTATCTGCTGTTCATCTCAGGGGAGGGACTTTAGATCAGGCAATTCACCACAGTTTGGGGACAAAGACAACAGGGTGAGGTTGATCTTGAGCTAAAGGTCCCCCTTCGCATGTTGATGAGCAGATGGTGAACTGTGTGGTATTTTAGAGGACTGTGAGACCAATGGTTGAAGCAGAGAATTCAAGGGCATCCTGAAGACTAGTCCCCCTGTAACCAGGGCAAACTACTTCAATGTTTCTTTAGCGCATTTTCCTCAAATATAGAATTTTGCAAAAATTGACATGGACGCTGACCCACTCCTGTAGATCCTGGAAGTTATATATCAGCTAGTCAAATTGCTGGCATGCTAGGGGTGTTTGCAGAGGCAAATAGCAGAAAGTATGCCGAGAGTCACAACACGAGGCTAAAATCCAGACCTTCTGGCTCCTGTTCTATCCTTGGTGACCTTTCAAAACCACTTTCATACTTTTGCTTCCCTAGTTCTAAAATAAAACCTGTATTTCAAGTCAAGCTGAGAGGGTTCATGTTTGGGCCATACCTCGATGTGTACAGTGAGATGAATCTATAGAAGGGCAATGCAGTACTCTTGCCATTGCTAATACTGGATGACTTATATGATGCTTTCTTTTCAGTATTATTATTAGGAACAATCCCTGGGAAGATTTTGGTTTCACTAAAAAAAGAAATAAGATAAATTATAGACAGCTAGGGACAAAAATAATCCATTCCCATGTGGTTTGTGCTATTTAAAGAGACATACTACCTATTTTTGAAAAGACCAGTTTCAGAAGACAAACAACTGACATCTGTTAGCATAAGGAAATTTGGAAAAATAGACTTAATACCGTTTTCCAGAAGCTTTAGCTGTGCCTGAGATGACCCAGAGTACAGCAGCAAGCGGGTGGAAGCATGCCCTGTGCGACAGAGCCCAGCCATCTCTTCTGTCAGAACACAAGCAGGGAGCAGTTTTTCTAACCAATTTTTAGAGGAGGATGTTGGTTTCAAGCCAGGAGGTTGAAGGGTGAACAGAGGAGAACAGGACTTGGTGCATAGGGAGAGTATTTTGTGCCACATTCCCACATTTCTGTTCAGTGTCCTGGCTATGGTCAGGTGGGAAAAAAAGCGATGCTGTCTGTTCAGCCTGAATTCCAATTCCATGTAATGGGCTGAGTTCTCTTCTGCTGAAGTAGCTGGTGGTTGGACAGAAGCCACTGAGCTAACAACATCTGTGCCTCACAATGAACAACAGTTGGAGGCACCAAGAAACTGGCAGAGAGTAGGAATTTGCCCCAGACAGCACGAGATAAAGCAAGAAAGTCTTATTCCTCTGGCATTCCTTCTGCATCCTCCATGGCCATCTGCTAGGGAAAGCTGTCTGCTGGAATCCAGGGGTGTGAGGATGGGCTGAGGTGAGCATGGGGCTGCAGCTGAAGAATGTGAGCAGGCTGAGCAGGGGGACACAGCTGTGGGTACAAGGATTTCCCAAAACGGGAACCAGGGCAGGATCACTTTTGGTTCGGACATGTCCTGAACCTTATATAACTGCTGTGAAGCATTGATCTTGTCGTGGTCTACAGCCTGGAGGTAATTTAGAGATGTCCACAAAGTGGAAAATCCCAAGCCACAGACTCTAAAGTTAATGTGCAGTTATATCTTTGTGTTTTGCTCTGGGACCAGCTAAAACTGCAGCAAAGACATTGGTAAAGAGAGAAGGACACATTCAATTAGTGCTGGTGCTGCCCATACAGTTCCTGTCACTAACAACCAGGGGGAAATCAGCAAGAGATATCTCAGACACAGCATTCAGAGGGAGCTGCTTAACACATCATCCACTGCTGTCTCATTTATTCTGAACACTTAAAACAAAATGTTGGGGCAACTACAGAGAGAACAAGGCTGAACATAGAAAAGTAAACTTTTCTTTGTCTATAATATTAATAGGCATATTATGTAATTTCCTTGGCTTACTGATCCAGCAACTCTAGTTACAAGACAGGATGGGATTTCCTTGAGGTCATTCCCCCAAACTGTGTGAGTTGTTATTTTCCTGGCTCACCCACAAACAGAATGGTTTGCTCTTCTGAAATACTAATGTCCAACTGTTGAAAGGTTTTGCCAATCAAAACATTGTGGCCCTACCCCATTTTAATAATCTAAGGCATCAATCTCCCCTTTAGTATTTGTTTGATGTGTTCTGCACCCTGCTGAAATATCCCCTCCAGACCTCCCTGAGCTCAGGCACTGATTGAAGAGAGATGCCATGCATCAGGCCTGCAGCTTTCTCTCTGAAATGTTTAGCAGGGGATGGTGGTAAAATGTATTTATTTTCATGTATTGAGGAAAGACCATATATTCCAGCCTCTTTTTTTCCATCACTCAGAGATGGGCCTGAGGCCAAAACGGTGCTGCTAAGCTTGTTTTCTATTTAAAACCTTCATTTTTATTAATAACCCTTTACAGCCTACACACCAGCACTGCGGGAGTTGCATTTCCGTGTTATGTCATCGTGAACCATTATGTATTTAATTCCTGTACCCACAAACCCATATGGACATCATTAAACACGCACCATACAGTATTAAAACTGTGTTCCATAAAGTGTGATTTAGGAAAAAAAAAGAGCTATGAAGTGGGGATTTCTTTTTTTTTCCTAAGGTCATGGGAAAATGGAGAAGTAGGGGAAAGAGAAAAGGTTCAGCAGTAGTGCTGCAGGTTAGCTCACAGCTCTCCACGCCAGCAGACTGAAAACCCAGCCTGCCTTATCCACCACAGAAGATTAATTACCCAGGAACTCCAGGCTGGTGATGATGAATTTCTGTTTGGCAGACCACAGAGACAACTTCTAGAAAAATTACAGGTTACAAAAGAGCAAAAAATCTTGGTGATTTTATTTCTGCCATATTAGGTTTCCATGACTTCTCATTTTCTCCCTAAAAGTTGCCTTTAGCAAGGCAAAATAGCAGGTTTCCCCATATTGCTGAGGGTCAGTTATCAGAGCCGCTAATACATATGAGGCTGGCACAGAGTTTGCTCCCAGTTCCTGTTCCAGCCCCAGACTGGCTCATCCCGGCTGTACTCTATGCAAACAGCTAACCCAGCAATCAGGCAACTTGTGTACCTTCTGTCATCCCTCTGTCATCTTATATGTGCTACTGGGGATGAAAAAATATGGGGAAGGGAGAAAGTGATAGAAGAAATACATCAGAGAGGAAATAAAACCCATGAACAGAGTACCAGTGGGACAAATAGAAATAAGTGTAGCAATGCTGGGGGAAACAGCACAGAACATATTGAGAAAGAAGAAAACAATATCCAAGGGATGTAAGGATAATGAAAAAAAAAACAGAGACAGCTAAAAATGACACAGGAAAAGACATGCCAACATGAGGCAGAGAAGCTGATGCAGTCAGGGATAAAGCAGTCAAGTAAGAAAGCAAAAAGAAAGCAAGAGATAAGAACAAAACACAGCGTAAAAATGTCCGGTAAAAGATTTAGGTACATATGTAGAATAGGAGGCAATAAGCAAATTGCTTACAACACACACGAGACACCTTACAGTGACCTAATCCATTATACCGGAATGAGACCTGCCAAATCCTGTTTGATGGATGAATTCCCTCTGATCACGGAGCAAGAGCTGGCTGAAGTGAACAGACCACAGTGAAAATGGTATCTGACAGGATTTTACAGCAAGTACAGCCAGCAAAGGTGCTCTACACAGCCTTGTGCTCACTGCTTTCTCTCAGAGTGGCTGCATTCCCTTTTGGAGACTCTATTGATGCTTCATTGATTTTACAGCTACACAATTAAAAGGTCCCCTCAAAGATATAGATGAAGATACATATCTAATTGCTTTCATGCCCTTTTTAATTGGGTTTTGGTGGTTTTTTTTAAATGAAAAGGTTGTAAAAATAAATGCATAAAAAGAGCATCCAGGGCGCACAAAAATTATTTGCTATATCAAACCTCTAAACGATCAGGCCAGTTAAGCCTTTCTGCTGTTTTGTGATATGAGTGTTTAGGAGTGTCCAAGAGCAGATGCTACCTACCCTCATCCCTTGAATGCTGGTGACTTATTCCAGTTAAAGTTGTTGTGTTGGCCCCAAAGCCTGTGTGCACATACTCCATACCTGCCCATCTCCAGGCACGAAAGAAGAACTAACATGCTTTGCAGAGGAGGCTACTGATGAATGAACCTCCTTTGTATCCCAACCCTCTCCAGAATTTTTCATTCCCATCAAACAAACATACACATGCAAACACACACAAATAACCCTGGCTGCATGTGTGCTCCTGTTGAATTCAATACAGTCCCTCACTGTGTGGAAAACTACCCACGTGCATAAATGTCTGGGGGAGGAGGACGCTGCTCTCGGGATGAGGCTGACAGCAAGTTGAATGTTATCTAGCTGCATTACTCTCGAGGTGAAATGTTTTTGACATGTGTCTCTGTTGGGCTGTGTCCTACTTCATTCAAAATCAGGAATTTGCTTTGATGTTTTGAAAATAAAGCCTTAAAAGAAGAAACAGACATGACTGGCAAAACTTTTTCAGGAAACTTGCAAAGGACCACTAGAGCCGCAAGCTGTTAAATGGGTTTATTTTTGTCTATTTTGGGTAAGTCCTCTCTTAAACTGATCGTCACATATTCTACTTACACAGTTGCACGGCATGTGAGCATATCTGAACTGAATGAATCTGAAGTGGAGGTAAGACTGGAGATTTTCTGAGCATATACTAGGATAGACAAAATCATGTCAGAAAGCAACATTTGTTTGTTAAAGTCCAAAATTCTCTGTTTGCTGATATTAATTAAATCTTCTCTCAAACACTGCTTATCCTGCCAGAGATCAGGATGTATTGGGCAATAAACCAGGGCTCAGTAGTTTATATGCCCATCCAAAAAAAAATTAAATATAAACTACTTGTCAGGAATCTGCAAGGACAAAATTTTCTGATTTATGAGGATGCCAAAAGATTGAGCCAAGACTGTATTTAAAAAAAAAAAAAAAAGCCTTAAGAGAAAGCAGACAAAAAAGGAAGAAAAAAAATTACTAATTATATAAATCACTGGAGACCGGCCTTCCATAAGAAGAGGGGAAAAGGGACTGCTCTTATGATGCCTATTTCATCCCTTGCCTAACAATCCAAAAGCACATAACTTTCAAAGAACTGCATTTTTTCACAGGCTGGAAGCACCACAAAGCATCCTTCATCAGCCTGGCCTTTTGGCTGTTCTCCTTCTCCAAATGCAAATGCTACATCTGGAAAAAGCAGTAATCCTCTCTCCTGCCTGAAAGCCTCCTTTTATCTCCATTCTCCTCAGAACTCCTACTTCTTGCAACTACTCACTCCGACATACTGCTTTATTGAAGGGATTCAAGGCTTTCTGCTCATCTGCTGAACGTCTGCCTCTTATTAAAAGCCCAGCTCACCTCTGGAGCTCTCTCGCTCGCTAGCACGGGTCACCCTGCCCTCCCTCAGCCAAGCATCTGTAACACAATCCCCTCCTGAACACTCAGATGAGCATGAGCACGATAACAATGAACATTAACAGAAGCTTATTTATCAGGCTGGCAAGAAAAGCATCTCATTAGCTGGGATGGCCTGTGCAGTTCTGCCACGGGGGCTGCTCCTCCCCCAGGGGATGACACTGATGCATCAGGAGCGTTACTGATGCTGCAGAGTGCGGTCCCACAGAGCCCTGCTTTGTGCATTGAGACGCGGCAAACAATGAGAGAGCTTTCCACTGACCTCTTGCTGCAAGAGTTTACAGCTGTTTGCAGCGTTTCTGTAGTACCCTGGCCCTTAGCTTCACTACAGAGATATGTGTGGAGGTGAAGGAACTAAGCCAGACCCAGCAAGATGCCTCAGCATCCAGGTCACCAGCTGCAGGGACTGCAGAGATTATGTGCAAGCTGAAGAACCTTGTCATTGGGACTACAGAAAATGCTCCATTTCCTTACTCATATGCCACCCAAATTTAGGAGCTGTGTTGCTAAAACGTCCCCTCTTATAGGAAGAAATACAGAACACTGGCAAGATGTACCGGTTCCCATTACAAGAATAAAAGCTGCCCCAGTTACTACTCAGTCTGCATACCTTGTCTGCATTTGCCCTTATTTTCAGGGGTTGATGACAGCCTTACACCTCACTTTCTGCTCCTGTGTTCTGAATAGCTGAACCAATTCTCCTCACTTGGGGCGAAAATTCATGGCACCACTGCCAGTGTCGCAGTGCTGTGGCTGGGCTTTTTCACAGCAAAACCCTTCCTGCTCCTCTTTTATTTCCCAAATATTCTCAATGCCACAACCAAGGGTTGCACCACGGCTTACGCTTTCATGCATTCATGAGTTCTTTTTCTGCTTGCCAGATGCTGGCACAGGAGAAAGGGATCATCCACATGGCTGATGCTCTGCCCGCTGGAAGAGTTGAGGAATTATTATGTAGGCAGCACCAGACACACCACAGGACTGCCAGAGGCAGATCAAGTCCCAGCCACACAGCACCCAGAGACCTGGGCACCACTGCAGAAGGGGTCACCTGCAAAGCTGTCTGCCAGAAGTCTCTGTACATGTCTGTTCACTCCACAGCGATCCTGCTGCTCAGTAGGGCTGATGAAAACTATTTGATTTCAGGGATTTGGGACCACGTTTCAACAGGAACTGAGAGGTTCATTTTTGGTTAAATGTTTACATGAAAAGAAAGCTCCTCCTTTAGTCAGATTTAGAGGATAATCTACATCTCCACAAAATAGTGCGTTTTGAAATAAGATTAATTTAATTTTAGCATCCTCAAGAGCTATGCAGCTTCCCTAGCAAGAGAGGACAATTTTGGTGATGTTCTAATCATTAGGAAAGGACCAGCAATCTATCCAATAGGGAGCAGCAAAGACATCAGCATTGCTAATTCACTATGCACCAGGACAGCTTCGAGGCTCTGACGAACACTGTCTCTGGCATGAGTCACTCACACTTCACTCTTGGCATGCTTGGACGGGAAAGGAAAAGGTTTATCTTTTAGATATGGTGCCCCAGCCATCCTAATCCTACAGCTGTTGCCATGGTTGACTTCTCATAAAGCAAAATAGGCGTTTTTTGGTCCCCAACATTCAACATTTTCTTCTTCTTTCATATTTTCAAGCATTAGCTATCTCAGGTTACTGGTGATTTTTTGTGGTGGTTCCCAAATGAGCCTGAACTGCTCTGATTTTTCAAACCCACAAGACTGTAATTGAAAACAAATGTAATCAGACATATACAATGTTCTGAGGTTCACCACAGTGCACTGCAGTCAGCATTACTGGAGTGGATATTAAAACTCCTCGGAGCTGGGAAGCAAATACAGCTTGCAAGAATCCAGCAAATAACCAGCATTTATTAGATTATACTAAAGTATTGCAAAGCCACAGTCAATCCTCTATTCACTATATATCCAAGGTCTGTTTAAATGAACATCTTCCTGAGCTTAGTCCAGTTGTTTTAAGAGATGAACAAGGAAGCAAGGAAAGAAGTCTACTTTTAACACCGCAAATTCTGCAATCTTTACATCAGCGTCAATCTCAAATTGTCCATTACTGTCAGCAGGGTCATTCCAATCAAACTCTGGCATGACTGGAAAAAGAAAGAGGCCCAAAGACAAAGGGTATCTTTGAACCCAGACACACAGCTCTAGCTGAAGATAAGCAGTAGCAAATCCCTTCCATAAAACTCCCAAACAAGATGCAAGCATTAAATGAGGAGGGTGGTGGTGTGATGGGGGAGGGGGGTTGGTTAATTGAATTCCCACTGGCTCTTGAGTCTGCACTTAAAAGCAGGTCTAGGGTTATCTGTGAAATTTCAATTAAATCAAAAGCTTTGATAACGTGATAAGTCATTCCAGAGTTTGGAGTCAAAACATGTTGTTATTTGATCCTCTGCTTGTGTTTCTGGGAACAGCACACATGAAAGACAGTCAGCAGCAGACCAGTCAGGAAGATGGAAAGGGTGGAAATGAATCTACCAATAGATCACCGTGTCTCCTTCAGCCAGAACCACTTGAAGTCTGGTATTTTTTTATGTATACAGAGTCCTAAAGGCACCCCATTTCTCAAGAGACAGAAGACGGAGCAAAAGAGATCACCTTGGACATGTACAGCACTCCAGGGGATGGCTCCCTACTGCCACAAAAGCTTTTTTTCCCAGGCTTGCTATAAACAAGATTTTTACCTGCAATAGCATTGGGAGCTGAATGCAAATCTCTGTGACAGACACAAAACACCGAGTCCTCTGTATGTAATGGAATGGATTTCTAGCACAAACTCTTTGGTGGCCCAAGGTGAACAGGAAAAGACTTGTACACTGAAAAATAATAACATGATTCAACCAAGCCAGAACCAAAACCCAGTTCTCATCTCAACAAAATGCAGGAGAGGCAGCAGCTCTCCAGAGAGACAGGACTTGCTTTACCTGTTGTTCAGCACCTTTTGGATACAAAGGGCAGTGCCAGAGGCTCTCAAAGTCCTGTTTACTGAGGAACATCATCTCTACTTACCAGTGTTTAGACAGCAATGCTTCACCTTAAATAAATGTGAGATTTCAACTCCACCTGGCCTGTGGTCAACAGCATTAAAATACATTGTAAGCAACGCCTTCCCTTGCCACATACAGTACAGCCTGCTAAAACCCTATCGAATGTAATGGGATGCCTTACCTTGGCCCCAAACAGTTCAAAATCACACACAGGCTCGCACTAAGCATGTGTACTTGAGAAAAACACTCGTTTTACAACCAGCGAGGCTACTGATCCTCAACAGTGCTAAAAACAAAGGGACTCTCCAGAGAAGCAATGCCAAAATTACACAGCAATCGACAATAGAAAGAGCAGACCACTGAAAAATCCCATCTGACCCCAGGCACCACTGGGGGATAATTTATCACCCTGGCGGCAACCACCCCATTCAGCATGTCTGTCCCTAGTGCCTTCCTCTTCACAGTGAAAGAAGATCTTCATCAAACAATAGTGCAACCATATTATAGACACAGCAGTGACACGCTGGGCTCTTCTCTGTGATATATCTGCAACATAAGCTGCCTAGTCTTGCTTTCCAGAGATGTGACACACAGAGGACAAGACAGGCTATACTCAACCCTGTCATGTTAGTGAATAGAAAACTCCACCCCAGCTCCTCCTGCCTGGCAGGTGATGAGTCAATGGTGACAGATACCTCAGCGTGCAATTAACCTGCCAGCAGGGGCTCACCAGAGCAAGAAACGCAGATAAAAAGAGGAAGTCCCCATCCCTCATCCTCTCCTCAGTTCCAGGCCTATCCACAAAGAACATCAGGACCAGACACTTCTCTTCTGCATGGAGTAAAAGATCTCTTTTGTGTCTATCAGCACGGGCAATTCAGCCCTGTGAGCTGCAAACTAAGCGTCACCTGCCTTTAAACAGAGAACTCCAGGAGATCCCGTGGCATTGAGCCAAACTTCTCTAGAAGTGAGTGCGCAAGGATATCTGGTACCCCAAATCCTTCACAGCAAGCTTGATAATCTCTAAATCCAGTTATTTTGGTTCTGATCCAATCCTGCCTCATTAGCCCAGGTTTCCCTCACTGCCATGAACTAATAAATTTACTGTTTTGACTTTCTAACTGATTTTGCATCTAGGAGCACCAGCAGAACAAGCTTACCTGACAGATTTTGAAAGTAATGTTTCTTCTACCATTGAGTGATGATTTTTTAAAACAAATTATTTTTTTAACTGGTCATTTCTAAAACTATATTATAGAAAGAATGAGGTTTCCTCACCAGAATCAAATCCTCTTAGCAAATCTCTGAAACCAAAACTCTGCAATCATTCTGCAGGTAGAGCCAGGAGATGCAAGAGGCCTTTCCAACATCAAAAAAATAAATCAATGAGACAGTAAGGACTACATTTCCCAATGCCCTGCATTAACTACTGAACTTCTCCAGAAGGAAGGAATTTTATTGTTTAAGTTAAACAGTAAGCAAACTATTACTTTCTAGTGTACAAAATAGGCATTGACAAATTATCAGCAGTGGTTGCTCCTTTAGGATATGAACAAAAGTTACTGGACAGGAAAAAAGCTCTTGAGCCAACAGGTTTGGCATTTAGCTTTTCTAAAGGCAACATCTCTGCATTTCAAAACAACTCGCAGTCACTACTCTTCTACAGTGAGAGAAAAAAAATTGTTTAGGATTTGTGCTCGTAAACAGTGAACTTTAACTAGCGCAGACACTACTCGTGTTCTGCCCCAGCAAGGCAGTGTCCAGTGCTACTGCTGAAGCTGCTGGCAGTTGGCAGAGCTCTAATCTCATTCTCATATTGATGAATTTCGAGTAAGTCTGTTTATTCTTAATCCATCCTGTGCCCGTGACAGCATCCCACTTTTAAACTCTGCAGCCTGCTTATAACCAATCCAGGCAAAAGCTATTTCTGTACACTTGGCTGCCAGTGCCAAGTGTCAGTACATTAAACTCTTTGCTCCTCTCAGCTCTGTGTCCTTTCACACTCAGGCCTAAAAGCATGAGCCTACCCAAATGTGATACCCAAGGCAAGGGATAAAAGCTCATGTTGCTCATGTTGCTCCAGCTGCCATTTTTCTATAGTTTTTTTTCTGCTTGTTGAACCTATTTCATTTAGCACGCTTTCCGTTTTCCCCCAGCTTTATTGTTTGATATGTATCTACATGTAATTTCTTTTTTCATTTTCTGGAAGAGTAGCAAAAAAGATTCCAATCTTTTCTCAGGAAGGCTATGTTATTTGCTGGTATCACCAATGCTGCAGCCAGTAGCAAATTAATATCCTTCATTTGATACTCCAGTCCAAATCAGTTTATATGTTACAAACAGAAGGGAAAGTCCCATGTGAAACTAAAGAAGAGAACGAGTAATGAATCTGTTATTTCCTTTTTTCCATTCCTGCATTGGCTTAGTTTACTTAAGATAACTATCTCCAAGCAAGACCTTCCAGAGATCACCAGTGCTGATGAAAGGCAGTGCACACAGGGGGAACTACAGCCCCACCTGACAGTGGCCGTGTCCCAGAGACTGAGCTCCTGCTCTCCGGGTCACGCAACTGGGGATCAGCCACACTTGCCTCCTCTATTCCTGGGCTGCCTGACCTCTCAGCCACAGAATGTGACAGTCCCATGCTGGGAGCAGGATACTGTAAAGCACTTCTGAGATCTAAAAGCCAAAGAAACTTTTCCACAAATTTAGGTGCTGAGGCCAAATATTACTAGTAAATACAGCCCTAAACCAAGCACATTTCAGAAACTAACACAGGTGCTCTACTACACTGAGATGCTCAAAGAGCTGTGGTACCTAACTCTCAGTGAAATCAAAGAGAGCTGGGTGACTAATTAGGAGTAGCCAAGCAAGGCTCTTGGCAATAACAGCCCTAACCCATTACTGCCTCCTTAGCTACCTAAATCTAGGTGAAGGTGAATAAATAATTCTTTGAGAATATTAAATTTTTCTTCCCTTCAGGACAGTGGGTTTTAACTGCCTTATCCTGTCACAATCTTTATTCAGAACTTTTCCTGCTCCGTGTTTTATAATTTACCTCCCACATAAAAAAATTTACAGAAAAAGAAAACCTCCATATTTTTTCTAATTTTGCATTTCCTAGGGAAATGAATTTCCATTCTGCCTCTCTCAAGTGGAATGAATTTCCCAAATAAAATGCGTGCATTGAGCAGTCACAGTAACAGTGCCAAGTTGGGACTGTAACACCAATTGTCATCAAATGGTGCTGACCACATTCCTGAGCGACGTGGAAATTATCTGTACTGTAAGTCCTGTAAGAAAGCTATCACAAAAAAAGAATGCCAGCTTTCCTCAAAGCACATCTGCTCGGAGACTCAGCTGTCCAATGTATTGGGAAACACAGTTCAAAAGCGATGAAGTATAAGTGAAATATAAGCAATGAAATATAAGGGATGAAATGTAAGAGAAAACATTTTTATAGTATCAAACGAATAGTAATAAATACAAATAATTCACACATGAAAAATTTTCCTCCTCTATGAATAGGTATTTGAATTGTTATTACAGAGCAGATCTGGGAAACAGAAATAATTGTATATGTAGACATAGTCATACTTATGGATAGAAAATAATGTATTCGAGAGCTTTGCTTTAGCACCAATACGCTCATAAACTAAAGCAGCTTCCTTAACATGGTCACTCCATTACCCTGGCTATTTCTTTTCAGTGTCCTTATCAGGAATTTGTAATACATGAAGAATAAGAGGAGAATCCACCTTCCATTTAACAGTGGCTGCCTGGCATCAGAGCATCTGAGTGTTACACCAATATTTATTTGACAGAGATATGATCAGTAAAGCTCATGGCTACAGACCACAATACAGCATTTCTGTTCTTTAGTAAAGGCACCTTCAGCATTAACTCCACTTTCTGCATCAACCTTCATAATATGTCATATACCTATAAGTCCCCTAGCTTTTCTGGATTTGCATATTGTTTGAAAATTGCTTTATGATTCTTACAGGAAAATTATTCTCAGATATTGAACACTGTTTTAAATTCAGCTGATAATACTATTAGTGGTGGTTTAAACAGAAATCTTCTTTGAGCCTGCATGCATTTCTGTAGGGGGAAATATTGGAGAACTGAATCCTTGGCTCTTGATCTGCTCTTTAGACTGGATCTTAGACACAAAGAAAAAACAAACTCTCACAAGAGTGGTCTGGCTCTGATATTTTGAACCTCGCTGCAAAAAAGCCCTAAAACCAGTCAACCATATGCAATGTCTAATTGATTAATCCTACTTTTTGAGTATTTCTGTTATTTCTAGTAAAATAGAATCATTTAAAAAATTGGTTTCTGAGATTTTGTTTGTTGACTGTGAGCCCTGGCCTGACCTCAGCCTTGAATTTAAATCCCCAGTAGAAATCTGAAATTAATCTACCTCTGGTTTAGTTATCAGCAATTATAATTATTAACAGAAGTATCCAGTAAATGAATGGTTTTCAGTGACATGGTGTTTACTTAGAACAATGAATAAATAAAAACACACTTCCTTCTTACCTTACAGTGTCTTTTCCCATGGCAGTGAAGGATGTGGCCCGTACACGGGCATGGTAAAGGACACAAACCCAGCCATGTGCCTACAGACACGGCTGTTTGCCCAAACACTAAAATGTCACATATTGGAGACATAAGCAGTTGAAAACTGCTCCTCCTGTACCAGGGCCAATGGTTTGAAGCTTGCTTTCCCTGCAGCTCATCCAGGGGGTGGAGCAGGAGCAGTCAAAGCAGCTGTCCCGGGAACACCGACACCGGAGCTCCCAACCGTGCCTGGCACATCACTGCTCCCACGGCCCCCCAGCTCCCTTGCAAAAGCCAGGCTTTCACCATGTGAAGCAGCCTGAGAATGCTCCCAGACCATTCCACACAGGAATTTAGTGTCTTCCTACGGCCTCTCCCATGCCACATGAAGGAAACCTGCTCTTGGGAGCTATCTGGCCTGGAGCTACCTTCACCAGCAGGAGCAGGCTCGGAGAGACTGTGAGCCGGTACAAATGCTGAGATTTCTTGAGACATCTCTCCAGCTCTCTGCCTGTAAGCTGCTGTACCCAGGAGAGACTTAATGGGCTGGAAGAAATACCTTCTGCCTATTGTCACAGGACTCGAAAGCCTGGACCATCACCAAAACAGGAAACAGAAAACCTAAGCTGTGAATCCAACCGAACAAATTTGCCGGATTATTACCGCATTGGGAAAGCCCAGCTTTTATTACAGCTGGATTGTGTGCTGCTCAGCTCTGCGGGCAATCGGAGCAGGCAGCAGTAGGAAACGACTCTGTAGGGAGCAGCTGGCGAGCCAAACACGGCATAACCCGGAGAGGACCGCACAAAGAACCAGGGAGGAGGCAAGGGTAGGGCAGATGAAGGGTTGTAAGGAAGAAGCCAGCAACATATTTGTAAAAGTGCCTAAGGAACTACAGGGAAATTTTGGTGTTTTTCAGGACAATAGGAACAGAAGTGAAGAGCTCAGCTTTGAGGCTGAATTAATGCAGCACTACATCAACTAGTGCACCATTGCAAGCCATGGCTCAGCAATTAAAGGCATGGATACCTCTCTGCACATCCCAGCCGCAAGGTAAACTAAACATTTTTGTGTCTCCTCCCTTGAAGTTTAAGCTTCCACGTATTTCTGTCTGAAAGCACATGCTCAGTCACTGACGTGCAATAACTCAATGGACTCTCTGGGCTCAACAACCCAAATGCCCATGGGATTAAGGTTACACTACTGAAAATTAGTTAGTTAATTAAACCAAATGTCAGGCTTTGTCTTACGAGGCCAAGCTGCTGCAGAAAAACTGAGCAGGTCAACATGAAACTAAAGATCATCTCATTGTGCACAGAGGAGACATGAAGGCAGCACGAGCAATTCTGTTCGCCGCCTCTTGGTGACTGAGTCACTCACTTATTGTTCTTTAACCCAGCAAGTTGAATGCCATGTCTATGCTGACAGATCAACACACAAACCACCTCTGTGCTGAGAGCTAAAAGAAGCAGCTGAAGAAATAGATAAAATAATTAGGATAGTCTAGATGCTGCCCCCAGGCGACAGCCCTACCACCTCCAGTGAGATGAATGATGCACCATGAGGTCCAGGGAAGACTGAATTCACAGGGCTTGGGCACCACTGGCTCACTGTTTCTGGAGGGGCTTGGCAGAGTAACAAAACAAGGGAATAAATTGGGATTTCTCTGGAATCATGCTCCTTCCTGCAGTGCCTGCTGAGGTTCAGAACCACCCTGGAGGTGTCCTTCCCCCGGACCCTACACAGTGGTCCAGCGAGCCTCAGATCTCCTCCCTTCCCCCTCAGTTCACAGAAGAAAAACACTAAGATGTTTCCGTTGGCTTTTACATCATCTTTTTGTAGAGACTAATCTTCAGTTTCAACAATACATCTTTTGTGAAGCACTCCCAGCAGAAACCTTAGACACCTTCCCTAAGATCTGTTTGCTTACAGAAGACGAGGTAGGATTTGTTTAAACCCAGCTAGATTAATGTCTTGCAGACATTAGTGAAGTGAGATTTAATCAGGTTATTGCTCTACATTTTCCAGGGAAATAAATCACACTTATTACTAGGTTGGAATAGGATGCAAGACTTGAGCTGAGAACATTTAGTCTTTTTTGTTTTTCCAGAGGGGAGTGAAGGGATAACTTGAAAATTCCTGCAAGGCTGTCAAACAGGCCCTCTACAACTTGGAGTAGGGACAAGAGACTCAAGCCATAATGGTGAGTGTACATCTGGGGCTGGTCCTGGGTCCCAATCCCCCGCCTTGCAGAGGTGCTGTAGGGTCTGTATCAGGACAGAAAGCACACAGAAGTTTCAAGCAGGCTCATAACATCCATTTGAGACCTCCATGTGAACTCTTCCATAACTCTTGGGACCTAACTCCTCTTCTGGGTGTCTGTTTCTCCCTGGCACACGTGGATGTGTCTTTGCATCACAAATGGGGTGTGGTGGGATCAAGCAACCTTTGCAAACCTACTTGCAGACCCTAAATGGAAACCGTGATAATCAGCAGATCTCAGAGTGTGACAGGCTTATTTTGTTGCAATGTTTTCTAAGTTTGCAATATGTGTTTAACAATGAACAAGCAACTATATTTATTCTTGCCAAACATTTTTCTAAAACAAGCCTAGATAGGAAAAAAAAAAGCAGCTCTTTATCCAGACTTTTGATTTAAAACTGCTCTTTCTTTCATTCATGAAACAAAAAAAGGCTTTGCTCTCAGCGATGCTAGCAGTGTTTTCTTTAGGACACATGCTAATACATCTCCTTGTATAAACCCATGCATGCGCAAGAAACTAAGTCTGGGAGATCAAATTGCAAAGGTCCTCCTCGCTTTTTCACCAGCATGGGAGCAGACAGCTGAAGCCAATACAAATCTTTCCAATAACTACAAGTTTGCATGTGCTGAAGTGCCCAAACCCCATAAGCTTTGCATCCATTTCCCCTTATCCAGTGGGCTGTGCAAACACAGGAGAAAGCAAATTACGGTAACACAGCCTGCAATCAAGTTTCAAATCATGCAACAAAGCAGCACAAAACACAATGGGACCAAGTCAAAATCTTATTGCAGAGTACAATAAAATATATCCTGTTTGGGATGAAAGAGAAAAGGAAATACCAGGCAAGGCAGCACTGTTGCTTGTAAATACCCTCCTGCCAACTCTCCCTGGATAAATTAGTCCTATGAACCCTAACTGCATCAGCATGAATCAGCCTGTCTGCTCCAAGGTAAAGGCTACGATTCTGTTTTGTGTTTAACGGGAACTCTTTCCCTCCTCCTTTTCTTAGCTTCCTGCTTAGAAAGAATAGACTCTCTAGAGACAATTTTGGATCTGGACCACAATCTTGCTCCCTACAGATAACTAAGTATCTCTGGACAGGAGTACATTTAAAGAAGCAGCTGGTAATTATGAGCCAAGTGCTTACTGGCAGGATTTCCCCCTGCTACTGAGCCAATGCTTTTTGGGAACTAAATTACTTTGGTGATAACTATCAGGTAAAACCCACAAACCAGGGGAGGTTCCCTCATTAGAACCATGAGCAAGAAACAATGCAAAGGTGGGTGGAGAATGGCTGAAAATTGTGTCAGAGGGTTGCTTGACTTCCGTGTCCTCCACTCACCCAAAGCGGTTGTGTGTAACTGCTGGGCATTTTCTAGGTAGTGCTTGAAAGCTACAAAATCTGTTCCCACGTCTACAGCAGTAATAAAAACAAATGACCTTTTCCTTCCAGCTAATCAAAATGTACTGAGCACCACTGGAAAACCATCACAACACTTACTCTTTTGGAGGGTTAAGGTCTTCTGGGCGAGCCTCAAAGAATCTGAAGACTTCATCACACTGTGAAATATGGGGAGGAAGCCGAACCAGTGCCTGCAAAACAAAACAGAGAGTGAGAAGCACTTAGACATAACCCAAGTTTGAAACGTGGCCTCAAACATCTAAACTACCAAGCATGAGGAGGCAAAACAGTCCTAGCAGGGGGAAAGGAATACCGAAGAACAGCGTCACACCTGGCTACTTACCTGAGGAGAAAGGAAACAGCAAGCCTTGACTGCAAATGTCAGGTAGGGAGCAATAAGTTCAGACAAGCGACAGTTCTTAGAATCAGCCAATGTAATTAATTTTGCCACGTGTTCAAGAGCAGAATTTGGTCCACAAGTGCAAAACCATGACACTGCATAGATAAATGCTCTGTGGCTGGGACAGTCTGTGACACAGGCTTGCACAGCACCTCAAACACTGAGGTTAGGGCTTACGGGCCTTATGTCAGTGCACACAAATTCAACACTCACTAAGACAACAGATGAATGTGCTCCATAAAGCTTTCCATTAAGCACTGTCCACAAAAAAAGCAGTTTGCTAAAAAAGGCCCGTAACCAAACCAAACAACAATTTGCTCCTAAATTAACAGGAAAGTTAAGTGACTGAAAAAACAAAGTCAAATCCAACCAAAACACAGAGAGGCTTTTTCTGCATGAAGAAGGTTGCACAGCACATCCTGGCTAACAATGTCTGTGCACTCACCTTGGCAGAGGGACATAGCACTTGTCACATTCAGCAATAGCTAAATACAGTCTGGGCATCAACTACATTATGTTGAAGTGTACTGGAAAGCAAGACTTAAAACAAGACAAGCACACAAGGCAGAAGCATGCTATGAATTTGCTGTTCAGAATCTAGAGCTTTATGGTGTCAAAAGAAGTCAAGGAGCTGTCCCCAGCCCACAGAGATGAGGCAGCAGCTCTCAGTGACACGACTCTGAGATTGCCTCCAGAAATGACAAGCAGAAGATGAAAAGAGGCTGGACTTCACCTCTTCCTGTGCTAAGTTATGTTGAAAATAGGCCACAGGTTAAATATAGAACAAGCTTCTCAGAGTTGCTGTAAACCTGTTTGACAAAATGAGATTGTCTGGCTCTTCTCCTAGTTGAAAGTAGGACAAATAATCTTGAAAGATGGATGAAAAACTGCACCAGAACTAAATGAAGATGCTTTAGGGTGAACAGGTTATATTAACCATGAGACATCTGACTGGCCTTGGTCAGACACACCAGAAGTTCCAATCAAAGCACAAAGGCAGGACAGGGCAGTTGGTTACCATCACAGCTGTTTTTAGCCAGGCTTTATAAGTGGCCAGATTCGTTTCCAAGACGACATTTGCTTGGGGATGTGAAGGAAAAGAGCTGGAAAAATCCTGGTTTTTAAATACTGGTCTCCAGTATTAGATGATGGGGTCTTGTTTTGAGGTGTTCAGAAATTCAAAGTCAAATGCTTCCACACCTACAGCTCTCCTTTCCTTTGTGAAGGGATGTTATAAAAACATTAGGAAAATTCATTTGGTATCACTAGGCCTGTGAAGAATGAGGCTCTGGCCTTTGGTCATGTGGAATTGCACTACAGAGCTGAAAAAGATGCCTTGCAAAAAAGAAGCAGCATCAGATGCAGAAGCTGGGCAACAGCTTGGTGGGTCCAAGTGCCAGGGTAAGCACTACTGGCTGCTGCACTAAGGCAGGATGAAACAGAACAGCTGGAAAACTCAAGCACTTTTATGGCAACAAAGGATGCCCTGGTCTCCACCTCTGTTTGTTCAGTCTCCTCTAAAAGTGTAACAAAGGTGTGAGCCCTGCCTTTATTCCTACTGTACGTAAATACATGCATCCAGCTGGCAAACCAGGAATGACACTGGGAAGTCAGGAAGTGCCCAGGAATAGTAACGATCACAGCATGTTGAAAGAGAAATGCCTCACCAGTACAGGCTAACAAGAACATAAACAGCATTTATTCATCTGCGCCTCAGGCAAGAGACTGCAAAACAATGCTGTCTAACCAACAGTGGATGGAGCTGATATTTAGTGCTGGCTCTACTACTCACACCCTTCTTGGTTAGGGCAGGTTATTTAACCTCATTTCATCAAATTCAGCTGGGATATAGCTTCAGTTGCCCCTTTACAATGCTGAGCAATAACACTTATCTAATCTGCAGAAAGGTTAGGAGGCTCAGATATCCAATATCTACAGTGTGTTTTGAAATCCCAAAGGGCTCAGTCTTGCACAGTCAATGGGGCAAGAGCAAGCCCTGCAAACGATACGCATCATTACTAGAGAAACACAAGTACCCGAGTGACACCCATTGCAAGGGGTCTCGGACATCAGACGCCTTCTCAAAGAGTCACCACTTCCCTACAGGTTGCAGGTGCTCACCCTTCCCAAGAACCAGGCTCCAGATGTCAATACTGAGCTGGAGCACAGAGTGGGTTTTCAGTGATGGAGGAATGCAAAGCTGCAGTGGAGATTTTTGTTTCTAAATCAAGGGAAGCTTTGGGAAATCAGAACCCCCTGAATCAGTGGCTGGCTGCCTGGAAATCCCCAGAAGCACTGTGGTCCTGCCGAGCTGAAGTGAGATAACTGAAAAGCACCTCTCTGACTCCAAGCTTTTGCAGGGAGTGGATAAAAATCAGCCAGTCATTTCCACACCCAGCCATCCACCTTCCCACGCTGGGGCAGGGCTGGCTCTTCTGCTTCTGAATCACCTCCCAAGGTGCTGCAATTTCCAGCCTTATGCGCAGAGATGGACTGAAATCCACCCCATAGTAACTCGCCATTGCATGTTTTTTGGGAAGCTCAGGTGTAAAGTCCAGCCAGTCAATTTTTACTTGTGTGTTTTTTTTTTTTTTAAAGGAACAAAACCCAAAGAAGTGGTAAGAAACTCTAAGAAAGGGTAAAAAAAAAGTGCAAACAAAGGTATAAAACCAATCAGGATCCTTCGATTAGTTTTTTAATAGCAGCAGGGAGCAGCAACACTGTTTAGTGAGACAAGTGTCTTTTCAGCAAATACACAACATTCACCATGAACAAGTCAAGGCCAACACGATTCTGGTGAGCAAACAAAAAGTGCATTGAGGAGATGAGAGATACCGCTGTCACTCTGCAAGGGGAAAATGCAAACTTCTGGCATTTCCAGGAAGACAGTTCCAGGGCAGAGCTGCAACAGCCCGAAGGAAAGACTGCAAGGTCAAAGGAAGAAGTGTAAAGACATAGAGGAACACAAAGGACAGAAAGGACAGGGAAGTGACATTCTTCTGGGGATGTAGAAACCAGAGGTAAATGCACACAGCTACAAACAGCAAGCATCCAGGAGCAGCAAGGAAACTGCACAGGAAAGGTGAGAGATAAAAAGTGCCAGCAAGCAGAATTCAGCCTTGCATGAGCATCGAGTACTATCAGTAATAGCATGTTTCCTTGCTTGGCATGCACGGGCGGACGTGCACTGCTCAGCCCTCACGCATCCCTCAGGAGATAGGCTTGGACGTGTCCTTCCAGCCTGTGATGATGTCTGTCTCTATATTACAGGTTACAGACAGTCTTGCAGAGCAGATGGCTCAAAAGGCTATTGAAAAGCTGTAACATTAGGCAGGGCGTGAGCAGGCAGCCATCGGTGCTGGGGTTGGCCAGCTACTCTCACAGCACCAGCCCACCTGTGGAAAGCTGCTGCGTGCCACACACAGCAATCAAAGCCAGCAGAGCACCAAGTGCAGCCAGGGGTTCATTGCTTAAGGTTACATGAACTGGAAACCGCTCTGTGGGACTGTATCACAGCTCAAAGGCTTCACGGAATACATGGAATAAAACCCTGCAGGCACTTGTAACAATGCATTGAGTACTGTGGGTTGCATTTATGCAGATACATTTATAAAAAACTGATGCACAGATGTGTATCTCTAGAGATGCACAATGTATTCACAGAATGGTATTCACCCCACTGAACTTTATGTGTCTTAAATGGAGGACTGGTCACACTCGTCTATCACGTGTATCATTGCTAGAGAAAGAGCAGCATCTTCAGAGGGTGCTTTGTCTACCTCTTGCCATGGGTGTCCATAGCTCTGGAAGGGGTGAATCACTGATTGTCTCCACACAGCCTCTAGAGACACTTCAGATGCACAGCTTTTAAATCCCTAATATCCAGTGGGTTTATTCCCAGCTCTGCATACAAATACACAGGGTCAGTTCACAATACTGCACAGTTATGACTCCCTTACTCTTCCTCTAATTGTTTATCATTCTCATTAACATTAGTCACTAGAGCCAGATGTTTGGGAATTGTCATGAGCCCAGCAAGGGGAAAGGTGCAATTAAAATAGATAATTTCTCAGAACAAAGAAATAAATTGTTTCATCTATATGAAAACACCTTCTGTTTGGCTGAGAGCCTCCAAGCTTGAACTAAAGCACTGAAGTGGTGGATGGCAAACACTGACACTCAGGCAGAGAAGTGGAAAGAAGAGTGCATGGTGGTGATTCAGACTGCAGAAGAAGTGGGAATAAATACAGAGCTGAGAGAAGGAGGAAAGAGGGTGTAGTTCTGGAAGTAACTGGAACATGTAAGAGCTTCTGGCATGGAAGCACCATAACACAATGGAAAGCAAGGTTCTGCTCCAGATGCTGAAAGGAGCGTAGCAAATAATTAACTCTCTTTACTGCAGCCAGTCTAAATGCACTGGGATTCTGAAACATGGATTAAAAAATGACAGACCAAGTTTGAAAGTATTTCAGTAGTGACAGATTGATTTTGAAAGTATTTCACTTAAACTCCCATTCTTGACCAGGACTACTATTCCATCTTCAATCAAACTAGCTTAGTTGTACAACAGATAGAGAGAGAAATGTCTGTGTACCTTGACAGGTTCAAGGATTAAACCTTGATAGAGAGGCAGGACTGAGAGACCAAGAGGGAGGTAATTATGTTTGTGAAGTATGGTCTCTTAAATAGTGAACATTAATAAAAGAATGACCAATATTTCCTGGCACTGATGTGCCTTGCTCATTTAAGTTTTATGTAGGTGGTGTCCATTTGGGTACTCAAGCCTCCCTATAGAAGAGCCTCTAAGCTTCTACTGAAAGCCATCTCCAGCTTTATGGGACAGCATGAAGGCACGTGACAATTCCAGGTTAGTGTTTATGACAGTGGGACATTACATCTTAAGGTCTTCCCTGCATGAAGATGCTTCCCTCAGTTAGGATCAACACATACAAATATGGAAGTCAGCAAATTCTGGCCTGCGTCTTCCCAGAGGGCTGTGAAAGAACAGAGCGACGGTTTTGTGAACCACTGACCTGAAAGGTCTTTCTTGAAGACAGGATGGTACGTACTGGACAAACACTCACCAGAGGTGTGTTTGAGAGATCAAAAGCCTCATAAATAAAATGCCCCTCGGGAAGGGAGGTCTGTGAAGTTGCTCTTTCTTTCACATTGGCAAAAATTCCTAAATAAATTTAGAAAATCAGGCCCAATGAGCCCAGAAGACCTTAAATCACACTAAACTAATTCCAAGCCTACAGTTAAGAGGGAAATCATCCAGAGAGACTAATTCCAGTGGGCAGCACACATTTACTGGCAAAACACCGTTTGTTTGGTAACTCACTCAGGTTACCAGTAAGGACATCCAGACTCTGCACTTTCGTATTTACAGATGAGAAAACTCCTGGAAATCTTCCCATGTATCCCACTCCTCTTGTTTTCATTCCAACTTCAAAGTTTCTTGCAGCCTTAGCAAAAGCACTGGCCTAGTAACCTCTGCGATGGCATTTCTCTAAGCTGGTACAATGCACTGGGAACAACCCAGACATGAGGGGTACAGAGGTCGAAGCTGTACGGTCCAGAGGGATCATGCCCCTGATACAGAATCTTCTGCACACCTCCTCTTACTGCCAAGTATCCCCATAAACTCTAAGACAGCCTCTGCCTGTTCCTGGCACAGAAACCACAAACACATCCACACAGCAGGAGTAAGACCTGCTTCTCAGCCATGCAAATTGCCACGCTGACAGACAGTCTGCAAAAACAAGACAACAAATGGTCAAACATTTGCATCCCCCATTTGTACTTCGGCTTTCCAGGACAGGTGAAATAGATGGAGAACTCTTATCTTGCAAAAAAAAAAATACCATGAACTTTGCATTTCAACCTGCCTCCCTCCTCTGCTGCCACATGGATTCCAGTGGACAGAGGTCTATTGTTTCATTTATTCATTTTATTATCCCACACCACATTTACTGCATCAGCTTCACCCACATCATTCCAGCATAATTCTCTAATTTTTTCAAATTTGTCAGCCTACTCATTTGAGCAGTAATATGGGACATAATCTTTGAACTCTTATAGAAGCAGGACTGAACTTGTCAAAATTATGCTCTTGCTCTACAGTTCCATACAATTCACTAAAGAGTCAAAACATCCACTGGAGAGGGATAGAAAACCAGAAAACAGGTAACACTTCCCAAGAGGCAGGCATGATCCCACTCTCAAGTCATACACATGCACTAGGACCTGCTACTGAGTAGGTAACAGTAGTGAGCAATATTATTTCATTAGGAAAGAAAAAAAAAGCAAGCATTTGTCCTCTTACAATATGAGAGGATTCACTGATCTCTCTTCAGCTTTCTGGAAGCTAGCATTGGAGCTAAACAAGTCACTCAGGTTGCCTCTACAGCACAGCTGAATGGAGAGAGACCCTGTGTCTGGTTTAGGCTGGAAAAGTGAGGCTGTTCTGGTTCAGACTCACCACTTCATTTTCTGTTCCCAATTCACAGTTTCCTGTCATTCCTGGTTAACTTTGTATCAAGATGGAAAAGTTACAGTAAGGTTACAAAGGTCATGCTCCCAGAAACCTTGTAAGTGGTGACCTTCAGCAAAGGTAGCAAGAAAGCATTTGTGAGTTTTGAGTCTCTGCTAAGCCCCAGAGATGAAGTCCCCACAGAAGATCAGTAGCAGAACTACCACTGACTTTACTGTACCATAAAGCTCTCTTTCTATAGGGCATTTTCCCAAATTCTTTGTACCTTTGATGTTCAGTGCCTGATTTTCATATTATTTTCTCTCCTGTGGGCTTGCATATCCTAGGCCAGGTTTGGAACAGCAGTAACTTAGGATAAGCATTCTCTGAATAAATGCAAATTGGATGAACCATAAATGTTCAAAAGAAAAGCTTATTCTCATAAAATGTGCAGGTTTAGGTTAGGAGGTATGAATTGCAACTCTCAGGTCCCTGTTTATTTATACAGGTTGCCTACTATGTGCTGTGGGATTTAAGAATGACGGGGTATGTTCTGTGCCAGACAATGGCGTGACCAGCTGCCATCTTCATTTACTCTCTGTGATTAGGAGGAAGATGTAGCAGAAGGCAAAGAAACTGGATCTGATGACAGGCAGGACATCACAGTTACTTCCACACTGGTTTTGGAGAGTGGGCACAAACTTACCTATTATCCACACTGGACACAAATTAATGTCTGGGCATGGGTTTAGAGTCAAATGCAGGGGATGGAAAAAAAAAGCTTGGCATTGCTTTATTTCCCAGCACTGGCTGAAGCACTCACCCAGCTGCAGCCCAGCTCAGGCACAACCACAGCCATACATGCTCCAATAAGATGCATCTCTTGGGGATGGAAGAATTAGCCAGGGCTTTCCTTAAAGACATGACATCCCATGTGGAAAGACACTAGGGAAGAACTCACAGACAAGCAATGCAATTTCTGCTCAAGCTTTTCTGTGACTATAACCTCTTCAATGCCACCCAGACTTAAACACCTTCTACTGTGGAGTACAGAGGCAAATTAAATACAAATTACAGTAAACTGCAAATGAAATAAAAAGACACTACATCAGGCACAAGAAACGTATGTGCCAGAGACCACTGGAATAATATTCTGGAGAAGTCACTATAGGTTTGTCATAGTCAGTGCTGAGAACCGCTGTGGCTGCTTCTGGAGACAGGAAACACCGGGCTGGGGGAAACTGGGCTAATCCAACACTGCAGGGTCTCTGTTCACAAATGCAGCATCTATCAATACATGGATTAAGTAAACAGCTTGGCTTCAGGGAGGCATCCAGCCATGTCTGGGCAGCAGCAGCAGATCTGAACCAAAGTGAGACCATTCTATGATTCTGTGACCTGAGCCAGGAAATGAGGAGAGCAGGAATCACAGCACCACAGTGTCAATGAATGTGCCATCAGCCATTCCACAACACTTGCCTCGGCCATGACCACTGGAGCCCCAGCGGGCCTGGCTGGGTCAGGTCAGGTCTGTCTGGGGCACAGACAATAGAGTCCCAGAGAACCAGCTGCCCCTGGTCTCTGCTTTCACTGCTGGACGAGAAAGTCTCTGCTTTCCCCACCACGCATCTGCTGGGTGAACCCTGACATCAGCCAGCCCTCGCTGCTCCCGTCGCCGGCAGTTCCTGTCTGAAGGAGGGAGGCTGGGGACCCAGTGAGACCCTACATATTTCAAAAAGAGTCATTTGGCTGCCAGCAGGAAGACAGTACACTAATTGTCACACAAGAAAGCCTGATCTCATGAGATAAGACTTTAATCTCAGCTTCCTCACCCCGGGGGTGCAGATGGCATGGGCTTCACCACCACCACCACCATCCCCCAGCATGCCCCAGGCACTTTGGCAATCTGCTTCCAATTTTGGATGAGCAAATGTCTGACTGGAGAAGTTCTTGGGAATGCTTTTTTCCCCCTCCACCTGCTCCTCTGGCTTTCTAAAAATGGAAATAAAACCTCATGGGAAATAAGAGAGGAAGTCTGGGGTTTAAATAATGTGCTGACACACTCGATACCTCTACAAAAAGTGGGAATCCTGCTTGCTTAGAAATGACTGTTATTCTACTGACAGAGAATTAATTATCATCAAATCATAAACTCTAGGCTAGAAAGGAAAGATTAGGTGGCTTAAACTTTTTTATCAACAGTCATGCTTTTCTGTCCAGCAATAAATTTCCAGGCTTTCACTCATGAGGAGAAGCACTCCTAGAAGACACTGGTCCACCCTCAGTGCTGCACCAGCCACCACGGTCTCCCATGTGGCACTGAGTTGGGCAGGAAACAGAAGAAAACACCACCTCAGTTGTGCCACTCTGCCTGCTCAACTCCTGAATCATCGAGGCTGATGTAGAAAAAAAAATTCACATTTAGGGCAGGTGAGGCTTAGAGCCTTTACTGAATGAGGCACCAAAGCAGTACATAAAGCTTGCTGGGGAAAATGCTGCAAGGCCCTGGGAGCAAACAGCAGCCTGTTTCCACCTGCCCTGTTAGTCTTGGTGGTGTTTGGGGAGGACCATGCTTCCCTTTGATGAATGTCAGCACTATCGAGCAGGGAAATCCCAGCGCTGAGGGGGGCTGCTGGCCCTGAGCCCCCAGGCAGGAGGGCTGCCCTGCACTCCCGGAGCCCTTACCCTGCAGTACTCATCGATGGGCTTCAGCCTCTTCACTGCTACGTCTCGGACATGGCTCCTCCGGAACAGGATCTTGCCTAAGGAGAGAACACATGAAAGGGGAGGGTTAGGGGCATCACCTGCCGTGTGGGATAGCACAGCAGCACCGAGCAGGCGGGCCAGCAGACAGAGTTTCATCCCTGCCTCCAACCATGGCTGTCAGCAGGAAACCTGGATGACTGCCACCACAGTCCTGCCTGCGTGAGCTGCTGGAAGGGGACCCAAGGACTAATGGGGCAGACGGGGGCTTCTGATTTCATCCTGCAGATAACACAAAAGGTTTTGGTTCCCTTGTAGTGATGGCACTATCCTGGAATGGACTGACCCTATGTCATGACTTGCTCCTAATTCAGGGTCGCTTTGGCATGTCCATGCTGGCTGTGCAGGAAGCATCACTGGGCTCCATCTGCTCCCCACTCAGCTCCCTCCCACTGTGGATGCTCCTGCCCTTCCAGGCAGACAAACCACACACCCAGCTCACAAGCAAATACAAGACCGTTGGTGACAGAGCCCTTATAAATCTACACAGAGAAACCAAATAACAGAAGAAAAATAAACAAACTCTTTTTTTGAAACTAAAAAAAAATAATAACCTCCATGTCCTTACTGGATGACATTTCTGCAAGCAGTTAAGATTAAATAAACAACAGGGTTTTGTGTGAAACTGATTGTAACAAAGTTTATCAAAATAATCTAGGAGCTGAGTTTCCCCACACACAAGGATGTCATAGAGTTGGTATTTTTTTGGCTAGAAGGGATTATATCTTCATATCCTTTTTTGGTGGTTTTCTTCCCTTTTCCTTTTGTGCTGTATTTCTTTTAATATAATGAGACAAGAATAAATTGTATGTTTTCCTTGTGGTAGAAGAAAACAGTATCTGCCAGCATTATTTAGTCCATGAAATGTCTATGAAAAAACCCACAACATATATACCACACCCTGCTCCAAACTTCTTCTGCCAACAGGCAAATAAGATACTCATTCATAGATTATGAGGTAATAAACTGGACTGAGAAATCAAATCGGATTCAAAATCTGAATATGTGGCTTTGACTTCATCATGATTACACAGTCTGAGAGGTTAATGAAATGGCAACCTTTGACAGTCCAGTAGCAAAGGCTCTAAGCCCCCCTCCAGATGCTGCCCCTTTTGGTTGCCTTTTCCTCCATAGCTGCTAATCTGGAAGGTGTTAAAGCCTTTTGTTTCAGACAGGAGAAAGTGGTTTATCTTTGTCCCCAATTCTGGCAACAAAACAGTTTGTGCTGTGAGGTAAAGTCATTTCCTGGTGCCATCAATTTATCTCTCTGGGTTCCTTGTGGTTATCTCATTACTACGCTAGTGTTGAGCCATCCCTGTAGGATGTCATGCCTTGTGGTCACAGGAAATCTTCAATGGGTATCTGAGACATTGTATCATCTCAGCTTGAGCAATTTAGTCAAAAGCTGCTGGAGAAGGAAAGTGGCACCTCCATCTTCCTGCACTGACCCACTCTGGACACACCGAAACATTCTTGCTTTCCTGCTTCCCTGTCTGGTAAATGATGAGAATTACCTGCCCTGAGGATCACGCTTTACTTCTACTGCATAACTGCGGTAAACTGCTTTTTTGGGGTGGAAAGAGGTGGGGGTAGCTATAGAGAAAGGAGTAGTTCCTTTCTCAATGCTCCAGAAATGCTGGTATGAGAGATCTTGGTATTTTTTTTGCAACTTTTATAAATATACTGCAAAGAGAAAACGACATTTTGGAAACATTCTAACTTTCTGGCTTTCCTGTTTTCAGTTCAAGCTATGAGTCGAAAGTTGAATGGGTGACCATATAAAAACATAAAGGAACCAAAGATTTAAACACATAAAAGATCTCCTGTAAATGCAACTCAGCTTTTCTAAAAGTAATAATAAAGAGTGTTATATTAAACAGAGTACAAAAAAGACCCCAGGTTATGATGAATCTTAATTCAGTCCTTAAATGGAGATGGAAAATATCAGAGCGACTGTGGTGTTAGGACAAAACAAAGCCCAGAAGGTGCTTCCATTTTTATCCTGTCAGCAAAAGGAAGATTTTCCTTCTACTACTGGAAACTGGAAAAGGCTCGGTGAGGCCAGTGGGGAAGATCTGTAGCTGCCCAGCCCAGTATGGCATTCAAAGCTGAGATCTGGAGAAGACTGGGTATTTTAGAGCACCATGGAGCTGCAGTCAACAAAGGAAAAACAAGAAGAAAAACAAGGACACTCCGCAAACGTATTCAGTTCTGATGGGCAGCAGGGAGGCACATCCTCACAAATTCTGGAGGTCCTCAGGCAGAGAAGTCTCATTGACAGAGTCCCTGAAGTACCTCTAAGGAGGGACAGCTTCCCAAACGCCCAGCTTCTTCCCTCGTCTGGGAAAACAGACCGTGCTGATAGAAGCTCAGTCAAAGCCACCACAGCCGACCAGCAGGAACCACTGCAGACCCAGTGCGAGTTACTACTGCTCTCTCCAGTTCCCCCTTTTCTCCTGGTCTTCCTCTGAAAGCAAGGGAGGTCCCACAGGACTGGAAAAGGAAGGGAATGTGAGAGACCCATGTTGTGCACTCTACCTTCTCCAAGTGAATGCAGACCCCATCAATGGAAAGCTTTGCCTAAGAAGGCAGTTAGGGTCACCCTAAATCCAGGGAAGGCAGAGAGCTGGGCAGCAGGAGGCACATCAGCCAGCAAGGAGCCCTCTGGATGGCACTGGAAGGGAGCATTTTGCCCAGCACCAACATCAAGTGAGGAGGTTCCAGGGTGGCTGGCAAATGCAGAACAGCCCAGGCAATTTCCTCGTGAGGGTGGAGTAGTGGTCTACGTGTCACTCTGGGAAAAGAGTTTTCCTCTGGGAAAAGCCACATCTCTAAGGAAGGGATCTATTCTCTGTGAGTACACAGAGTGCTGCTTCCTCTCTCGTGAATTTTACTGCAGCTCTTTTAAGCCTCCTCAGGCACTACAGCCCTGTTTTACAGAAGGATGAGTGGCTTTTAACCATGCTGCAGCCCAGCTAGGAAGTGAACAGGAAGCCTGTCTCAATTCAGATGGGAAGTCATAGGTTACGTGAGATGACGCTGCCTCATGCAAATATTTCATTCACTGGTGTGCCAGGCTTGGACAGGGCCAAGGGAGGTCTGGCACATGTTAGGAAGGGCTCTGAAGACAGCAGCACTTGGAAAGAGAGACGTGGGAAAGACAGGGCTCCAGCCCTGCTGCTAATGCAGGATAACAGTATTTATTTTTATCATTTTTTCTTTAAAGAAAATATTATTCCTAGGAAATTAATATGGATAAGAGGCAAAGTATCAGGTTTAACATAGTAGAGGACATCTTAAGTCATCCCTTCATCTGAGTGTGTGTGTGTATATTTTATATATATATATATATATGTAGTCTTTAATTTCATGACCACACACCTCTTCTCTCACAAGACCTAAGTTTCCTCCTGTATACACAGCGGGTGCACAAAGTGGGAATAATAAAGCTATGCAGGAGACTGTCTATCTGGCAGCTGCTGATTCTGCAAGCTTAAATGTATCCTCAGAATATCACTTTATTCCTGCATCAACTCATACTTGGAGTAACACAGACTTTTAACAAGTGCCATGAGGCCCAAGAACAAACCAGTTTAAATGCATACAAACACTCTGGTGCTCCCGTTAGCCCACAGGCCTGTGCTGAGCACACCAGAAGGGTCCACAGCCTAATGGTTTGTAATAGTCAAGGATGTGGTTTGTAGGGGAAGAAGCCCAGCTCCTGTGGGGCTTGGTGACACTGCGGAGCATGGTCTCGAGGCAGCACAGCACCAGGCACCACCAGGCAAAGAAACACGACAAGTCCCTGAGGGGATGCCTAGCAGGAGAATCCTGCCTTTCCTCTTCAAGAAACGGGGACATATGGTGCACAGCCCCTACAATCACAGCAGATGTCAGCTGTCAGCAGCCACTGCCCCTGACTGGTGCTTTGTAAGCTCTAAGACAGCCTCTAAAACAAATCTCCTGATCACACCTTTCACCGTCAAGGACAGGTGCTGCATATCTAAGCCTTGAGACCTTCTAGAGATGCCTTTGTGATCTCCCCACCACCATACCAGTGGCTCCATCCTGAGCTGTCAGCTCTGCTGCTCCTTTGGAGCCAGGCAGTGAGCGGCAGCTGCTGCACGGGCAACGAGGACGCAGGGAAATTGTTTTTATCTCCTTTCCAAATCTGACAGAGAACATTCATTTCTTGGTCTTACTCTCTGATTGCTGAGCTTGAGTCTCATTTCCAGGTATGTCTGGGTGACGGATTGACCTAAGGACACCAATTGTTTGACGCAAAGAGCCTCTGCCAGAGACTGAGACCAAACCAACTATCAAAGAGATGATGGACATGCACACTGACATTTAATCTTGAATTACAAGCACCATCACCACACTTCAGGATGCACTATTTGAAGCAAGTCATATGATAAATATTCTACAGTGGACAGCCTGAAGACTAACAGGAGCATTAAAAATACTCTAATGTCTCATCTGATTTACGTTTAAAAGAGACATGTGCTGTCTTGACTACAGAAGCTCCAGCTGTAGAGGTTCTGCCAGTTGTCTCCCAGGAACAGGAAACAGCTCCTGCTTCTGCCTCTCCATGTTGTTCTTGTTACTGTGTTGTTGATTCTCTGCTTTTTTTACCTGAAAGCCTGGGAGGTACCAGGTGTGTATGTATTGCCAAGCAATATGGTCAACCTAAGATCAACTTCTCAGAGGTACTTGGGAGATGAGGTCAGACTCTTTTTGCAGTCACACTGCATCAGTAAACAAAAATAAAGAATTTAGCCCTCATGCAGTTACAGGTTCTCCTTTTGAGCTAAGAAGCTTCTTCGAGCGTAACTAAAACTATTTGGCTGTTCAAGTGTTTTTATGAAGGCTTCTAATTCTTATACATAGCTGTTTGAATTATTTTTATACACCAAATAAGCACAGGCCTGCAATCAAATATGACACAAATTCCTCTCAACCCATTTAAGCTGTGACATCCACCTCAGAGTCCTGCCAAAACTCTCAGGCACCTGACAAACAATCTATCTCCCAAATGGAGCATTTAAACATGCACTGCCACCTTGTAGTGTAAAACAGACAAATCAACAGCACAACGCTATGGAACAGAACAAGAGTTCTTTTTCTCATGGAAGTACATGTGATTGTCAATCAGATGTCAATCTGATAGCAGCCAGAAGGGAGGTGTGTCCCTTACAAAATAATATCTTATTTTTAAACGGGGATTCCAGTTTCCATGGATTTTTTCATCCATGATTTCCTGGAGTCAGAAAGTCAGTGCCAGGGTCCTAACACTGATGGCATTTGCTCCTGACAAAGAAAGGGGAGGGAAATGATTCATAGTGTTTCCACCAGTGGGAGGGAGAAGGATTTTTTTAATAAGTAGAAACTCGTGACAGAGTCAGAACTGTTGGCTGAACTTGTCTTGCCAAAGCCTCAGCTGATAAAGGCCTTTGCTAATCAGCAGGAATTACTATGGAAGGTGACAAGAGGTGATGGAGACAGATGGGGGAGCCAGGAAAGCCACACAAGCAATAACAATATTGCCCTGAGATGTGGGGGATGGTGGGGACAGTGTCCTCCTGCCCTTGGATCCTGTTTTTAATGTGCATAAGCTGCAATATTAAAGAAAATCATTGAGAAGCAATAAAGCATGGGAAGTAACATGGCTTGTATAAAAAGAGTGTTGCCAGGAAGAGAAATCTGACTCCAATAGGAGTGACAAGCAGAATATGCCCTTATGTGAATAAAGAGAAAACAAAGACAGGCAAGTGGTGAGGCTGGATTCCCTTCTAAAGAGCTCCTACCTCTGAACCTGGCTGTTCTGCAGTGTCTGGAGGGGTGGCTGTTATCCTCCAGGGACAACAGCATCAGCTCTAGGGCAGCTTTGCTAGTACACACTTTGGGAATTCAAGCATCAGGCACAGCTGGAAGGAGAAAAGCCATGAGCACTGACACTGAAATTCAGGAGTGACAGATGGGGGCCATAGGGTGCAAATCTCAAGCTATGTTTGTGGAGTGTTTTGCATAGGCCAAGACCTACTTCATATTGCCTTGTGTCCTGCTGCTATCACCCAAACAAACCATTGCTGCTGTAATCTCCTCTTCAGATGTCCCAGTTGCAAATATCCCACCTCTCCAAAGCAAAGCAGGAATCATGGTGTAGGCACACGATACAGAGTTTGTTCTGGAAAGGGTGGGAAGAAGTTGCACAAAATTATCCTTTCAATTTTTTCACTGTGGGGCAGCTCCCTGTGCATCGGTCTGTGAGCATCAGCAAATACAGAGATCCATCACTTCACTTAAAATAACTTCACCACCAGAGTACAGCAACGTAAAACATTTACCCCACACAAGAGGATCTCAATATAAGCACAAGTCCCCAGAACCCTTAAAACTGAACTTCCCAGTCTGGGAGTGGTTGTAAAATGTTGGAAGTGTTGATTCAGTGGGTCAGGTCTTCAGTTTCTGCAGTGAAATCAGTGCCTCCTTGAACAACACAGCTCATCTTCTCCAAGGGGGAAAGCGAACTCGTGGGTAATTGTTGGTTGCAAGTGCTACATTATCCTGCAAACAGCCAAGGGTTCTTAATTGCAGAAAGCAGTCAGTGTGTCTGAGGGCAGAAGGAGGAGGGTGTTCACACCTGCAGCCAGCAACTGGCACACCCTCACCTGGAGGAACCAACATGATGATAATTCCGAGTCCCACACAGACAAGGAGCCAAAAGAGGGTCAGGTTTTCAAAACACCTGAGAAACAATGCCTTAGGAAACAGCAGGGCTTCCTCACACAGAGGATATGTCCTGCTCTTTGCATAATCTTTGCTATGCTGGGAGCAAAAGGCACAGAAAACCAGGAAAGCCTATGTAGATCCAAAGCATCATCCTTACCTATGCATGCTTCTCCCCTAAGATAAGAATCACATCCACCACACTCTTCATTTCATTTTGTTGAACATCCTTCAAAAAGATCCCTTTCCAAATATCCAGGAACAAGTCATTTAATGTGCATAAACACTGAGGCTTAAATAATGATCAAACTATCTAGATCCTACACCAAACTGACCAGAGAAAAATCAACCACTACATCTCATTGCTGAAACACTTGGTTTTCCTCCTGTATCAGCTGGCGCCACTGTCCTGCCTTCACCAAGGTAGTTAGAGGCTCCTAACCTGTGATTTCCAAATCATTAGGGCTCCACAGTCTGCACAGCTATGTTCCAGAGTACCTTTCACTCCCTGGGCAGTGTTGGAATGATGTGGATCACTGTACGTTGGCCCAACAAGTTTGGGAAGCAGCAGCTCCTGTGGGTATTACACATTTGCTGGTGAAAATGGTTGTTTCATCTGAGCTACTTCAGTGCCTGACTCCTGAGTAGGACAAGGAAAGAGCCTCTCAAATGCCTTTGTGCCATCTTAACCATAAAAATATTCTTCCTAAAGGGCAAGACCACATCCCTGCAGCTACACTAACAAAACTCTGCTCTTTCCAAACCCACATCAAGTACCACCTTGCTCACTGGGATCTGGTGAAGTCACCAGGTGTCTTCCTACTGACACTGAGTGGTATGGACCCTCAGGAAAAGACCATATGGTCCCACCTCAATCTTTTAAAGCAGGAGCCTTAAGGAACAGAGCCTATTAAAACATGAGACCTGTCATTCATGCAGGAGCTGGTGTGACACTGAGCCTGAGACACTACTTCAGGGACCCTTGGCCAGCACCAGCCTTGCCGACAGGGAGCCTTTGGGCTACATCCACTGGGATAAGAGACCCTACAGCAGAGTCACTGCAGGGAGATGGATGTGCACCACACCCTTGCCAAACTACACTGGAAAAGCACAGTAAGGTCCCAACCACATCCTCTGGCGTGATGGGCAATAACACTGCTTGGGAGACTCCACCCTTAAGCTGGTTGAGAACTGGAGCTGTGAATAAAATAATATTTGCACTCATACCACGTAGATCAAAGTTATTATTACAGGGAGGTTGGTCATGCAATAACGCGGTGCCACAGCGTGTGTTCTTACAGGAACATTGCAGGTGGAAATTGAGGGGTATGGATGCAAAGGCGGCTTCACAAGGTCACAAACTGAGCACACATTAATGAAAGCCATAAAGCCAGCCCCTAGATCCATCTGCTGATCACATGCAGAATGAAAATACATCTAGCTTGCTGTCTAGGGCCAGAAAAATCTTTCTGTTCATTTATTTTAATCGAAAACAAATTCTAAATTTCTGCCATGAAAGAGGCAGAACTCTCTCCAGTGGAAGACCTTGATTAAGACAGCTGCCAGGTTACACACGTGCCATATTGTATGAAGTGAAATTCGGCAGTCAGATTGGCAGGGGCAGTGCTCCACAGAGCAGCTGTTGTATTTGGAAGGCACCAATTAACACAGAAATTAAACAAACAAACAATATGGCAGCAAACAAACTAGGTGTCTGTGCTTGTCAGAGGCTGGAACTCACCAGCAAGGATTTCAAAGAGCTGTAGTAAGAAATGAAATCCCCTGTGCTTAGCAAAACAGAGCACTCTTCTTGTTTCCTAAATCAAAGTGCTCTCCTGGAGTCCTCCAAGGGAAACTGCTGACTAGTTTTAAGCTGAATTTTCACTAGATGACAACAGGTACAGAAGAAGCTGCTGAATGACAACCAGACCAAAACTGGCCAGCCCCTGAGTCAAGAAGCTCATCTGCAGACCACGACATTATCTCAAACCACAGACATCAGCCTCTGGTTCCAGACACATCTCTTTAATGTCTTACTTTTAAGGGTTATTAAGACAATCTCTGGTAGGGATTTCCTCTCTGCCTGCTCTGATCCCTGATAAAGCTACTGCTGTTTCAAAGGCTCACAAGTATGCACTTTAAAGCAGAGGTGACCAGATTCTGTGTTTCAGGAGAAGGGAGATAGGCACTTTTATTTCCAGCACATGTTGGGGCTCCGACTGGGGCAGTCAGCTTCACACCAACCTGTGCCAACTTGGAAGCCAGACCTGCACCCCTTGCCCTGCCCCCTCTGAGCCTGCAGTGCAATAACCCAGCTGGGAATGGTGCCCACAGGTATTGATTGGATCTGGCTGAGATGGAGATGATTTTCCCCACAGCAGCAGAGCACGGTGCTGTGCTCTGTATCTGTAGCTAGGAAGGTGTTGATGACACCCCAGAGTTTCAGCTGCTCCAGAAGCAGCGCTCACACAGCCTCACCACTGTCTAACAGTGCCATCACCACCACCAGAAGGCCGGGGTGGGCAAAATCTTGGGAGGGCACATAGCCAAGACAGCTGACCCAAACTGACCGAAGGGATATTCCAAACCCTATGACATCTTCTCAGTAGTAAGAGCTGAGAGAAGGGAGGAGAAAGGAGGGGCATTCATTACTTATGACACTTGTCTTCCAAAGCAACCATTACACATAATGAAGATCCACTTCCAGGGAAGTAGCCAGACATTGCCTGCTGATGGGAAGGAGAAAATAAATCTTTTGTTTTCCTTTGCTTCCACATATGACCTTTGCTTTCACTTTATCAAACTGCCTTTATCTTGACCCACAAGTTGTTTTTTCCCATTTTATTTCCCCCCTCCTCTCCTGCTGAGGAGGAGAGTGATACAGCTGCTTGATGGGCACCTGATGTACAGCCAGGGTCAACCCACCACATCACACTGCCTGATGAAACAGCCTGTGGGTCAGGTCTGTGGCCAGACCACCCAGTAGCACCTCCTCTCTAACTCTTGACCACGAAGCCACCCTTACTGCCCCTTCCCAGCTGAGGCATGCAGGGTAACCCACTCCTGTGGACACAATGGTTCATGTGGGCACAAGTAGCCTGCACCAACATGAGCCAGTGTCTGGTCACTCGGCTTCCTAGGGACAGCAAAGCTCACTCACACTGCTCCACCTCAGCTGCACGGCTCCAAGTGCTCACACCAGCACTCATCGTGGCTCAGCCAATGCACAGGAACAGGGAAATGATTTTATAATTGCTTATCTGATAACCAGCCTCCTTCACACCCAGCTCCTCCGTGTGTGAGCACGTCAGCTGCTTCCAGCTCAGGCCACTTAATGCAAACTACACTCAAGTGTGACTTGGCACCAGCAGTGCCTGCTGCTGCCAGAAGACAGTGGAGGACAATCTGAAAAATTCCTTTCAGTTCCTCCCCGTGCAAGTAAAATGCAGTGTTAAGGCTGCAGGAGGACAGAGCTGCTGCCCTGGACCTCAGGATGCTGAGCATCCCCAGCTTTCCAGGGCTGCCTGCTCCTGGCCTCAGCAAGGTGTTTATGTGTGATCGAAGGAGGAAACAGTGCTGTCAGATGTCAACAGCTTTGCCCACTGGAGAACAAAAAGCCTCTTTCAGAGATTAATGCTCTGAGCAATTACTCACCTCATGAAAGGAAAAGTGTCTTCAGCCAAGGTGACACCAGGACCCTAGGACCATGGACGCTTTTGTTTCCCTTTCACAGTTAATATGGGCTTCTCATTTCCCAGGGAGAAGAAAACAAGGTGGACTGGAAAGTAATGTTTGCTATTTTTTTTATTTTTAATAAGGATCGCTGGGCCAGCAGCATAAAAACATGAAAACAACCCCAACTTTATTGCTAAATTAAAGAAAAAACACTAACATGAATAGGCACAGAAATCTGAATTAGGAATGTGAGCTGGCAATTACCCTTTTGGGCCCTGATTAATTGCATTTGAAGCCACAGAGACACTGAGCCGCCAAATGGGACTGACTGCTAACAAAATCCACCCCACAAACAAACCTGTCTTTCTCTCCCTGTGCCACCACACAGGAATGGCAGCTCCCCAAACGCTGTCTGCCTTTGTGTCCTGGTGTGCAGTGCTATTCAGGTCTGGATGGAGATACAAAGTCACACTATTGGGTACCTCAGATAACCCCGCTGAGGTGGTCCAGCCTGCAGACTTGTGGTCTCCCAGTAGAAGGTCAAGAATGGACAGATGCCATCTCCTCCACCTCCAGATGGAGGATCACTATCCATGTGTTTAGCTGCAGCAATTCAAGAATGCAGCTCCACTAGTGGTTATTACACACTAAAAAGGGACGGAAGACTTAATTCACTTTGTTGCAGCAGTGTAGGAGTGTTGCATTTGGTTGGGCCAAAGATCTTTGTAATCCAGCTCCCTGTCTACAAGAGTGGAGAGTAAAAGACAGGCAAAAAAATTCAAGAACAGGGTACATGTAATGGGATCCTTCTCCTGATACACACTTTCTATTCCTGCACAGCAGAGCTTAGATGTTTTAGAATTAGAAAATAACTTTTAACAACCAATGTTGGCTTCATCCTACAGAAACTGCTCTAGTGCATTTCTGAACCCACGGATTTTGTGGTCCCTATAGAGTCCTCTGGAAACGAATTTCATAATTTAATCACACAGCTCGTGATTTCATACTTCCTTTTGCTCACTTTAAGCTAGCTCTTCAGATTTCACAGGCAACACTTGGTTTTTGCATTCTGAGAAATAAAATTAATTATTTTTTCCTAACTCTCAAATTTATGGTAATTTCACAAACTTTTACTCTATCACAACCATCACACTGTTCAAGCCTGAAGACTTTTAGTGTATTTATTCCTGTCCTACAAAATCCAATTCACCTTTGTAATCACCTCCGTCATCCTTCTCAGCACTTTACTTTATCATGTACACTTTCTGAGAAGCAACAGCAGACCTGCACATGGTATTCAGTGTGGGGAAATCTTAGATTTCCACAGCTGAAGCTCTGGGTTTTGTTCCTCCTTCTTTGCCTAATTCTTTTTAACACTGCCTTTGGCTTTCTGACTGCTGCTGACTGTTGAGCTGCAGTTTTCATGGAAACACCCTCAGAGATACTGAAATCTCCTTCCTAGATTGCAGTGGTTCTTCTCTCCCTCTGCCCTCTCCACTGCTTTGTGCTTACCACCACCAAACTGCCTTTTTACCGCGTATATTATGAGATCCTCCTCCGTTTCTCAGTCAGCTCCAAATTTGAGTATCCTAAGTCAATTTCATGATCACCCAAGTTAGTTACATCGCTAGCACCTCCTAGACCGCATCATTCAAGAATCTCTGCAGGGTAAATCCATGTATCTTTTCAGATAGAAAGTTTTTAAGTTTTCATCCCCAGCAGATGCATTGCTTTAAAATGTAGGCTCATTGACACCTATTAGCTTTCAATCCCCTAATTCAAAAACTTTCCTGTAACACTTTTATTTCAAATGTCAGAAACCAAGGACTGCTGTTAATGTCCACAAATGCCAAAGCATCCATCCTTAAATGAAGGCTCCAACCTGGCAGAAAACAACCTTACAGTCTATGTCAGTCATACATCAAATAACAAGAAAGGCTGTTAATATAATTATCTTCTTATTGCTATTTTGGGAGGCACAGTAGGTTTTGATGGATCTGGAAGTAACAGGATCTCTTAAGCCATAATTTACGAGCACGTCTGTCTTGAACAATTTTCCACATGGGAAATTAATCACATTCTGCCTAATGGGAGGAAAAATATCCCTCTGCAGTTTGAATTGGATTTGCCATGGTCAATTGGATGTGGGATTCTTCTTTATCCCTACTCACAATCTGAGGTGTAGTGTTGCCATCCAAGATTCACTGTGCTAGATTCCACAGATGAAGGTATTTCACTGATGGGTGATACTTCTATGCAATGCCCACAATGACATAAGTCAAATATACCAGCATGGCATAGCCACAGAATGGGATTGTGACAGGTGTCAGGAACTGTAGATAATTATTGCAGAAACTACATCCCAGTAAATTTCAGTGGCAGCTGCTGTATAGTCCACACATACTTTGGTGTTAGTTCTGTGAAAAATAAATAATTGGGCCAGATTTAGGAAGCAGGCAGCACATATCCCTTCACCAGCAGACCAACATATATCACCTGGACCCAGGTCAGGTGAAATGGCTCATCTGCCACTCAGGACTGCTCTCAGAGACTCAGCTCAAGCCACTATGGGCCCACATTCTGATCTGAATGTGTGAAACAAGTTTCCAAGTCACGCAACTTCTTAGAAGAGTCATAGTCCTTGGACGTGTACCTGTATCTCAGGTACAACAGGAGTGAATTTAGCTGAGGCAATGGGTTGCATACTTGAAACGACAACACCAGAAGCTCCATTTGGTACAGAAGTACAAGACCTCTCAGCAGAGTCACGGCCCATCCAAAGACACAACCCTGAGCATGAGGTCCTGGGAGATGTGACTGGATGCTGAAAGTCACTAAATGCTGGTGCAGTGCTGCAGTTCTGAATGACACAGGACAAGGTGTCAATGGCAGCTCAAGGACTCACAGGTCTCATGTACCAAGCAGACATTTATTCCTGCAGGTAAACTCCTGCAAGACACCACAAGGAATTGACCTGAAGGTTCCTCGTGTGCCAGGCTAATGACTCATCTGGAAGCTGGCTGTTCTTTGTACCTCCACTGGCAAACAAGAATGAACTGTCCAGAAAACAGGGCCAGCCTACCCTAAAGCTTTTACTGAAATAATCTGCCAAACTTCATGTTTAGATTTCAATCCCTTCCTGTCTCACCATCAAAAATCCATTGTGCGGAGCAGATGTCCTGGTGCCGATTCATCTCTGCCGCGTATCTAAAAGATACACTTCTTGGAAAATCCCAACTTGTTTATGGTTCCAGTGGAAAACGGGTGAGAAAGAGAGACTCAGAAAAGGTGATGGAAAATCAACCAGGAAACTAACACATCAGCTGGCACAGAGATAAAGAAGGTGTTTCCAGGTAGCAGGAAAAGATCCATGTCTCTGGAATCCCTTGACTTTGCCATTAAGAAGCAGAACACAGAGTTACTCAATGTTTCTTTAAGGCTGAAAGACTAAAGGAAAACAGGATGGTTTAAAGTAAAAAAGGAGTAATCGTATGACTGGAAACTATGAGTGCCCCTAGCCAAGCACCCAAACGAACTGAGTAATGTTCATTAGTCAGTGACTTTATTGGTACTTGGGACTTTCGACTTCTGAGCAAGATTTAGACCAAGAAGATATTCTGGGGCATGCTACTCTATTTATGTTTGGATGGAATTCAGCCTCACCCCGCATAATATTTTTCCACGCTGATTTAGGCAGAACCAGTCCTCACTTTTTCTCTGTGCAGGGTAAGAGTGGGTCCCCTTCTTGGGATCAGCATGGTGGAAATGCCACTTTCCAACCAGCAGCATGAGGGCAGAGGAGAATAGGAGCGGTTCTCCTGCAAAGAATCGGAAGATATTTTCCGAAGTATTTATTCCCAGAGCAGAAACCCACTGTCCCAGACACAGTACAAACACAAGACAGTCTCTGAGATCAATTTGTTCACAACCAAAACGCTAGGTTCCACTGTGGCTTTTGAACAAGTTAATAAATAGCAGGGAAGTGCCAAGCATCTGAATTAACACTGTGCAAAACAAAGTCCAGGTCATACCTTAAAATCTGACTGCAAGAAACACAGAGCATCAAAGGCTGCCTGTTCAGCAGCTTGGTGATGCTATACTTGCCACAGCAATGGTGGGCCAGATCCAACTACTACTAAGATCCTGTGAAGGAAGGGATGGGTATGGAAAGAGAAGGGAAGTGGGACCACTGCAGCCCAGCAGAGAAATTTCTCAGGCACCCAAAAGCCCACAGGATGCAGCAGAACCTTCCACTGCACTCATCCGCAAGACAGACAAAAGAGTATTTCCTGCTGAGTTACATAAAACCATGTGGCTGAAAAAGGATTTGAAAGATTGGGCTTTTTCCTTTTGGACAGACAAGAAGGAGCAAATAAAAGCATTTCTTGCAACTGCTACAATGATTGCTCTGTGACATGAGGCTTTCTGAATGCAGTATTCATACACGTACACTTGAAAGAGCACATGCAACTGAGGGACTGGTGTTGTGGTGACACGAATTATACTGGTGCCATGTACAAATCAAACTGGTGTAGTCCAGAAATCATGAAGTTTTGATTAAAAACCAGAAGCAGCTTAGGACAAAATTCGATTTTGACAAGTTTCTACTACTGGGTAGACTAAAATCCTTCTTTTTGAGGCTGAGATCTTACAAACTAGTGACCCTTCATGTCCAGTTGCTGCACACTCTGAATTTTCATCACGATCTTTTCACCGTGTGGCTCCAAAGAACCAAATCACAGAAATACAGCGTAAGAGCTCAAGAAACCAGCAAATCCATTACCCTGACTCATGGTACAATCAGCTCTACCTATGGCACTACTGGGGAAGTCTGTTTAATCTGTAGTTACAGATCTCCAAAGTGGAGAGTCCTCACCTCCTCAGGCCATCCAAAATCACCTCTCCAATGCACTATGACAAGGAAAGAGGATGCACATTCAGTTCAGGACACGAAGAAGAGTTTAGGTCTTATCTACCACCTTATTTTTCATGTTATTTATCCAGAAAAAGTACCAGATGGATCTTTTTCACAAGTGTTTGTCTTGTTCAGGAGGAGGGTTTTTAAAATTTTTCGCTGGATGACTCTGTGTTCCACACTGCTTATTTTAGCTCATATTTTATAAATTTTTGTTCATGTGCCAAGAGGGCAAGACAGGTGCATTTCAGATATTGCACTGGAGATAAATTAAATAACTATTACTTGAAAAAGAGGGCACTGACATGAGCTTTTTGGAAATACAAAAAACAAAGAATCTAACAAATTTCCAACATTTTGAAGGCATACAGAACATTTTATTTTTAATGACAAGCAGATCAGTCTCCTGTAGTCCGATCTTGAGGCAGCTCAGCTGCATGAGAGTGATTCAGGAGGGTCACTTCTGAGTCAACTCCACCAGTCCGATTGCTTTAGATCATCTCATAACCCCCAGGAAACCTGCATCAGTAACGAACCACAGCACAAACCCAGAGCCCCCAAGGAACCCCAGGCACTGCAAATGGGGAAAAGAAAAAATTTTTCTTGGCCCTTTCCAGGCATTGCGATAGGAAAATGCTGCAGAAAGGGAAGCACATATTTCCAAATGGAAAAGCCATTAATGAGAACAGTCTGGCCCTAGGACTCGTGAACGGATCAGAACCAAAGGGAGTGACATCGGAGCCGGCGTCTCATTGCTGCGAGTGAGAAACCAGCCCGGCTGCACCACGAGATTAGAAACACACGGAGCATCAGTGAGCCCCTGGGGGACAGCAAACCACTTCAAGCCACAGATGAGAGATAAAAAAAGAGACAAGCATGGAAGGGACAGTCTGACAGTCCTTTCATCACATGCTGGCACTGAGATGGACCCAAAGAACTTCAGAAAGGGACACGAACACCTGCGCTGGCTACTCTGCAGCACCACAAGGACCTGTGTGTGGATCCTGGGGCTGAGGAAGCCAAGAAGCTGTGTCCTTGTGCCGGAAACAAGCTACGTGCAAGGACAGAAGCAAGAGACAAGTCAATGAGACTGAAGAGGATTATTCCCTCTCCCCAAGAGTCCATCGGTAAATACAGGTTTTCCTGCAAGCATACTGCCACTTGGGGTGATAGCTTTCCTTCCATTGTATTAAAATAGCTAACCAATTTGAAACAGAAGTCAAATTTCCAAACACATGCACAAACACACACCAGGAACACATTGACACTTCAGAAAACAGGAGTCAGGGTCAGATGACACTTGGGCTCTTCTGAAAATTTCCTGCTGGAGTCTTTCAGACTGTAAAACTACCCTGCAATAATTTGAACACTCCAGGCGGAAAAGCCAGCTGCTTCCCTAGGTCAGCCTGAGACCTGCTCTTGAGATCCTTCACTTGCTCACCCAAAATAATCATATTCTTGGGGAGGAGGATTTCACTGCCTTCCCCAAGATACAGAAAAAGATCAGTTTGTGACTCCCATATGCCAATGGGAGGTTCCCTGTCTGCACCAGCCTCTGCTTGCATGAAGCTCTGTTTTATGAGCCTGAGAGCATTGCTTTGAAGGAGGACAGAATGGGAATGAGAGACCATAAATCACTTGGGAAGAGAAGTACGTGGCTCTCCGGACACACTCAGTCCTACACCCACACTCTTCTAGTGTGACACCAATGTCAAGAGAAACTGTGCCTTTGGCAGCCTAATCTAAAACAGAATCCTGTGAGAAACAGCTGGATAATGCCAGGGTGAGGGACTGGGCTCCCACCACCTCCACCCTTCAAAATCCTACTGCAAAAATCACAGATCACCCTGAGCTACTCCACCAAATGCCTCAGTGCTCTGATGCCCAAATCCTTACTCCCTCCTTGCACCCACCACCCTCCCATCCTCCGAGGCTGCAGCAGTGAACCCTGCACACAGCAGCAGCCAAGAAACAGTTTTGCCTTTGCAAAGGAATCAATTCACCATAATGTAGTAATTTCACACTCTGGTAATTAAAAAGCTTAAGCTCCAACTCACACTTCAAGCTTTTGCTCAGATGAGAGAAAAACTTACAAAAACAGTCAGAGCCATCACCAGAACCACCCCTGTGAAAGGCCTAATTCCCTATATTGCTTTAATTAAAAGTGGATGAATAGCAATCCCTCAAGCCCAGAGACCTTTAAGAGAAATAAAGTCAATCTATAGGCTTATGAAAATAAAACAGGAGGATGGAAACAAACACAAAAATCCTGCCAGTTTTAGGGCTTACCAGAGGATTATAACATCTGGACTCTCTTTTCAAGGGGAGGTGAACCGAGAAATGGATGGTGCAGAGAGGACACAACCACCCCTTGAAGTGAGTATCATGCACAGGGAGCTGTTGATGGGAGAAGAGGAGCAGAAATCTGCAGAGAGGCAACAGCCTTGCCCACACATTTTTGTCTTCATGGCTGCCTGGAGGAACACTCCTATCTGCTGACACCACAGAACAAAGGATCTGGTTTAATGGCAAAAAAACAAAAACGGGCCCAGGGGAGAAAATCCAAATAGATGATGAGTATAGCTGACCTCCAGTGAAACAGAGAACAAGTTGAGAGGAATAATATAATCCGTAAAAGCTAAGTATTTATCATTGCTCTTACAGCAAGAGACCACCCTGCTCCAGAGGACATCTGCAAACAGATGTGAGCATGGAGGCTTTTAACACAGCAATACCACCAGTCAGGGAATAGGTAACTACAGAAAGACTTTACTGCTGCAGTATTTGAGTGCTATACAATGTTCTATGGATTTATTCTTCTACTGAACGGGGAGACACGGCAATTCTAGTTTGTCTCTCTTTTTCCCCAATACAATATGTGCAGAGAGTCTGGGGGTAGATTTGGACCCTCTTTATTCTACTTGAGCCCCCAGATCTCCTATTTCCTATTTGCAAAGAACTTCTGGCAGTGGGCAAAACTAGTGAAACAACTTGGGCAGAATTAGTAACTAAACATGGGCTTACCTGGTGATTCCCAAGTTCACACCCCATAGCAGGGGGGTAGAGAGAAATTGAAACCAAGCCCCCGAAGTGGGCTCCAGCCCCCTGCACCTGGTCCCAGGTGCCCAGGATAAGCCTGCATGGTAATGGGTGCTGGGTGTCATCTCGGGTTTTGCTGGAGCAGTGTCGACACATGCACGCACACAATGAACCAAACTCAATTGCTTTTCCACTCGGGCCAGAGAAAATGAAAACCTTGTGAAAGTTGCTTTGTCTTAGAAAGAAAGCAAGTTTACTTTGCTTAGCTTTATTACAACTTAGCCTTCTTATCAGTTTGATTTCATTCTAAAGTAATTTTAAACCCTAGTATCATATAATCTGGCAGCTACAGTGATGGGTTTTGCACAGAAAAACACAGGGAAAAGGTTTTCAAAAGCGCTCAGTCTCGCTGTGACTGCTCCTGCTGAAGTCAACAGTAAATCCAATGATACCACTGGGAGCAGAGGTCAAGGCTGAGCAGGCTTGACACTACAGAAACTTATGGGTGGGATTTTCAATCTCTTCAAAACCGATTACTAATAACAAAGTATATTAAAAGTAAAGAGCTAAGTTGTGACCCTGAAAATATTTACATATGTGCCTAGCTCACAGATTGTAAGTAATTACAGGAGGCCTGATTTCTCTCACTTTCTTTAATGAAAGCCAGGAATAAGGGCCCAGATGCGTGGAAAACCTTGGCTCACGGAGAGGGTCAGTTACAACGACTTTGGTGGAATTACTCATGCTCTGCAGAGACTTTGAGCACAGGCATGCACACAGCAAGACTTCTTAGAAACACCAGGATCTTCCTAAACCCTCAGCCACACACTGACATGCAAACACACCAAATGTGAGACGGGACTTTTGGGGCTGTGATGGTGCTGGATAACAGCATTAAAATCCACTGTCTTCTAATCGACTGTAGCGAAACTTGGACCAGAAAATGAAGGCTAGTTAAGAAAAACTGGAGGGGTGTGTGTGTTTTATTATTTGTGCAGATCTGACATTGTGACATGAACTAACCTAACTTCAAAGGATGAAACATCATTGTTACAAAGCATTGCATTGAGTATAACCATTTCCAGGCTATTATGCAAGCCCAACTGAAATAATATTATGGGTACAGGATTATTCTTGTCCTGTATTAATCCCAAGAGGAAGAGGGATGTGACTTATTTCTCATCCTGACAAATCATCTCAAGACACTGCTGAATCAGACATGTTTGCAGCTTAAGAGGAAATAAGTAAAAACGTTCAGCTTTTATTGCTAAGTTTGAGGATTCATTAACAGAAATTTAAAACTAAACCTCATTTACATCCCCTCATTGTTCACAATATAAATCCTTAGACTGTGTAGTTACAGTGGAATGAGAAAAAAAAAAAAAAAATTTAGAGGAGGTGACCTTCCCAGCTATTCGTTTCCAGGCAGTTTCACTCCCAGGTTCCTGCACAATACAGCAGTCTTCCCTGCAAATGTTTCAGGGGAAATGCTTTACTTGCATAAAGGCTGCAACTGTTCCCACTGAAGTAAAGCCATAAAACTATTGCAGTTGAACCAAAACCTGATAACAGCTTAATGGCATAAAGCAATATTTGGACTAAATTGAGCCTGATCATATCACTCTAAAGTTCTTTTCCAAGTTAAAAGGCTTTTATTTATAGTCTTTACTTACACCCAAGAGACTTTGACATATTTTAACTAACCTGCCTTCCTTGTCTTCTTAACCTTGGTCCCTTTCCAATAAAAAAGATGTCATCTGACCAGGAATGGGGTTTGATTTCCAGCAGCAGAATTAACCCACAACAAATCCCTTGTGTTTATTCACTGAGTGACGGTGCATGTTGTGGGGAGTGAGCTTAGCCAGTATTTCCTTGATGAAAGGAGTGGAGGGCAACAGGCTGGAGTTACCTCTCCTACCACATCAACCACTTCCATGAAACAAATCTTTGAATCCCATCTATTCCAACTCTTCTGGTTTCACAGACAGCACTGAGAGAGCAAACTACAGCAAGACCCACCAGTGGACTGGTGTCACTCATACTGGGACTCATTTAATCTCCTCACACACGTCACCCCATGCTGACAGTCACCTCAGGCTGCTGCACTGCAGAAACATGGCTTAGACTGTGCAATCCTGGCTACAAACATGAACTGGACAAAGCAAAGGACACCACAGCCTTCCCTTCATCTGCTGGGTACACACAGGACGGGCTTCGGAAATGCCCCAGTGGTCAGATACCACTGCAGCCACCACCACAGCCAAGGGGGGCTAATGCAAGGACAACTCAGCAGTATTTAAAGACCAAAGAGCGTCAATTCACCCCCTCTTTGGCAAGAATGGAAAAAATAACATTTTTGCCTAGAGTGAGGGAAAGAAATTGAAAACAAGCATTATATCAGGTTGAACAATGCTATGACCACAAAAAAAGCCTTTTCCTGTCTCTGAGGGTCTTTTTTTTGACTTTTGTCCAAGGGTCTTTTCAACCAGATCCAGTGATGTGCCTCTGAGTTCCTCCTCTGCTCACAACATAGTTCATGTCTGCTCCAGACCTGGCTGGTGGTGGGCGTGTGACGTGGTGATGGCATCACACAAGATGCTGCAGTCCCCAGATCCTGAACACCTCAACTGCCTGCAGCAGCATTACCCTGGAACGCTTTGTGCCTTCATCTCCCAAACACCCTTTCCATGGCTGCTCTGCTCTCTGGGAAGGAGCAGAGGTACCAGTTACTTCACTAGCAGGGGTATCTCACTCCCTTGGCTTTGTCAGACTTTGTTAGACCAAGAAATGGGAAATGAGGCCCAGGCAGGTGATTCAAGCAAGCTCTGAGTGGTCCAGCAGCAGATCCCTGGCTATAGGATGCAGCAGGGAGCAGGTGGGTCAAGCAGGGCAGTACCACACTCCAGCAGAGCAGCTTTTGCTTGGCAGACAGTGTCCTCCTTCCAGCTGCAGGCAGCCTGCTGGTGGCTCCCCCAGCCCCTGTCACCACGTGCCAGAGCCAGCAGCAAGCAACCCCTTTTCTCCCAGACCCTGGAAGAAGACGGTGGCTGGGACATTGTGCAAGAGTAAATATTTACGTAGCCAGGGCCTTCCTTCCCCTGCCCTGTATTTTCTCCCCTTCTTAAAATGTCACAGATCAGCTGTTTCCATAATTGTGCAGGAAATGAGTTCCCTGCTGGCTGGCAGCTTAACACTCACGTGTGCTGGGTCTGCTGTAGCTGCACTGCTCACCTCTGCTGCTGGCCCCTGCATCCACCCAGGATCTTCGGAGGATATGGCCAGAGGGGAAATGGGACAGTCAGGGACGTGGCCGCAGAGCTGCCTGTGATTGCGGCAGTCCTTCTCACAGCTGCAAGCTTAGAGGAACCCCTATTCCCTGGTCCACGGGTCAGATCAGGATCCCAGGAGACCCGACACTCTGTTTATGCCGCTTCAGAGCAAACATCCAAACCAGACTAACAGAGTTTCCTGCCTGCACACAGCGGCGAGCGCACTCAGGAAATTCAGGCATATTTCAAGCTTGCAACTTTTTCTTTGTTCTTCGGACAAAGCCTCGTTCACTGGAGATGTTGCTAAAAGGATTATTATCTATAGGAGACTTCTTTTCCCAAGAGGAAATCTGCATTTGCTGTGTTTTGTAGGAGGCGGGATTAACACGGGAACATTCTTCCTTCTGCTCTCCGCATCTAATGATTTAAATAGACCAGCCATGACGACACTGCCCACTGGGAAAAGGCCCAAATGCCTTTCTCCTGTACTCCGGTCTGATGGTTTTACTCCTTGCCTGAGACGATACCCAGCTACCCAGCGTATGGCGAGAAGAGTTGGAAGAATTTGGTGGGAATCACATCTAACGGTGCACTCAGTGAAAAAATGAAGTCTGTCCACCAGCCCGAACACCAATAAAATCCCATCATGGGCAAACCAGACTGCAAATGTTTTGCTTATTCCAGGTCAGCCCAGTGCTGTTCAGAGCCCTGACTATAAGAAGCACCCTGCTAGTCCGAACTTGCCAATGCTTAGGATGTAAAAGCAGAAGGAATGTAATTTTCTGCTCTTTATTTAGAGGTGGCAAAACCCTGATAGAAAACGACATGGTGGAAGTGCTTAACTTCAGACCCACGGAAATTTGACGGCAAACATTAATTATCTCAATCCTGTGTACAAGCCTGAGGCCTGTATTAGCACCTCTCTGAATGGAAGAAGTTCAAGAGGACTGAATTTCCCACTTCTAGGACTTACTTTCCTTTCCTCATCTACCTACCCCTGGTTTCCTCTTTCTAATTCCTACATGATTTCCTTCTCTCCACCTCAGCTTTCCCTTTAAATGGCACTAAACTCTAAAAAAGAAACCCCACAGGGGAGTAGACACTGCCATGGGTTATTTCACTATAGAGAAAATAGATTAACTTTGGCAAATCCCTGCCTGCAGTATCCCCTCACTCTGCTCCTGAGTATAAAGATCCCCTTATGAGTAACGACAAACATGTTCATGAGAGCCTGGAAAAAGCTGCATTGTGGAGCAGGGAGGTCTGCAAACACACCACACTGGAGAACATCACCACCTAAAAAGCTCAATAGATAGAGAAAATAAAGTAGGAGAAATCAAGCAGCAAATTCCCAGGTTCATTGTTCCCAATCTACAGGAAAAAAAATAATCACAAACTATTTTAAGCATGTGAGTGTATAAATAAATCAGCTGGCCCAGCCAAAAGGCAAAGTGGGCTGAAAACAGATTCAAACATAGGTCTAGACTATTACTTAGCTGTGAATCTCAGCTGGGCTCTTCTCTCCTGTATTGCCCAGGCAACTTAAATTTGAACACAACAAAGACAAGATTAAGTAGATAAGTAATATCCAGAGGGAATATCTAGAGCCTGTGGGGCTGCAAAGCCATCTGAGTCTCTGGCAAGCTTGACTCCCGTGTTAAAAAGCACTTTCATTGTATGGGCCATTTGTTGATGGATTGTGGGAAAAAAGTCCGATTTGAGACCAGAGGGGAAGACAAGCAAACCCTTATATAAAGCCACCCTCTCCTCCGTCTGTGGGTTGAATGCAGAATGCTCTCAGACTTGCTACATACCACCCACTTTAGATTACAGACTTGCAGAGTTATTTTTAAAAAGTAATTATAGTAGTAGAGGGCACACTCATCTGGAACGGCTGCCTGAGGAAACGACGAGCCCAATGCAGCTCAAACTGCTTTTCAAGTCTATAATCGTGTTTATTTATTGCCTTTAAAAACAAGAATCAAAATCCGACTAATTTCTGAGTAAAAACGTCTGTATATTTCCCCAAGGAGTCCAGGCAGCTAGACTACACTGAAAACCTTCCCTGGCCTTTCAGTCTAGCATCCAGAGCTGCAAAAAAAATAAATAACCCCCATTAGCTCCAGCCTCAAGGAAACCCAGACCCAAACCCCTTTCCATTCTTCATTTTCCCTAGAAACTGTGGCTTGATCATTACAAAATCCTCATCAGGAGATTCAAGTGGTCTAATGAGAGACACATCATGTTTTGCATATGCTGATTTCTGCCCAGAGGTGGTTTCTGATTGAGCAAAACACAAGTTCTTAACCTGTGTGAGAAGAGTAGGTTTACAAGCCCCAGAAAAAGATTCCGTAGCTTTTTTCTATTCCAGCCCTTCATTTCAGCTGTCAGCTGGTGGATTTTGGATCTGGGTGCTGAGAAAGGACTCAGAAGAGACTGAGAGAAGAGGACTAGGTACTTGGGCAGATACTAGCATTATTTTTTTCCACTTTTTCTTCCTTTTGTAATGGAATCAGACCCTTGATTCATGCCCTATTAATGCCCAAAGACCTTCAGAAGGCCCGACCTCAGCATGCAAAGCCAGCAGCCCCCTGCACTCCAGTCCGTGGGGCTCCGTACAGCTCCCTCCTCAGTGGGCAGCTCTGAAAGCTGGCGCTGGCCATGCCTTTTCCACAGCTTTTTCAATAGGCAGCAGCCTTAGGGCATCCTATGACCTCATACTTGACGACTTGTCTTTCAACCAGAAAACACTTAAACACTAAAAATATCTCCACGGAGCCTAAAGAAAAGAATATGCCTGTTCCCCTCAAAATCATCAATCCTCCTGCTGCCCGGCTGAGGAACAGACGCTTCCTCCCGGCAGCCCCTGCTTTCCCTTCAAGCCCAGAGCCGACAGGAAATCCATTCTCCTCTTGTGAGAGACAGGAGATGAATTTTCCACAATAGCTCTCCTAGCAAGGCAGAAAATAGAAAGACACAATAGAAACCGTGAACTCAAACATTAGGAGCTGCTGAAGGGCAGCGCAACAGAATCTCGGCATCACCCAAGCCCTAAATAAGCTGGAGTGGAAAGAAGCCAAGGACCTGTTAGCTGTCTTGCTAACACAATATCCAGGCTCAAACATAAGTTGGTTTTAAACCTGGAAGCACTCTCCCCTTTCAGAGAACAGGCAGGAAAATGTAAAATACGTATACTAAAATGAAATTGCACTGCATTGTGGAATGGCCCCCAAAAAGATTTCCACAGCCCTTCAAGCCCACAGCATCTCAGGCCACAGTGCCAGGAGTCACCTCTCCACCCTCTGGCAGCTCCTCAGAGATGGGGACAGGGGACTGCAATGCTGCCTTATTGCAGGTGGTGGAAGGGCATGAGGGCAGAGCCCCTCTTTCTTCTGGGAGTTTGTTGCCTCATAATCAGAAAAGCACAGCAGAACATCTTGGTTATGGATGTTACACAGGTAAGGCTCAGCAAACCAGACATCTGAGACTCTGCTCTGTGTGTGTATGCCTATCATGCCTGTAAGACTACCCCTGCATATTAAAGGCATACTGCTTCAAATAACTTAATTCATATTTTAATCTAAAACATAAGATGTGCCTTGATAAAGAGAATTTGATCTGATCTCTCTTGGGTTTTTTAATCTTTATGTTACTTTTTGACTGGCTTTGAATTGCTGCAACACTGTTCATTTCTGAGTAGGTCAGAAATGAAATGCTGAGGAATTCAAAATTACTCCAAAAAGAAAGTTTAAATCACTTACTAATAACTTGCTGCCTTGGCTCAGACTGATGAAGGACAGAATAATCAAAAATTAAAGACATATCTGAAATTTGCACATAAAATACAGCTAAGAATTAGGACAGGGAATGCATTTCCTTCTAAATGCTCTTCTAGCAACCAGGTCTTCAAGGGAGAAAATAGCCTGCAATAAAAGTATCTCTAAAAGTTCTAAGGCTCCTCCTTGGCCAGTGTGTGCCTTACAGTCATCATCCCCCTGCCTCTCAAGGTAAATGTTGAAAGATATAAATAGATATCAGAATAAACNTTACAGTCATCATCCCCCTGCCTCCCAAGGTGGGCAGAATAAATGTTGAAAACACTTTCCGTGCACTGTACCCTGCTGAACTGCAGCACCTTTGACAAAATTACACGTGGCCAAATCCTCATTTTGCTGATCCTGGTGTCGATTTACGCAGGTGGAACATAACCGGCTGGATCTGAGGGTCAGCGCAGTGCTGGCTGTGGGAGGATGAACCCATCATTTCTGATCCAGCACATGATCTCTGAACAAAACACTGCTTCTCCTCCAGCTCGGAGCAAAACAAAAGGCGAAAAGCTGGAATATACAAAGCCAAGAGGGAAAAAAACCAACCCCGCTCACATCACCGTGGACGAAATCCTGCTGTTGCAAACTTACTGAAGCCCTTTTCCTCAGCTTCGTCTTACCCAAAAGACAGCACTGGAAAGGGGAGGGGAAAAAACCGAACCCAGGACCTCAAACCGAAACCGAAAAGCAGACAAGCACCTGGGATGCAGTTCATCGGCAAATCTTCCCCACTGCAGCCCGGGAGTGGCAGAAGCAGAGGTGAGGAAGGTCCCAGCCGGCATTGGCGAGAGGTTATTCCCCATCCTCCTGCATTGTGCAAAACGGGGAGGCTCCCGCCGGCACCCCCAGCAGCCCCAGGTATCTGGGCGGTGCTGGGACGGCCGCCCGCGCCCTCTGCGAGCGAACCTCTCCCTTCCGCAGCCCTCCTGACTCACACCTGGCTCACCCGCGGCTGGGGCTCGCTCCTCCGGCCCCGCTTTGCTGCAGGAACAGCCTCCAGCAAACCTCAGGCTGGGAGAGACTGGGGCTTCTCTGGGGAACCGGGAGCCCTGCCCAGAGATTAAGCAGGCAGGCAAAGCCCTCCCGGCAGGGATCAGCGCACCCCACTCCCACCCGCTGCTCCCGGCAGGAGCAACGCGTCACAGCTCTGGAGCAGACAACAGGGCCGAACTCGCACTACCAGGGATCTCTGCCGCCCTGAATTTGCTGCCTGTCCTTAAAACGCCTGAGAGGGATACACTGTGCTGCCGCTGCCCACGAAGAAGAAAGTCTCAGAGAACCTTCTGAGGTGGTGCCGGAGCATTTCTCTTCTCAGGGGCAAAGCAAGTCAGCGAGGCACAGCGGGGTGACAGCAGCTGGGTGACAGCAGCTGGGTGACATCTCATCCCCCATGCTGGCATCCCTCTCAGTGCCCTGGGACACAGCCACCAAGCTACACTGGCAGCACCTGCCCCAAAACGGATGATTTCCTCTTTCCTCAAGGGAGGAGTGGGGAAAAAGGAAGAGAGAAGGTGCCTCTCTGGTAGAGGCTCCCAAGCACTGGCGGCAGGGACTGGAGTCAGGCTGGAGTGTTGTTCCTCCAGCTGCCTGACCAAGCTGGTAGGGCAGCCTGCACTGTTCACCCTGCTCCGCTGGGATAGGACTCAGCTTCCCAAGAGTTAGGAAAACCAGGCACACAAAGCAGTCTCCTCGAACGGGATGTCTCCCTCTCCAGGCAGCATGGAAGTTGCAGAGCAGACACCCAGTGAGGATTTTCCCCTTCTGGCACATCCTGTGCAAAACCTCCTGTTTCTTCAGTGGGGGTCAAAAGTGGTTTGAAGTTAGGGATCAAGCTGGAATCTGTGTGGGAAGTGCAAGGGGCTGCCATCATCAATGGCCTGCCCTCCATGCCAAGCCCAAGTCTCTCTCCAAGGCAAGCCCAAGTCTGTCTCTCTCTGCAGCCCAGCAGGCAGCATGACACGATGATTTTGTGCCATTCAGCGCGCTTTCCCCGGGGCTGCACTTTAGAAGACACAGTGAAGCAAGAAGAGCTGACATCCCTCCAACTCCAGCTTTGTCTCCAGATGGCTCTCCCACTTAGTGCCAAGAGAAACGAAAAACAATGCAAGCCCTGGAGTCTTGGGTCAACCACTGCAAAACTGTTAATCCCAGAGTTGCATCGCCCTGTCTCTGCCATTTTCATTTGCCACTGTGGTCTCCAGAAGCTCAGCAGATGAGTCTGCTCCTTCCAGCTGAAATTCCTTCATTAATTACCTCAAGATCCCTGAAAAAGGGAGCCAAAATCCATAACCCCTTCTCTCTGCTGACACAGGTGTAAAAGTACCTGACAGGGAGGGAGCAGAACTACTTATCCACACTCCAAAGATCGTTCTTCAGATATGCAGCAGCAGAGGTGATGGAGAAATCGGTGTATTGCAAATGGGCTCAACCAACAGCCACACTGGTACATTCAAACAGCACCTTCCTTCCACGTCTTCTTAGAGCAACAAGTTTTCTTTGGTCTAGAAAGGGGTTTTTGCAGCAAATTTTATTTTGACTCTTCCACAATCTCCCTCCAAAGAAAAAAAAACCATACCACCAACTACAAAAATGCTCTCTGGCCAATCCACAGAATTTCTTATGCAGTTTTCTTCTGCACAGCCCCTCTCAATGCAGGATTTTGCAACATTAAAAAGGGAAATCAGAGAGAAGAATGAAAAAACTCATGGGAAGAAGATAAAATGAGGAAAGGAGATGAAAATATCACTTTTGCCCTCTCAGGATGGTTAAAAAAAAAATCACAAAAAAATTGAAGGCAAGGAAGTGACTCTCAAAAAGTAAAACAAAACTACAAAATTGTCCACAGGATATTTTCCACAGGACTACATGGCACTGATTATAATTCCCTTGCACCTCTTCATGGCACTGAAAGCCGTCCTTATATGTGTCCTTATTTGTGTAAGGGAGAAGTGAGGGTAAATATATTTGAAGAAAGAAATTGATGAAAATAAGATAAAGGTGTCTAGAGGAAATAAGAACTTCACTTTCCTGCTGCTGAACCCAGTATGGGCTCTCCTTGAGGGGCAAGGCTCTGAACTCCATTACATTTTCCTTGGTTTTACAGGTAAAAGGTTTCCAGCAAAGTCAAGCAGTAACTATTGTTGCAGGAGAGCACCGACAAACAGGAGTTGCAGGATGGAATATGCCAACTTCCAAAGACAGACCTGATGGGGGGATTTGTCCTACCCTGGAAGTGGCGTGGCAAACCCCGGGCACTCAGAACCCAGCATGCAGAGCCACTCCAGCTTGGCTGAATCAGGCCCACAATAAGCAAGCAGGACCGTAACATCTTCATAAAGTAGGATTTAAGTACAAACATCTGCCTTGCCATTTTTTAATTAAGGGAGTTTATAGCTAGGTATTCGTTTCCGTAATCCACGGCTCCAGCTGCAGAAATGCCATGTGTATTCTAATTATGGCAGCTAGTTTATTTAACGGAGTTTGACATTGTTTGACATTTAGCTGAGTCACCTTGTTCCTGGGTAAAGCAACAAGGGCTGTTCAGCAGTTCAACAAGAAAGAGGCAGAGATTCGATATCAAAAGTAGAACATATATCACAGAAATTTAAAATTAAATACAGCTGAGGTCTATTCTGTTCTGGCAGCTTCTCTCTTTGGGACACTAAGTCAACCCAAATGTTTTCCAGATATAACTCTTCCCCTCAAGGACATGTGGCACTACCATCTCCCTCATGTTCCTGGAGGGTGTGAAGGGTAGGAAGTGTTGTAATGGGCATATGGGGTTTATCTCATGCTCTGCAAATATCACACACACATATATCAGGACATCCATCATTAAGAGCTGCACAAAGGCTGAGCAGCAGCCATCTGCAGTCAGCCAACATTTTTCTAGGAGAAAATAAAACAGATAGGCCAGTGACAGTCAATACAAGAGGAACAAATGCTACCTGCAGACAGGATTTTCCTACAGCACCTCATGTGAAGCCATCTGCAGTCCTGTACAGTGCCTTCAAAGACCTCAGAATGCTTTCCAGTAAGAAAAGCAGGCCAGCAGTATCCATTCTTATCACAAAGAGGTTTCATAAAGTGATTTGGCTATGAGTTTGTTGGTGATACAGCTAAAAAGAGAGCCCACTCTTGGACTTCTCTCTTCATCCCAGATAGGACATGGATGGCAACACCACCTTCCTCTGGCTACAGAGTCTGGATGCAGCACGGAACACTGCAGAGAGCAAACCCCGGGCCTGGGACTGCCTTCCACAAGGTCGATGGAGGCTGCCAGGACACTGCCAGGCAGCTGTGCTACCCTGCTGTGGCTCTGATGCTTGTGTAGTATTTGTGCTGCTGCTTTCTAAGTCCCTGCTCCCCAGTAACCTTGGAGCTGTGCTCACCACAAATCTGGAGCAGCTGCTTTGCCTGCAAATAGTGTTGGGGACCGCAGCACGCTCCTGGAGAGGACTAAGCCCTCCCATCCCGGCTTCTCTTCACAGACCTTAAGGGAAGAGCTGGGATCTCCTTTTTATAGCGAGACACAGAACAGACCTTTTAACAGGCTGAAAATACTCCATTTATCCTGGCAGGCAGTGCAGCGAGCCAAACTTTAAGCCAACAGCCAGAATCGTGCAGTCAGACAATAGGGAGCTGGCCAAAGCCTGCACTTCCAAGAGCACGCTGTGGTCTGGCTCATCTTCCCCATGCCATCCCTGCAGCCCCTGCTGGAAGAAGCTGTGTAGAAGTGTGTGCTGTTACCCTTAGGACAGGATATCCATCATGTCCAGGCCCTCTACAAAAGGTGTCAGAGGGACAGTGGCTCAGGCCAAAAAGATAAGTAAATGTCTTTTTGGCCAGCATTGCAGAAATCCCTATTTGCATTTAACCTTCCTTCAGTTTCCTGTCTATTGCAGGGGCAACTCCAGTTATTCATTCCTTTTTGTACACTAACAGTGTCTGCAGAGCCACAGCATCCAGAAATGACAAAGACTGACTCCGGTCCCCCGAGGTCTCCCAAATGGTGGCCTGGTTGCTCCAGAGCTCAGGCTGCCTGGTTGCACCCAAAGACACAGCCCTCCAGAAGCCATCAAATCCCTTTGTGTGACAGGGCATGAGCCAACCCGAATCTGAACAGCTGATGCAAGATCCCCTGAGAGCCCTAAACACCACGCCAGCTATTTTAGGAGGAGGTGCAGGTCTGGTGTCACAAGGCTGGGTGTACAAGCTCCCAGGGAAAAGGGATTTATAAGAATGGTCACAAAAAGTACTAGAGACAGTAGCTGGAGAACTGCAGTCTCCAGCTGCTCTCACCCCTCTTATTTAGGGCTTTCCCCACAGCATTACCTGGTAGAAAAGGAATGATTCTTTGCTTGGGATCTTTCTGGCCTCCTTCAATAGGGAACTTGTCCAGAAGCTGCATCTGCAAAGGAAGCACAAGAAACATCTTAGGGGGAATCATGGACCGCCTGCATAGGGACCAGGGGTTCTCTTGGTTTGTGTGTGCTTTAAGACAAAAGCAACTGCAGGAATTACTTTGTCTTGTTGGAGGGGAGCCTGTACTTAAAAAGCTATGATACAGTTCACTCCAAGAAAGGGAGGGCAAGTTTCTGGCAGCACAGAGGAGCTGGGATAGGGTCCAGGCAGACAGCTGAGCCTGGCCTTGCTGTCATTCTAAAATTAGGATCCCAGTTTTTGCTACAAAACACACACCTTGTTTCTAATACACAGCCTGCCTGTGCTGATGTAGCAACAGGTTTTACCTGTCCATCTGACAGGCCACCCTCCTGGCTAAAAATGCTGTTCAAGCAGGCAGATTAAAGCATATCTAATAAAACACCTGCTCTGCTTTTATGGCAGAGCCAGAAAGACCCACTGCCCTGGTCCAGTAAGAAAGAGCATTCCTGTTCTCCCAGGGAGACAGAGATGGGGTTTTGGGAAATATCTTCCACTGCAGTCCCTACATGGAGGACAGCAGGCAAGGAGGCCTCAGAGAACAAGACATCCCACAGAACGCCAGTCCCATGAATGGCCTGAAATCACAGCTCAAGGTGGGCGTGCTCTCAGCCAAGTACCCTTTAGCACATGGTTTCCTAGCCTAGGAAAGCTGCATGCTGATCTGACATTCCTAAAGGGGCCCTATGATATATCCTTGGGTGATGAGACCTGATGGACCAGTGCCACTGAGGCTGAAGACCAGCTGAAAGGCCCCAGACAGCAAGATGCACCTGCTCCAGTGACACCAAAAAAGACCAACTCCAGCCCTGAAAACTGCTAGAGCCTCTCATCTCTCCCATTCACCCTCTGCAACATTTTGCTCTCATTCAGCACATGGTGCTCCCAAGTAGAGACCCAAATCTTCACATTCTGTTTCATTTCTCCCCATATTTCGATTGCATGATGTCTCTATGATGCTCTATGTCCCCTCCCTTCTCAGAAGCCCTGGCTCCCTCGTGCAGGGGGAACTCCAAGGCTCCTGCCAGCCCCAGGGCTCCTTTCCAACAGACCAGGAGAAATGTCATTCAACTCACAGTCCACAGCCCCTGTGATCTCTGAGGAAGGCAAGGAAGGAAAAGCAAGCCGTTGTGTTACTTGCCCTTGCCCTATCCCCTCATCTCAACTGGATCAATACAAATACCCAAAGTGGCAGCAAGAGCTGGGGAAAGGGAGGGGATACTCGTCAATCAGCATTTAATCTCATCAGTGCTACACATCCAACAGGGAGGCTGTGCGAGTTAACAGCGGTTTTGCTAGCTCGACAGATTTCCTTTTAAAAATATTTTTTTGCTAACTTGGGGAAAAAACAGTCAGAAATTTTTTTTTTTTTTTTTACTGTTTTGTTTTAAGCACGCAGAATCCTTCTCGTCTTCCACTGCACACGACATCTCCAGCGTTTTCACCATATGGCACAGCAAACCAAAGATCAAGAGGAAACTCGGGAGTAGAAGGAACATCTGTGCAGGAGAAGAACTTAAAAGATCCCACATGTTTCCCCATCAGGGAGCCAGCCTGGTAAATAAATAGACCATGGCTTTGCGGATTGTTAGCTAACTCGCTTTTCTGCCTACGGAGACACGTTTTTTTATTGAAAATGGGAAATTTTGTTTTCTTGTAGGTAGAGCTCTGGATGTCTGAGGTCAGGCACGGGCAGGAGCTTCCTTCAAAGAAGAGGGGAAAAAAAGGAGGGGGAGGGAATCCCCACCTACTGACTTGAAGTTTCACTGTTGCTACACATTTAGCCAGGAAGGCAATTCTCACTTTACTATGCAGTGACTGATTGAAGCTGGAACTGATACAGTCAAATTCCCATGATTATTCTTGGAGTTAGATTAGCTTGGCTAATACAAGCCTTTTTAACCACATCAAGAGAGCCACAAAGTGTATAACTTAGTGCTATTTATCTAAAGGGTGGATATCAGCAAAATAGATACAATAAACTGCAGCTGGAAGAGTTTGGCTAAACTTTCCTGGGCTACACTTTCCACCCCAGCTTTTGCCTTCACTGGGAGGGTCTGGATGGCAGGGAGCTGGGGGAGGCAGGGGCACTGTGGAAGCCATGGATCCTTCAGGATGTTAAAGTCAAATAAAGTGCAACAGAAGCAGGGAGCCTTCCTCAGCACTTCCCTGCACCCAGTTCTGCCATTCAAAGCCAGTGCAAGTTAAAGTCCTATAAAAGCAGGATTCTGTATCCTGCCACCCACAGAGAAGGATGCAAAGTGGAAGATGAGGAAGAGATGTATACAGGAGAAAAAAAACATCAGTGGACCCGAATAAAACATCCCAGATCTTCCAAAGATGATAGGGTGTCCTGAGTCAATGCCTAACATCCCCAGTCAGCCCAGCTCTGGTAAAAGGAGACAAAAGGAGTAGCTGGGAATGAAGAAAGTTAAGGGCTGGACTACCAAAACTCCTCCTGGTAGGCACAGCCCCTTCCTCACATGATTAACAGACAAAGACCAATAAACAGATTTTCAGTTCTCTTAATTAGATGTCTGCAGAGCATCTGAAAGTCAAAAACTCTTTTGTCTGTGACAAATGTTTTTCCATTAAAGGAAGATATTCTTGTTATAACTGCAAATACATATATGATTGATGAAAAAACCCTTCACTTAATGCCCCAGGTTAATCTGCTCAGACATGGGCAGTCTCCACAAGTTGTTGCTCACATCTTTGGTATATGACAGTTAACTTAGGGACAAAGTTTGCTAAATCAGAAAGCAATTCTGTCACCTGGAGTAAAATCATCCCAGTATGAAGGCAAAGAAGGGAAGTCTGGATGCAGAGTCCCAAAGAAGTGAATTAGGGATGTAGTTGGCTTTGGGCAGACAAGAAAACATGGCTGGGCAGTGCATTTTGGCAAACCTGGAGGAGCTCATTTCATCTGCTTACAATGAGGAGGAGCCTCCAATTGCATGACTGGTGTAGTGAGCAGAAAGAAACCTGTTACCATGTCCCTGTATCACAGGGTGGAGGATCCGTTTGGAAACAGGCAGGGTATATGGAAACCAGGAAGTGAGCTTTCCATCCATTCAGGCAGCACGTCTGGAGTCAGGCTGAACAAACACATCCCACTCTCACTTCTGGCACAACAGATGCACGTCCACGACTAACTCACCACCAAAATTGCCTCTCCAGTCTTTGTCTCTCCAAACTGCTCTGAGTTTGCTGACATCTTTCCTACCCAAGTGCTGCACAGTCCTGCCTTGTGTTCCAAGCACCTTCCTTCTTGCTTCTGCCCAAAACTCCTTTAGAAGACCTGCTATAAAACCTTGTGGTCCAGATTATCACTTTCTTGCAGTGGTCAGCAAATCATCATTAAAAATCAAGGGAATTACTCATGTAAGTTGCTGCTCATTAAAATGAGAGCAGACTCAAGAGCGCTGCCCCACTCCACTCCTTTCTCTTTGCTCTGTGTACATAACCATGAAATCACTTGACTTGCAAGAATGAAATAGGAAGATTTCAGAGTATCAACTCAACGACTTCCCCAGGCATCTTCCTTCTCATGTCTTCTGCTGCAGGCCACCTTTACTTAAAATGTAAACATGTCATGAAGAAAGAGGCACTCCTGCACACAAGAACCATTTAGGTTTGCCAGATAACAGCATCTCTGGTCATTTCACATCAGTTCTGCTGTGAAAATAAGATTCTGCCCCTGTCCACCTCGCAATGGTAACACCCGGTTAAAAATCTTAATAAAGAAAAAGAAGTGCCCTTTGAGATGCTACAAGTAGCATCTCTGAGGATGAGAAGTCAAGCATCTTCCTGCTAATTTATTTATTACATTTTACTTATCTTGGTTAAATTTTCATGAAACATTTCTTTCTGCTGCAGACATAAGGACTTACAGCACCCAAGAATAAGGGGCAACTTCTCTTTTACAGGAGAGGCTTTTACTCTGCTACAAACCAGCCAGTGCAGGGGACATGAACATATAAACTGTTCAATGGCTTGATCCTGTGGCATTTGCCAGCGGGAACTTTGTTCCTGTTTTGGTTTTGAGGCTTTGGAAGTTTGTGTCCAAATCCAATTCCCTGAAATAAATCCACTGAGAGAGTTACCTGACCTCCACCTATGCCTCATACCACAGAGTATAGATGGGTTCTTGCTGGGCTGTTGGTTCCTCCCCTTCCTTCCTTGCAGCAGTTCTAACTCCTCTGGTCAGAAGAACGAAGTTCTCCTCTTAATATGAGCAAATGAGGACACCCACATAAACGCTTAGTGTGGAAATCTTTCTGGTTCCTTTTCAAGTGGATGCAAGTTTGCCATGTGCACAGATAAAATTAAAGCTCCACAGGAGGTCAGCACTGCAGTCACGGGGAGATTTATTTATAACACAAAGATCCTGAGGATGACTTTCATGCAAGCCCCTTATGCTGGCAAGCAAAATGACATCCACTGCTGCAAAATGATAAAGGACTCTGACCTTCTACAGAGAGAGACGAAGCCTCGCTCCCGTTCCAGTGTATAATTTACTTGTGTCCCAGAGAAAGAGCAGTTGAAAATCAAACCATGACCAAGAGCAGCAGAGTTTTTGCAAGGTGCCCCTAGAAATCCCAGCTTGCCACCTTACTCTTGGCCACTCAAATGGCCAAGACTACAATTCTTCCTGCACTGAACGCCAAGAGGCACATCAGCTTCCCTTTTTCCAAGTGCTTATCAGAAAATGCATTTTTCATTAAAAATGAAGCAAGCTGACAATAACTTTAATTTAGACACTGCTGGACTTGAAAGGTGTAGTATATGAAGACAGTCAGGCATCAGGCACATCCCTTCTCACAAGACTGATCTGATCTCAGAGTCGCAAGGAGGAAAGAAGGGCTACAGACAGCTAGGAGATGGGGTAGAGGAGAGGAGGCATCTGTGCATGTATAGGGTTATGGGGTTATGTGCACACTTCTAAGAGAGTCTGCCAAAGAAACTGGAAGAAAAGCAAAGATACTGCTAGGGATCTAGTGATGATGGAACTCACACCCTCAGCAAGAGGGGTTAAGGGCATCTGCAAATCAAAAAAGATTGAAAGTCCCTATTGCAGATAACACAAGTTTATATGAGAAGGAGAGGTAAGATACCAGAATAGGAGTTATTAATTAAACCCCTGAGGAGCTGCAGTAATTTCCTTTCATTTTGAAGTTGGAAACCAGCTGTGCTGCTTGCTGACAGGATTGATGGTTTCAACATCATCAGCTATATTTTGAACTATAAACCATGTGATCTGCAAGAAAGGGAATGGCCAGGATGGGTTTGAATTCTGTCGTCTGCCAGAGTTTTCCAGGGGATAAACCTCTCTGCTCCTGCCTCTGCGTTTGCACCTGCAAAATGTGAGACAGATCTCAGGTACGTGGCGTGAGATTTAATCAAGAGTCATCAAAGGCTCTGAGCCTTCTGCTGCAGAGCAGGAGTCAGAGACTGAATTCAGAGGAGCTACACTCATCTAAATCCAGCAGGACAGAAGCAAATGAAACAAGTATTATCGGTGGTTTACAGATACAATTATCCTCTCATTTGTGGGCTTGTTCATCTATAGTATATTCCAAATCCTGGTTAACCAGGGAATCCCAGGAGGTCTTTCAGTTAAGGAAGATGGTTGGCCACCATTTCCAGGGAATGGATCTCATGCTAATAGGTAACATATCAACATTTAAATATCAGCAGGTGAAAACAAGCAAGAGAGTGGAGAACACAAGAGCCCATCTTAAAGGTCTTTTCCAACCTAGTTCATTCTGTGATCTCCAGAGATTCACCTTCTACATACTGGTCTAGAGAAGATAATTTCTTCAATTGTTTGGTTTTAGAACAGGTTTTCTGCTAAAGCTAAGCAATGGAGCATCCATGACATAAGTGGAAGGACCTGATTTGCTCCAGCTCAGGACCATACCTGCTGAGATCAATGACAGAAGGAGATGCATGGCAAGGAATGAAACCTCTGCTGCTGGGGCAGATCCCTCTACAGCATACAGCTGTTAGAGAACTTTCTCTAGATTTCTCTGAGCTTCTTTATATTTCTCCTCTGCTTCACCCTCTCACAGGAACAACAAACCAGTTCACTCTCACAGCCACAAGACAGCAGGAGGCCTGCTTAACTCCCACTCCTTCAAAATTGGCCAGAACAGAGCTGTTCCTGAGCATAACACCAACCAGGAAAAGTTTGCAAAAGATCTTTGGGTAAGGACGTAGAACAGACAGCTCAGGGGAGCTCATCTGTCAGCTACTCACACATAGAACTGACATCTTGCACAACAGAAGGAGGTGAAACTCCATCTCTTCCTAAAGCAGTAAAGGGTTCCACAATGCAGCAGCAATAACTATATCAGGCAGCCAGTGACACTGGCTCCCTTGTGGTGTTACATGATGCCACAGCATGCAAGAGTAGTGCAAGAATTCAATCCCTGAGAAGCAGCAGCAACTGCTTTCCTTTTATTTTGAAAGAAAAAAAAATTACAGCAAAAAGTCATCCGGATAACCAGCTGACATGCCTGACAATTACAGCATTATAGGATATGTTCTGAATTAAATATAGTGCAATCCGTGAGAAAGTCAAACAAAAGCAGGAAAATGCATATAAAATAAAGGGAACAGACATTTACAGCATGGTGTAATCCCCAAAGGGAAAATGCCTTTCTCAGGTCTGAAAATTTCCACAAGAAATCTTGGAAATCTTACAAACCTCTCAGTATCCAACTAAAACCACCAGGGGAAGAGAAGGCGGGGAGCAGAGACTGGGGGTCTTTCCCCAACACGATCCATCAAAAGAGGGAATGCTGTATTTTTCATAAAGAAATGCAGCTTTCTCTAAAGGCTCTGCAGAATGAGCCCAGCGTTTGTGGCTAACACAGACTGGCAAAACATTCTGAGGTGCTGGTTTGGGATGACAGAGGCACTTGGTGCATCTCTGAAGAGCTTCTCAGAAAGCCCACACTGTCCTTTCACAGAGCAGCTATTGAAGTCTCCTGCCAGAAGCATTTTCTTTCCCCAGTGCTAAATTAAACTGGCCTCATCCAACTTAACCACACTGGAAGATGCTTGGACAAAGGCTACTTCATACTTTTCCATCTATCCATGGTGATTATATGTCCCCTGTTACTCTGATATCGACAGAGGATTTGTCCCGACAGCATCCCTGGGAAGTAAGGCCATACCACAATGCCTGTTTTAGAGAGATGAATGCTGCAGTTATGTGGCACCACAGGGTCCTGCAGAGATGTCAGAGCCATGCTGATGCTATGCCCCATCAGGTCAATTAGCTTCTGGGGAAGGCTCATAATTTTGTGATGGGGTGCAAGCAACTTGCTGGATTCTTTTCCAGAGCTGGCACATCCAGAGCCAGCCCAGGTGCTCAGGCTGCACAACCTAGGCATGTTCTAAAAGGCTCACTGCAGGTCACAGGAAAGTCTGTCTGGGAAGAAGAGCTAACTTCAAATGAAGAGCATCTTTCTTACATCCTGCAATTTTTTGTCCTTACAAAACCCACAGGCTTTAAGTGTTCCTTCAGATTGCACATAAGCAGGAAGAGACCAGCGTGTCCCAGTGAGAGATACTGCAGCAATAGTGCCCTTGGACACTCAGCTCTGGCCTTCAGACAGCAGAACTGCATCTGCCAGCACTGTCAGAGCAGAGGTTCCAGTTCTAAACACAATGGCAAGTCTAAGAGCTTCACTGAAAGGGAGCAAAGCACCAAGGTCACTTCCATTAATCACTACTTCCTCCATCACTTGGGCATTTAAAAATATATTTACTCTCTATCCTTCTTTAAATTTCAACCCTTTCAAGCCAATGATTGAAATACAGTGTAGCCCCACTAAGACTTTAGGGTTTATCAGTTCACTAACCTTACCAAGCCACTCTAAAGGCCTCACAATGCAAAAACTGAGTGTGCCTGCCCTAAATTCATGCCAGTAGGAGCAGCTCAACTCAGCTTAGCCCAGCACAAATGCTGGACAGGGTGGTAGGAGGCTGCAAGGCTTCGAAAAACCCTCTGGTCCTTAAAAAAAACCCTGGCAGCAGCATCAAACACTGCATTGCAGCTGCAAGCAGGGTGCTCGAGAAGGCATCCCAAAAGCAGCACAAGGGCCATTAGCAGAGTGCTGTATTAATTGCATCCTTACTGTTAGCAAAAACACACACCAAATATTGTCAGCATGATTTACAGGCTGTTTTGGTTTTACCTCTGTTTTGTTTAGTGCTGTCAGATCATCCAGGGAACCAAACTCCTGATCTGCTCTGTAACCTGACATATTTAGGATGGCATCTTGTGGGAACAGGGGCTGGCTCTTCATTAATGGGTCCCCTTGTTTGCCTGTGTGACTCCTCCTGGGTTCAGGCAGTCCCCAAAAGGGATGTCAAGAGCTGAAGAATCACACTGGTCATGCAGTGCCCTCTTCTACCCTTCCTTACTCCTCCCTCATAAAGAGGTAACAGTGGATTTTCATGGGTGTTTTAGGCAAGGACTACCCAGCCAGCCAGACCCCAGCTTTCCAAAATGATTTCATCTGAACTGGTTCAAAGCCTGGCACAGAAACTCTCTGAAACCAAATTTATACACTGAATGGTAATTGAACTTGCATCCACAGAATCTGTCCTTAGAGAGTCTTCTAAGTTGCTCACACAGTGCTGACCATAATTTTAATTAAACCCTGTTAAAAACAAACCCTCATTTAAATTGGTAGAGTTTTGTGAGTCTGCAAGAGTACTTCCCTGCTCCCACTGCTAAGAGAGAGATGAGACTTTAGCTCCAAATGTATGAAACTTAATCCCTCTGTTTTCATAATCTACATCTTCTGTACAGCCTGTTAGCTTTTCTTGATATATTGTCCCCTGGAAACCATGAGTAACTTCAATATTGAAAACAGAAACAATAGCTCTGAACACAATGGCACATTTTACTTCACAAACTCCATCTGAAATGGTATCTACTCATCTCTGTAGGACACTTCTCAGAGCTCTGGGGAGAGCATCTGCCAGAGGAGTGCAACCGCCCAGCACAGTACAATGAGGAAACTGTGCCAAGTACAACATGACCACAGGTTTTAACTCCACGCTGGGAGGAGACTCCTTTGTCTTCTTTTCTTCCTCTCTCCCTACCTCCAAACCCCGAGATGTTTTGCCTGCGTATCTGGTTCCAAACACATGTGTATCTCATCTTTGGGGGGATTTAGAACAGAGTACAGACAACAAATCCCACTACCCGAGCGGGCAGAGAGAGCTGCACATGTAACAGATACCTTGCTGCTGGTCTCCAGGGAGGTAACAAGCAGCCAGCAGGACAGGAGGTTTATAAGAGCTCGGAGCCAGCTGCCAGCCTTACCCCCCAGCCCCAGCACGGGCCCATCAGCTCAGGCACCGCCCAGGCCTTGGGTGCTGTGCTGGCATCTCCCCAGGATGCTCATCTGGCATGCAGGGACACCAGAGGTGGTCAGTGCCTAGGAAGGGAAGACTCCAAAAGCATTGGCTGTCCCGTTGGGTTTGCAATGCAGGGAGGAAAGGATTTGCACGCTAGATTACAATGTGAGAACAAACGTAGGTTTGCAGCAATCAGTCCTTACTGGTGCCTACTGTAATGGCATCTCAGAGATTGGTTTCTCTCTGTAGATTTATTTGTGGACAGGGAGGACAAAGTTCATGGGTATCAGAAAAGCTGTTTTAAAGAGCCCTCCCATCACTAGAACAACCACATAACACAGGCACCTTAGCTGCACACTCAGACCCACACCAGCTCCTTCTGATCCCTGCCCCAACCTGCAGCATGGACAACGTTCTCTCTTTCAAAGTGAAAGGGGAATTTGGGTAACATCTGCATTCATAAAGTCCATGCCCAGAAAGAGAATCCCAAGGGACCTGGGACCAGAGCTGGACCATGGACCAAACCATGATGAATGACCGTGGTGGGAGGAGGAACAACACGTCCTGGAGGACAAATATGACCCAGCAGCCTAAGAAGGGAAGCTAGGACTGAAATCTTATTTTTGTAAGTACAAGTCTGCCTGAGGACTTTCATTAATTTAATTGAGAATGAAAGCAAACCCTGGGAAAGTAGACAGGCTTGGACAGCAGCCATGGCGGCTGCGTGTGCTGCTCGGAGCCGGGTGGGCACTCCAAGTGTTTACAGGGCCTCCGTGTTACGCTCTGCATGCTCAAGCCCTACTCTGGGATTTTCATTCAGATAATAATCATCCATCTCTGGACACATTCCTTGTGGACCAGATGCTATTCTGTGTATCATACCAACTAATCACATGTAATATTTGGCAGGGTATGAAAAGCATCGATGGAGGTCTTTGACAATGGTGGGGGTTATTTTGGTCTTTTTTTATCTCAGTAGCTTTTAAGCGGCATAGGCACGTTGTCAAGAAATACTGTCAGGGCTGTGACTTCTCCAAACTTGCAGATGAGAAAACTGCTACAAGTTGTGAAGGAGAAAGAGCACATGGATGCAGATGCTTGCATCCAGGAGGAGGGGGACTCCTTCCAGCCCTGTCCTTCCACAGGAAGTTTCCAGCCTATATCCCTGCCTGGTGGCATTTGCAAGACCTGATGGTGAGACCACGGTCGGCAGTACCAGGTGCAAGAGGTACCAGCACATTGTTACCCATCACAGGCAGCACAGTGCTGCCTTGAAAGCCAGAGCTGTTGTGCCCATCCCTGTCAGGGCAGCAGCAGCAGAGTTTCAAGCCAAGGGTGGCCGCAGGGCCATGTGGGCTGAGCACCAGCACCCATGGATTCATAGGCAGGTGGGTACATGTCCAGCTTGCCAGGGAGCATCCATGCCTGCTCTCCTCTGGCAGATGCTCTTCCAGTAACACGAGGAGCAGTGCAGCACCAGGAACAGTTTGTACTTAACAGGGCATGTACTCAGTCATAAAACAAAAACACGAGTGTTCTCCAGCCTGCCTGGCCACACATGCAAACCATGGTGGCCAGCTGAAGGGTACACACTGGGTGTGCACTGATGCCAGGTGTGCTTGGGTGATTCAAGGAAAGGGTGCTGGGGAAAGCAAGCCACAGGAAATTGTAGCCACAACAACTCATCACATCCAGCAGCTCCTTCCCAAATATTTCTTAGGAGAAGAAGGTGACCTACAAATTACTTTGATGGGCAGGCTTATATCCACCCAGGACAAGAACAGTGATGATGCAGATTTCTATGCCTTCCCACATCTTGTGACCTGCTTTAGAAGCTGGATGGGGCAGACAGGCAGGGCAAACAAGCACGACAGTCGTTTGTGCCCTGCTGGGCACTGTGCAGGCATCCAGGGCTATTTCTCATCCTCCCTGTGGATTTGTACTTGTCTATTCTCTCCTCCTCTCCATCACACAAAGCCACAATAAAGGAACCTCAGAAGGATGTCCAGATTGCAGAAGCATCCTCAAAAATGTGTTGAAAAGTCCAAGCCTAGCCAACAAGCTGCAGGTACCACACAGCTCTCTTCTGCCCTGCCCCTGGCTCAGGTAGGAAATTAACACTTCACAGACTCCTCCTGAAATTACATGATGACATTTTGTCACAGAAAGTATCCAGGAAGACACTAACTTGCATCAAAGAGATTCAAGCCATATCCAGGCCCTGTAATTCCCTTATGAGCAGCAGTCAAGCTGTCTGATGGCACTGCACTATGAGACCTGGCTGCTGGTTTTGAAAGCCCACATGATCCTTGTGTCCTCCATAGAGTTATCTATCTTTAGCACCTCAGCGTTATAGCTGTAAAGAATCAGGTCTGGAGAACTGCCATCTGCAGAACCTAGCACTAAAAGTTAAATTAAATAAATAAAAGAAAAAGATACCAAGAAAGAAGTGAAGTGAGGAGGAGGTGGGAGGAGGAATAACAACAACTGCTTTCTACCGGGCACAAGCAACTTCAAAAATTAGGTTTCACATATGCACCCTGCTGAGAGTAAAAAAAAAATATCAGAGCCCAGAACAGTCCATTCTGCATCAGAAAGCAAGACACCAGCCTCATCAAAGCAGATACTGCCAACCTCCCTTTGTCATCAAACATGGGCAGAAAAGGCATGGGAGAGCAGCAGCTACACTCCCATGGCCAGCAGAGAGAACGTTCGTTGCCAGCAACTCATATGCGAAGTTATCTTCCTTAATTAGGGCTTCCTTTGGCTCAAGCAACTGACCAAACAACGTACACTACCAGACACACACATACACACAAATAACTATTTTGCTGAGCCAGGTGCAGACAATTGTTTCTAGCCCTTCATCTAGGATGGGTGCACGTCTCTTCACGAGGTCAGATGCCGGAGAACATTGTGCTGGCCAAGAATGAAGGAAAACCTGAGAGTGGCTTAGGAACAACAGAAATAAAACTCAGAACAAATTTTTTCCACCCTAACAGGTGCAGAGATGTGATTAAATGTGCCTCAAAACTCAGGCTTTCAACATGGCCTGAGCATCACACTGCAGATCCAATATGGTTAAGGAGGCTTTGAAATCCCACCCCTGCTTTGAACCCTGCAGATCAGTGTCAGCCTGGAGAAGGATTTGAAGCCGGAGGAAGATGCTCATGTTTCGAAAGCAAGCGCCAGCAGGGAAAAGGGGAGGCAAAGGGCCTGTTCTCCATTACAAGAGAAACTGCAAAAGCAGCATGGGCAGGTGATCCCCTTGCCTGGATGTGGGACTGAACAGCATTAAACACTGCAAAGACAACAGAGGCCTGAAAACAAGAACAGATTTCCCTTCCTAACCATACTGAGGCATGCAGCAAGGTAAACTGCCAGACAGCTTCACTTGCCTTTCTGTTAAAACTGAGCAAAGGAACAGGATTCAAACACCAATTCTGCTGACAGATGGGCTGACACTGTAACAGTATCTCATCTACTTAAAAGCATCTCTCAAATGTCAGAGGTAGAAAAAGAACTCCAGACTTCATATCCTGACTCTGAATGAGTCTCTCGAGGTGTTGCTTCCATATTTGATCCATGCAGATAGAACCTATTTCTATCATCAGATAGGAACATAGAGGAAGAAGGAAAAACTAAGATGAGGAAGAGATACTGCTGGGGGGTTATGAGGCTGATTCTAAGTATAATGCTGACTTGCAGGAGTCTGACAGTTCTGGGACATGTGCAGGTGCTCTGTGCGCCTGCAAGCAGATAAAAAAATCAAGGTAACTACTCAGAAAAGACAGAGAAAGAGCCAATTTCTGCAAAAAAATTCTGCAGAGGCCACTTTTCCATGCTTCAGCACTCATGTAAAGGCAAGGGTTTTTTATGATGCCACTGAATTTTCAGGCACAACCAAATTCCCTTTCCAGGAAAACCTCTCTTACACTTGCCTTCCCAACTAGGAAGTCTCCAGGAGCTATAATGGTGCCCCACTGACAGCAGTGAGCATACTATGATTATGCAGGCAATGTAGCCTATGAACTGGCTTATTCTTTACTGAGAGGGTGGTCAAACACTGGAACTGGCTACCTAGAGGAATGGTTGATGCCCTAAGCCTCTCAGTAGTAAAGAGGCATTTAGACAATGCCCTTAACTTGCTTTAATTTTTGGTCAGCCCAGAAGTGCCCAGGCAGCTGGACTACATGGTCATTTTATGTCCCTTCCAATTGGAATATTCTATTCTAAAAATGAAGGCCTGCAGCATGGACATACAGCAAGAATTTCTCTATTTCAAGATTATGACAATCTCAGAAGACGAGAATTTTCTGTGAACTTTTACTGTCCTTGGAGCAAAAACTAATACCAAGGACTGAATTCAAAACTTCACACGAGAACAAAATGATCAGTCTGAGTTCTTGATATGACCACAGTCACTGTTGCATCTGGATACCTGACAGCCACATGTTAATTTATCCTCTCAAATCCATGGGAGATGAACTCTTTCAGAACAGGGAATCCAAAGGGCAAATCTCTAAAACCCAGCACTCCTGCTTTAGTCAGAGCAGAGAAAAATTACAGTATCCTTTCTTGCAGCTCCTATGGTGCTTTCACTGCCTGAAGAAAATCAGACAAAAGGCCAATATCTATTTTGTGCCTTTAGACTAAGAATTACCATTTCCACCAGTAGAAGTGTGAGAGATCATCGTTAAACCTGCCACTCCCATGAAGAAAGAGCCCTCAGTGCTGGTGGGCTGGAGCACATGGAAACTGTGACTGTAGTCTTCTCTGTGCAGAGCTCTGGCTGCTGATCTCCCAAAGGCAGGACACAGCCACTGTCCAGCACAAGCGGTTCAATCTTGAAGTCTGCCTTCCCAGTTGTTCCCTTCCTTACACTGGTAAAATGCTGCTGGAAACGTAACATGCTGATTTCAACAGAGAGCTCCCACACTTAACTCCTTATGGTGAACAAAGGCATCATTTCTTTTGACTTACCTTGCAGCTTCTTGTGGCTTGTCTAGCCCCTAACACTGTCTAACACTGGACAGATGTAGCTCTGCTCAGAGCTGGTATGTGCTACTGAAATACAAGTAAATGAGCAGGCCACTATAAGGGAAGGAAAGAGTTAGTTTCCCATTCTGAATACTGACTTATTTGAGAGCCTGATGTATTTGAAATCAATTTTAAAAAATATATTTAAAGGGCTCTCTTTTATACAGGGACTTTGTTATGACGTGGAAAATTCACAGCTCCCAACGTCAAGCCATGGATGGAGGGAGTCTGGAGTATGAATTAAAAATAATGTGGTTGTTCGCAGAAATTAGTGGCACTGATTTAAATCCACACTCCCCTCCCTCCTCAAATAATCACCCTGTGAACAGAGGTGGTTTATGGAGCCCTCTGGAAAATGTTCCTCATGGCCTCCATTCCGGACCCAAAATAAAATACATTACATGGCAGCAAATACTTCACCAGGGTGCTGCTCTCTCTTCCCCCAACCCACGCCTCCCATTTGTTGCTAATTAAATGAAACAGCAGGTGCTTAGACCACAAGCGCAGCAGGGTTGGCTTGAGTGCAGTGATTAAACCCCCCTGGAATGTCTTCTTGGAGAGCTACATCTTTCCAGGGACCGGACTCTTGGAGGAAAGATGAGATTAGAGGCGAGGGCTGGGTCAGGCTTTGGCTGTGAGCTCCACGATCAGAGGGTGCTTTCGAAGGATGACAGATCACTAGAAACATCAGGTCTCTGAGGAAGGTGCTGACACCTCTGTTTTGCCAGGTCACCTTCCCAGCACCCTTGCTACAGGGTGCACACAACAGAGCGTGCTCTGCCTCTGGGCTGGAGACATCTCCTTTCTCACCCAGCTGAGACCCATCATAACAATGCAGAGCAGCGTCCCCCATACCAAAGCATGTCTGGGCACCTCAAATCTTCAGGCAAAGATTAGCAATGCAGTCCCTGAGGCAGGAAGCCATCCCAGCCTAACCCTGGGTGAGGCTAGGGAATGGATACATCACAAGCCAGAGTGTCAGAGCTGGCCAGGAGAGCTATGGGTTGTGTCTGAACACATGACACACCAGGTCGTGCTGATAAGGTGTTCCTAGTTGCCACC